>CM063504.1:70069025-70081061 GCA_032207245.1 Pardosa pseudoannulata
ATGTTGTGTACTTATTTTTTAATTCTTAAAAAGCCAACACATTTCTTTTATAAACTTTCCTGCTTTATCTAACTCCTGGTTTTCTTCCATGAGTATATAAAATAACGTAATTCCTAAATGGTGTAATACTTATCCCGTCCTTTCAAAATTTCCAGCATTCAATTTTGCTAACGGCGATTTCGTTTTTATCTGAAATAATTCAGTAATTCAATCCGCACACAGAATCGACTTTTGCAAATCCATAAGCCTCCTTTTGATGCTTCTATTCCATTCGCTCTTCAATACGAGACAACACCCGTCCCCTCTTTTTCCGGGCAGGGATATTGAAAAGAGATTGACAGTTTCTAGAGGAAGACCAGATGGTCTTCTATCACTGTGTCGGCCAATAAGTCTTCCCTCCTTCATCTCTAATCGTATATTTTTCATTGGTTGCATTTTTCTCTTCGTAGCGGCGGATAAGGGATGGGGCAGATAGCGTCCTCGACTCTGATTCCTTTTTCCACTTTCCGTCCCTCCTGACAGGTACACTGCTTTCGTTTATGAATCGTCTGATGATGCGGAAAATTTATGAAGGATATCGCCAAGAAGGATTGGCGGATATTAAAACAGTCATTTTTACACTGCTTCTGTGCGCCGTATATCCTCGGAAAGGACTCTGTCAAACTTGTTTCTTATCTATTGGGAAACGAAATATTAGAGATTTGTAGCAGAAAAATTGAGAGCAGTCTAATCTTTCATGCATTTATGTATATACTAGCACCTTCATAGATGTACTAGGATAGATTGGGACATCAGATGGTTAGTAATAAGACACGAGATTGTGAATAATATTTTCTGCAATTTCTTAATTTAATCTTAAAAGGCAATACGAGAAATTATAACATAAATTTGTGCAAGTGTTTACTCTGATTACACTTAAAAAATTAATGTTTCGTGAAAATGCAATAATTTTTCAAAAATGTTTATGTAGTTCAAAAATGTTTATGTAGTGTAAATTTTTAAAAAAGGCTTCATATTTATTGCATATCTTTGGAGGAAGAGCACAACACCTTCCTTATATATACATTAATACGATATTTACTATCTATCGCTTTATATATTTATTTGCAGATTGAAATATACATATATGTAGCATACTAAAAATGTATCCTAAAAGCAACTAAACTATTTCCTCCAATTTTACTTTAATACTGTGATGATGAAAATGCCCTCAAACCGAGAGTGTTATTTCTTACTTTTCCCATGAATAAAATCTTTACTTACAATTCTAATTCTATCTTTCAATGAGACCTGCTGCAGTCGTATGTTGAACTCCTGGCAAGGACATATTATTACCATCTACTCATTGTATGCTTATTAAAGGGCAGAAGATGGTTCTTTTGGAAACTCCTCTCTCCCTGTAGGACATAACTTTCTTTTTTCTGTCAGAACACTAGCAGATCTTTTTTGCTTAATAGTAGGCGTGTGCTGTTCAGAAAGTTGGCTTAAAAATGGATCCTTAAGTATTAAAAAGGACCTCTGTCTGGAATGGTATTTTTTGGCATAGAAGTGGATATAATGACAGAACAATAGAAAAAAAATGCTTCTGCTACCGGGCTTTAGTGAACCTAGGCCCAGCAACAAGGGCTGGTTTTTTCCACAGAAATTACAAGCCTAACCAAATCGAGGCATGTCAAATTAGACGGCAGCTTTCAAAATTTAAGTTTATCATGTCATAAATAGATACATACATACATGTATGCATATATACACTCAAGAGCCAAAACATTATGACCACCCCTACATTTTGCAATGAACTCGTTTGGATGAATTGGAAAGCACGTGTTCAGGTGGAAGTGGTATTTAACTGCTGCTGGAGACTTTTACTTACTCCTGTGTGTGATGGGAGAAGCTGCGGATCTAAGCGATTTTTATACAGGACAGGTTGTAATGGCTCGAAAGCTCGGAAGAAGTATTTCCGAAGCTGCACTACTCGTGGGTTGTTCACTATCTCTGGGACCCGTGGATGTGGTAGAGAAGACCATGAATGCTACAGAGTATCTGAACATCAATGCGGACAAGTTGCATTCTTACATGGCCTTTGTTCTTCCATCTGGAAATGGAATGCTCCAACAGGACAACGCCCCTTGTCACAAGTCTAAAATTGTGTTGGAGTGGTTCCAGGAACATGATGCTGAATTCCAGTTAATGTCCTGGCCACGTAACTCACCGAATCTCAATCCGATAGAACTCATTTGGGATGTCATGGGCAGCTTAGAGTTCAAAAACCACCATTTCACAATATCTTGGATTTGCGCAACCGTTGCTGGTACCATCTGTCTCCGTCCATCTACTAAGGACTTGCGGCATCCATGCTAAGGTGGATTGAAGCTGTGTTGCGCGCAAAAGGTGGTCCAACTCGTTATTGACAGGTGGTCATAATGATTTGGCTCTTGAGTGTATACACACACATACCTGTAGATATGATATATTCTTGTTTTTAATCCGTATTATGAATGCAAGTCGACACAATTTGGTATATGTAAGTTTAATAATACGTGAAGATTCATGTATTAATCCAACTCACGGAGTGAGAAAACACAACTTTAATCATTGAAGGGTATGAAAATACTCATAATGGATAAACAATAATTCTTAAACTAACCCGCAACAGTGTCATCTGTATCTAATATTACAACAGCATATGAACACACACACACATATATGCGTGTGTGTATGCTCCCATATGTACGTGTGTAAATGGAGTAGGTATGAATGATTGTATTAGATGTAAGCATGTTCTTTTCCAACTTTTTAAACGCCCTATATTAACACAAACTTTTGCTACGATTAATCTACTACTACTACTTTTACCTTAAATTTCAATAACTTTCGTATTACTAGTTCTTATATTTATAATGTTCTTTTCGATTTAGTGATACATGTTTAAAAATTAAAAAGTACTCTTTTTTCACTGTTTTATTCAAT
The DNA here is from genome assembly GCA_032207245.1 of Pardosa pseudoannulata. NCBI lineage: Eukaryota > Metazoa > Arthropoda > Arachnida > Araneae > Lycosidae > Pardosa > Pardosa pseudoannulata. Next base: position 70,071,993 of record CM063504.1, read on the forward strand.
TGTCTAGGCCACAATCGTATAATAAAATTTCCGATACCTACCCGATCTGCTATAGAAATGAAATCTAGCATACTAATGTCTATTTGATTATAAAATATGATTTAGTCACACACACACACAAACATACACACATATATATAATGATATTTTATCCTAAAAATTAACCAACGTAATTATGTCTATCTTAAAATAATTTTCGGACGATTATATTCTCTTTTGGCAACCTTTTCGAATATCTTTGTTTTTCTTATAAATTTTGGCTACTTCAAAACATCAAACTTCCTACTGAATAAGTGCTTTACATAGCTTTATTTTATCTAATCTGTTTTTTGCCCTTTTCTTTCTTTTTAACTCCAATTTTACTATTTTTTCAAATGGCATATCTATTCTGTTTTTAGGAGTGACAGAGTGTAGTCTGCAAAGTTAAAAATCTTTCTCATTTTAGTTATCTCAATCTTAGGCTCAGTCTCACCTCAGATAATCAGGGGGAGGGGTTACTTACTGTAGAAATATATGACAGAAAATCTCTGATTATATTTTACAAACTTTGGTGAGATTAAACCGTAATATCTTTATTTTTATAGGTCTCCCTAGCTAAGTTTTCAAAACATCCGACTATAAGAACAACATATAATCCTTTTTTTTATTAATATTACTAAACAAATTGAACCAAAATAAAAGGCATTATTTGGCTTATGAAAATATGTTGTTTTAATTTCGAAATCGCATATAGTACTGGTTTAATATGGAATCTAATATCAATTTGAAGCAAATATAAACTTTATTTAGCCCTTTGTTACCCACATTGAAGACTGGTGCAAAGCGGATAGCTATAGATTAATCAACTAATTTTATTAGACAACAATTTCCTAATCGTTGTTATATATGCTTCTGTGACCTCCAAACCCCAAAAATGGAAGTTCAACTTTCTACTATTCTACTTTCATATGGTATCAGATAGTTATTGTGTTGATTTTTACCAACACGTCATAACAAAGTCCATGAATATGGATAATTATTGGTTTAATATGAAATCTAATATCAATTTGAAGCATATATAAATTTTATTTAGCCCTTTGTTACTCACATTGAAGACTGGTGCAAAGCGGATAGCTATAGATTAATCAACTAATTTTATTAGACATCAATTTCATAATCGTTGTTATATATGCTTCTGTGACCTCCAAACTCCAAAAATGGAAGTTCAACTTTCTACTATTCTACTTTGATATGATATCAGATAGTTACTGTGTTGATTTTTACCAACACGTCATAACAAAGTCCATGAATATGGATCATTTTGATCAATTATCCCACTAATTGTCCACGATTAGCAGCACAAGCTTATTAATGCGTTTCGTAGAGCACGTTGCCTCGGTTTGCAAAATGCCTCTATCAGGGCATAAAATAATTCATCTCTAATCCCATTTAAGACTAAATTAAACAAATTAATGTCGCAAATTTAATTTTCAGGAGTATCTCACAGAAAGGTGAAGCAGCGATCCATTCTGAGCTGGCCTATCAAGGCGGGATTTACCAAATAGCTTCACACTCCCCGCAAAAGAAACAGTATGCCAACACAATAGGCACCCCTGGCACAATCCATATCGATAACTTCGTTAATGCTGTGCATTAAGCTGATTACGTGGGGATACGGAGCCATTTTTGGCGCCTTCCGTGAATAGAATGGATGATAAATTAAACCGCGTGCATCACGTGGAGGGGACAAAATCTTAGGAGAAAATGAAAACGAGCAGAAATTAGTCCGCGGGTGTGAAAATACTTCATTTTAATTACTCTGGAACATGAATCACAACAACGTCAGCTACCTGAAAGGTGAATTATTTAGACCGTCAATATAATCGGAAGAAAGAATGAGGCAGACTAATTGCGTTTAACTCGATTCTTCGGAACAACAGCTGTAGTCTCGAAAACCTCATCTAAGATGCAAATAACAACCGTACAGAAAACAGACGCTGAGTTAAGCTGTTTAACTCTACCTAATCTAACTTTCAGAAGCAGGCAATTCGATTCTGCTTAGGAGTAAGATAGCTGATGAATTATGGATCGAAGGAATTTCTCTTTAATTACCCAACCAGAATTTGGCAGGTTTCGCGTAATTTGGGATCGACTTAATAAATGAATCCCCTCTTTATCGGATAGTGGTAAAGTGAGGATGAACGAAGGGGATAAAAGCGTGATCACCAATGTCGTAGAATCACGCAGTGCATTTAATGAATCAGCGGAATCTTTAAAACTTGAAAACTATATGCTAAACTGTAAACTTTTTTACGGTACGTTTTTTATTGGTTTGGAAGAAATGTAAATGAACTGTGAAATTTGTGATTAGTTCTAAAATTAAATAATGAAATAAGCGTACTTATACTTTCAGAATATAGTTAGTTGGTGAGTTTGGAGTGTCACTATCAAAAACATTGGAAGAGAACATCGGAAATTTAGTTAACTGTTTGAAAAGAAATGCCACTTATCAGAGCTTTAAATGTCACGTACACTAGCATATAAGCCTAGCATTTTTCTTGGTCATCAGAAACATTTTGATTAAATATGAGATGCAATTTACTTTAATATATTATGAAAAAAAAATAAAATTGTTTGTAAAATTATTTTATTTTAAAACTTATAAAATACATCCAAGATTATAAGTAATCTAAACTTGAAATGTTATATCAATTTCACAATTTAAAAAATATTGTTTTTTTTTCACTGTTCTTTTGCTTCATCATATTTTTAAATTTTTTTACAGCCGATGAGGTGAAATGTTGGCCTATTGAATATTTTAAGAACTCCTTTGAATATTTTTTACCATATTTTTAAATTTATTTCAATAACAGTCGAAAATATTGAAGACGATTGGATACGAAATTTTCTTAATTATTTAAACATTTTAAAAACTTAATGTATAAATTTAAAACACTCACGAAGGTGTATAAGAAGTATATGGGATGTGCAAAAGTAATATTTTTATCTTTCTTGGTTTTATTTTTGTGATTTTTATTGATCTTGATTTGATTGGTCTGGGTATCATAGCGCGGATTGTCTTCTCTGCAGAAAATATCTGGTAGCTTCGGATGTGTCTTGCAAAACATGGTCGTTGCTTACTATGCAATGACATGAGCGACTCTGACTTCCAACTTTCCTTGTAATAATACTTCATATAATTTTTTTGTAGTTATTAATGTACTATTTAAGCCCAGTGGCGTTGGGGTAGCATTTCCATGACACAGGTCCGCGGTTCGATCCCCGGACTGGGCAAGGTTGACTCAGCCTTTCATCCCTTCAGTGGGTAGATGAACTGAGGACCAAGCGGGCATGGGAACTAAACACTGTGGGTTCCTCGTTAGATTGACCACCTAACCGAAACATATGCTTCGCACCCCAGAGCCCTTGGTATTGGCACCGTAGGCCCTGGCCCCCTAGGGCTGTTGCGCCGAGGAGTTTAGTTTTTTAATGTACTATATATTGGCGTAATGTGACGTCAATACATGCATGCCTTTTTTACAATTTTTATATAATTTTAATTTAGTTTAAAAACCCTGTTTAATTACAATTTCTGTCCTTTTTGATGTGTTCTAATAACCCCTGAATTTGTCATTCGAAACATTCGTCATATTTATGTGTATACATATGTTTTCCTACCTTCATTTCCACTTATGATCAAGCATGCACAGTATGTCCAGCGATATAGCTATTATACCTTGCTTAACGCTTGCCTTGAAATGCTATACCGCCGTAGGAGTAGAGTAGATGAAACGGAAATACTTGTGGGCACTTTACTTCAAATTGCAGTTCATTTCCCATGAATATGTTGTTAATTTCATATGGGAGAGGAAAACGCTAGTTAGCTGACATTTGGGATATGTATAGTTATTCAAACATGAACTTGTGTTTCAGAATAGCTGTGCAGTAAATGCAATATACAAATACATATTTGCTATTACTGTATTTGATGTTTATTAATCTAATTTGCATTTTAGATTAATGCATTAATTTGCATTTTACATTTGTATAAATAACAGGCCCTAATTATCAGTTCTTAATTATGTGAGATAGTTATAAAATGCTCTACATATAAGTAAAAGTGGATGTCATTTGGACTCAAGCCATTTATGTAAATTAATATTGTTGACTGTATTTACTGATACTTGAATTTGGAGACGAATACGTTTCATTCTAACTAAATATATATTATAACATTAATTTGCATTTTACATTTGTGTAAATAAGAGGCCTAAATTATCAGTTCTTATTTTATTATGTGAGATAGTTCTAAAATGTTCTACATATAAGTCAAAGGGAATGTCATTTGGACTCAAGCCATTTATGTAAATTAATATTGTTGACTGTATTTACTGATACTTGAATTTGGAGATGGCGTACGCTTCATTCTAACTAAATATATATTATAACATTAATTTGCATTTTACATTTGTGTCAATAAGAGACCTCAATTATCAGTTCTTATTTTATTATGTGAGATAGTTCTAAAATGCTCTACATATAAGTAAAAGTGAATGTGATTTGGACTCAAGCCATTTATGTAAATTAATACCCTTGACTTTATTTACTGGTACTTGAATTTGGAGACGGCGTACGTTTCATTCTAACTAAATATGTATTATAACATTAATAAGATTCTCCTACTTTCTTTAGCTAAATAAGGCACTACTGTTTGGTACCGAAGTTCATAGATTTGTGTCCCCTATGATGGTATGGATGTTTGTAGCCTTCGTTAGCAAAATTTTATACCATAGCGCTATCATCCAACAAGCCTACTTTATTTAAAATTTTAATGGAAAAAATTAAATACAGATTTTAGACTACTTTACAATAGGATAAATTAACATACAGCAATATGAGTTATCATATTTATTCCTAGGAATAAATATTAAAATAATACTCATGTGCTAAGTTCTGCCTATGTTTTGATAAAATAGGTAACATCTATTAAAGAGTGATATCACATGGCAGAATTGGTTAATATTATTTTATTCGTAGTAACTTCTAGCGATTTCGAGTGTAAAACTTCGGTGTGTATACAAGAAAATTCGTAAATTTCTGTTAATAACAAATGTACTTGCATATATATATATATATATATATATATATATATATATATATATGTGTGTGTGTGTGTGTGTGTGTGTCTGTGAAATACATTAAATATTACCTGAATAGTTTGTCTTTTAACTCATAACGTAGCCCCTTTTTCTAACTAGATTTCAAATTTGTAAAGATCATAATTTGGTTCCAACTTTAACTCTAACTTTGAACTAATAAAATTGATTTATCATGGATTATGATCCGAATTCTCCCTAATTTTTCAAATTAAGATGGCTTTTAGCTAAAATTTTGAATTTCTAATTGATGTAATTTGCCAATTGGTTCTGAAGGCGAATTTTAGAGTATATAAGATTGTTTTTCATAAAAGGTCACCCTTTAACAAGACGATTTTTCTTTCTTTTTCCAAATCACTAGTGTATGACCTTCTCAGGGATTAATCCTCTTACTCTATTCACTCGAAAGTTTAGTTAGACCTATTTTTTCCAAATGTCAGTATTCGCTTACTTATGGATGACACAAATTCCTTATGTTTAACCGCATGTTCCTAGTTTGTCAAGAACGTAGTTCTCTCGTAGGTTTTCTGCTCTTTTCTGAGGATTGTCGTATATCTCTTCAAAGTTAAAAGTATTTAAGTAGAGATCGTATAGTTGTACCTGAGTTATTTGGTTGCGTTGCGGTAATACTTCGTGGATGATTTCTAACCCAAACTCTGAGAGATTACAAACCATTTGCATTCTATTAAATCTAATTTACTACCTTATAAAAGCACAAATTCACTAAATAAGATGCGTAAACAAAATTAATTTCGTTTTAAATTAAAATATTTATTTGTTTACTATATATATATTATATATTATAGATATATTATATATTTCATATATATATATATATATATATATATATCAGGTCTAAAAAAGGGGTAGTTGGAAATTACGTGAGTTAAAAACGATTTAAATAGTGAACTCTTTTATAATAATAAAATAAATGAAAAAGACCCACGTAAGCTTTTGGGATCATCATCTAGTCAGGAAGCATTTTTGAGCTATTTGATGAGCTTGCAAACAGATAACTTTCAATTAGAGCTTGGACATGGAGATGTCAACAACACTCTACGGTTGTCTTCGACGGAAAAGGGAAAATGGTAAAAGTTTTACTTTAACGACGTACTTATTATTATCAAGAAGACTGTTGTCCATTCACCGTAACTCTGCACCACGACATGTCATATATACATACATACATACATACATACATACATACATACATACATATGTAGATGATCTCTAACCCAAGCTCTGAGAAATTACAAACCATTTGCAGCGTAATAAATCTAATTTACTATTTTATAAAAGTACACATTCACTAAATAAGATGAGTAAACAAAATTAATTTCTCTTTAAATTAAAAAAATTATTTGTGTAATATATATATATATATATATATATATATATATATAAAATGTATATGTATATATATATATATATATATATATATATATATATATATATATATATATATACACATACAAAATTTATTAATTCCATAATCGCATCTCAAACTATCTATAATTCATATCACATTAAGATTAAGTATATTTTAACACATGTAAACGAAAATATGACCTAATTTTAAGCTTAAATTTTAAGATCTGGTATCTTTGTGAGTTGGCAATGTAGACACATCAGTATCACTTCTCGTTTGGGAGGAGGGTGTTCAAGTCCATGGGGTGCGGCTGTTTTGAGACATGGGTTCAATGTTGTAGACTACAAGTTCGGATTCCTTCGTAGATCTCTTACAATTCAAAACGTGTTGGACCGAAGAGTAGTTTAAGAGGTATCCCAATAGGAATATTGATGGTGTCTCTCTTGTACCAAAATTTCCCATCTTAATCCTAAGAATATTCTATTTTTCACTCTTTATCTTTTTATCTTATTGGTTTTCCTTCATATATATAACTTCAATTTTTTATCCTCCTCTGCTTTCATCATTGTATTTTATCACATAATCAGCATACACAAAAATGAAAAACATCTGTTTAAAACATTGACATAGCGCCCCGATGTACATACATACTTACATCCATACATACATTCATATATGGAGTTTTTACCCTTTTTTAAATCAATAAATGTATATGCAAAACACTCAAATTTCAATATTTCTTTATTGTAAAATCAGTGTGAAATCAGTGAGTGAGTTGTAGAGAGAGTAATCGTGCATCTCTATTAAAGAAATTCTATATGGAATAAAAGAATTTCATACCTAGTGAGGAACATATTATTTTCTCATGCTCCTCAGGGTAGATTGGATTACACGTACATCACAGCACGTGCAAGGGTTCTTTTTCTGCCCGGAACTTCTAGAAGCCATTTGTCTCCTCATTATCTGCCACTTTTGTTTGATGGGGTTGAGGTGTTGGAAAGGTGTAAAATGTCAGTTAGTCTGACATCTTCCGTTTTTACGAGTACTTCTTCTACTTCAGATTAAAGAAGGTTGGTCCTGAATAGGGAATTCTTTGGTAGCGGGGGCGCACAGCATTGATGGAGGACGTTCACAGAAGTTCCTATTAAGTAAAATTCTGTCAAAATAGCGTCAGGTTTCAACACCAGCAACTCACCAGTCATGATTTTGTTTCATACTGTTACTATATCCGACCTTTTTTTGCTATTGTGCTATTTTTTCTTCACTCTCTTAGTTCTAAACCTTTAGATTCTGATTTAAGGATACCCTGATAACTACATTCATAAAGATGGTAAAAGAATTCTCACATGGGTACAGAAACATGTAAGTAAGCACATACAAACAACCACACACTAGATTAAACTATGCAAACATATGTATACATATGCATGTTGACAACATACATACAACTCTTTTTCTATCTATCTATCTATCTCTCTATCTCTGTCTATATATTTATATTTATATTTATATTTATATTTATATTTATATTTTTATTTACATCTATATATCTATATATCTATATATCTATATATCTATATATCTATATATCTATATATCTATATATTTATATATTTATATATCTATATATCTATATATCTATATATCTATATATCTATATATCTATATATCTATATCTATTTATCTATCCATATATACATTTATATATGTACTTAATATACCAAAATTATTACACTTAAAATGCCTATCTAAGATTTTCCATTCCCCCTTCTTATTATTTCATATCTTTTTTTGCAGCCACAAAATCTCATAATTGAAAGGAGTGTTCGTTGCATATATTACTTCAAACCAGTGTCCCAAAGATAACTCTGAAATAAACAATAATTTTCTATTTACTTGCCATATTTTAAAGCTGTTTCAATCAAATGGTTCACTTTTCTAATGATCTAAGTTCCTACCTGACTGTTAATATTGCTGACTATCGGTCTTTTTTAGGAAAGAATTCGTCTCACCTTTTTCTATTTTCCATAGAGGCTGTGTAATCTCCTACGATGAAAAAAATAGATGATTATAAAATTGAATTTTTGCCTGAATTACACACAGAATTAAGGGGTCTAAATAAATACATATTCCATGAGAGAAATTCGTTTTCTGTGACATTACATATATAAAAGGAATTTTACCATTTCATACAAGTTTTAATAAAAAAATAACAAAAATGTACGAGAAATGTTAATATATTAATAATAAATTATTTTATCGTATTAATGTGTTATTTTTTGTATACTTACGTGTTACGTTAATCAAAATTGTTTTAATTAATATTTTGTTTAATTAAATTGGCGCCTGCTGTATATTCCGAAATAACACTCATACTCTAAAATTTAAATGTGCGTAAATTTAAGTAATTTTGAAAAATAAGCTAACTTTTCAAGACATTGGAGGAAAGTTACATTAATCAAACAATTTAATTTTGATTAAAAGAAATAGAAATAATTACAAAAATATAATTACAGATTATTTTTACTATAGTGTTATATTATAACACCGAAAAGAACCTTATAT
>CM063504.1:70081161-70161161 GCA_032207245.1 Pardosa pseudoannulata
TTATTACAGATGTTATTGGGCATTAGGGTTAAAAAAAAACTAATCCCCTAAAAATTTAATACTTAACTTGTCTTGTGGGAGCATAGTTAACAACTTTTTTTAAGGTCACCCTCATCACGACTCAAGGCAATTTACGACTTTATAGTGTCTAAAAATCTTAACTTATAATCTTTGCTGGAGCTGCTTTTCCTTAGTCAGAATGATAGAACTCGTTGGTAGCAAGTTTACGAGTTACGAATTTAGAATAAGGGTTTTGGTATTATATTTATTAATTATTCTTAAATGCCATCTATTATCTTAAGCTAGGGTTTATTAGTTTATTATATTATATGTATATATAAACTGAAGTGCCACTGAATTAGGGATAGCAAGGGTTATGCAAATTGTGTACTACTGAGCATCATTTATGTACAAGTGAGGGCGCTGTGGTCACTTGCATATATAGCGCGTACTGTGGTTGTTCTGAATTATTTTGTCTTTTAACTCTTAGCTGACCTCCACTGACAAGTCAACCAAACGAAAGAGCCAGCGCCCATGGGAAATCAACCCCAAATGACGCCGACCCCACACTTTTTCCTGATGGTCCCGATGTTTTGAATTATTTGGAATTGCTAGTATGAGCAAACCACCTGATTTAGACACCTTCGATCACGGACAAATCGTAGATGCGTGACTCATGGGCCACTCAATTTCCGAAATCGTCAGACACCTAGGATTTTCAAGGTCGACAGTGTCAAGAGTATACCAAGAATACATGGATGGTGGAAAAAAACTAGCGATCGGGCAAACTGCAAAGGACAGTTAGCCTTGACAGTGCGTGGTGAGAGACGGCTCAGGCGTATTGTACGTAGCCAGCGAAGCCAAACATTAGCTCAAATTACCACCCAGTTGAATGACGGTGCCAGTCGTACAGTCAGTAAACGGATTGTGCAAGGCTCGCTTCACCGTATGAGTTTCGGTAGACGACGATCTACTGGAGTACTATTGGTCTATGCTCGCCATCGGGCTGCACGTTTTGTTTAGGCAAGAGAGTACACCGACTAGAAACGAGTGGCATGGAGTGATGAGTCTCAATTCCGACTATCCCGACGCCGACGGGAGGCTGAGAATATGGCGGCAGGCTCATGAAGCCATGGATTCTGCATGCCAGGTTGGAACTGTACAAAGGCATGGTGACTCAATAATGGTCTGGGGGTGTTTTTTCGTAGCACTGTTTGGGATCTTTGGTGCTTATACCAATCTCCCTCAATGCAATTAAGTACGTAGAGTTGCAGGGTGATCATCCCCATCTGTTTATGCTGTTCTGTTATCAGCATGATAATGGAGTTTTCCAGCAAGACAACTGTACCTCTCACAAGTCTCGGTTGGCTACTGGCTGGTTGGATGAGCACTCCTCTGGCTTTTCTGTCATAAATTGGCTACCTCGAAGCCCAGACTTAAATTCTATTAAGCATCTTTGGGACGTTTTGGAACAAGACGTGAAAGGACATCACACAGCACCAACGAACCTTACTGAATTATGGACAGCTTTAGCCAATATTTGGTAAGCCATTCCGTTGGAACGTTTCTAGAAACTTGTTGAATCTATGCCTCATCGTGTAGCAGCCATTATCAAGGCCATATGAGGCCCAGCTCGTTAATAGGTAGGTATTCCTAATTCAGTGGCACTTCAGTGTACATAATATTTACTTAGTATAATGTAAACAAAAAATACAGCAAAAATTCAGTAAGCATTATTTGCGGAATAATTTTGACTGCTTTCTGTAATCATATGACATATGCATAAATAAAAATAGATATTGAAGAATGAAAATAAAAAGGTAAAAAGCTTAATCAGTAGTAGTATTGCTACATCTATGTAAGAATAAGAGCCTCTTGTAGGCCTTGGCTGCCTCAACAATGCACTCTTTCCAGCGTTTTCAATCCATGGCAATTCTTTTCAAATGTTCTATCTTGAAAACACTCAGGTATTCCATGTATCAGTGACATAGCCAGAATTTGCTTTCGGGGGAGGGTGCAAAGTTTTAATTCAGAGTGAACTTTCAAGATCCTAAAAATAAAAACTTCATTGCATACACACATATAAAATACATCCATACTTATGTCTGATACATACATCCATAGTTTTGTATGCATACAAAAATTCGCCATAAAACGGATCTGCAACATTTTAATGTAATTTCATTGTATCTTAAAAACTGTTTGTTTTTAGTCTAAATTTGCCTGGTAAATACAGGAGCATATTCAATGTACGGTCCAGTATTTACCAGACGAATTTAAGCTTAAAATAATTTTATGAATAACTAGGATAATAAAAATATATTGAGAAAAGAGTTATGATATATCCTTTTATTTTCCTTTATTTTTATTTTAAGTTTTACAGCAGTAAAATTCTTCTAACTTTTAAGGCCATCTTGTTCAAACCTTCGTCTGCATTTAGAGTCTTACCTATACGCATCGAAAGTAATGCTAAATTGTCAACTTCCTGTGACAATTCTATTGGGCAGAAATGTTTACGTTTTTACTGTATCTATGGTTAAAAACTATCATTCAACGCTTGCGGTTGAAACTAGTTAAGAACACAAAGTTTAATAATTTTTAGAGAGTCTTTAATGCATACATTGGAAATATTTCAAGGAGGATCCAGATTCCCCCCCCCCCCTTCCCTTCTAAATAAGTCCTTGCCATGCATCAATTATTAAATCCTTTTCCATTCCGAGTCGTCTGGGTGTATTCAGGTCAATTTTTGTACTTTGTTGAGGTTTCTGAACTGAAAATTCTACAGGGTGTTATAGTTGCCCCCACGCCAGGTCTCCTTATTTATAAACCCCCGTGAGACAGGGAAACCCAGGTATATCCCCGAATACTGGGTACCCCGTTTAGTTGCCTCTCACGACATGCAAGGACTGCATTGGAAGTACTTTTTGACACACCTCATGGTCTAGCATAGTCTTCTTATTTATAAACCCCAGGGGAGCACGGCTATATCCCTGATCACTGGGTATCCCGTTTAGTTGCTGTATTACTAGACTCAAAAGTCAAGTTTGTGTTACATGGACACCTGCATTTTTTACTGCGCTAAGGAGCGAAGAAGGACACATCGAGAGAGGGTAGACAAGCCCTACTCCAGGGAGATGAAAGTTCACCAGGAGGGAGAAGGATGCCAGGTGCGGAGGAGAAGAAGGACATTTTCTCACGGAGGCGAAAGCCTGACCAAGAGGGGAGAGATCCCCCCCCGGCCCTCGTCAACAGCAGTGGAGGGGATGCCCGCTTGGAACGATATAGAACGGACATTCGCGAAGGAGAGCTGGAACCGAGAGAGGTGCAGGCCGCTCGGCACTATTTGGTTATTCTCGGGTTTTTTTTCAGCCATGTTTGTGGTTAACGATGTTCAGTGTACATATGTTCAACAAATTTGTAAATAATAAATATTTAGTTTAGGATTTTGTCGCTCCAGTAATTAATTGTCAGCAAGACAGGCTTTCAGCGAACCCACAATACCTGCTCCAGTAACAATAGGCGAGCAGGTACAGAAACGAGGAGTGCGGTCGTCGAGAAAGAAAGCTGCGGACTCTCACGATACTCCTACAGTTGCCTCTCGGGACATGCAAGGACAGCGTTGGAAGTACTTTTTGACACCCGGTTACCTCATGGGCTAACACAGGGCTGTCCAACTGGTGGCCCGCCAACTTCTTATTCAGCATATTTCTTTTTTCAAAATTTTATGGTATCAAGAAGCATCCGAGACTACCATTCTTGGTCAAGCCGAGGTCCCCGAAGTTTTCTCTTGATAGCTCTTTCACTCCTTTCATTGTATTGGAAAAAAAAAGGTACAGGACATCCACAGGTCAAGGTCAAGTAGTCCTACCCTGCACGCTAGTGTTCAAACAAAATACTAGAAATAGTATTGCCTCGAGTTGGCAATACCTGGCGAGAAGTAAAGGCGGGGGAGACAGGGAGGGAAGAGAAAAACATTTAAGGTAAGCAAAACCTGCCCGCAATTGGTTAAAAATAAAGACCGCCTTCACTGCCGCTGCGGCCTTTGTTTGCGTTCGTCAATTAACAGCTTGCGTTCGTCAATTAACAGATAAACTTGCAGATTTTCGATATGAAGTAAATCTCTCTTGTACCGTAGCTATATGTTTGGGAGGACGCGTGAAAGCTAATTTTAAAGTTGATTGTGATTATTTCATCTTCCAACGATGAGTAAGGAACGGAAGATAGTGAGAATTGAGGGTTCCAGGACCGCTGGGAAACCCAGTATTTCCTTATGAGTAGAATAGACAAACTCCAGTGCTTGATTTGTATGCAAGTTGTGGCTGTATGCAAAGAATATGTCAAAAGGCATTGCGCGAGTCTTCAGGAAGGGAGCCACAGCAAATATCAAGGAGAAGCAAGATCTCTGATAGTTTCAGAACTGAAATTAATACTGAAAAAACAAACTGAGGTGTTTACTCAAGTAAAATCTAATCAGTACAGTGCTTTGCATGCTTTGTATGCAATTTCGAACTTGCAAAAGCGAATAAGTCTTACACTGATGGCGTCGTTGTTAAAAAATGTGCTATAGAAATGGTAAAAGTATTTGGTGATAGCAAAATAGCTAAGAATTTTGATTCAGTTCCAGCTTCTCATCAGACCATCCAACGAAGAGTTGCCGAAATGGGTGACCAAATACAACAGAAATTGTCTTAAGAGATTGAAAAATGCAGCTATTTCTCTTTGTGTATCGACGAGAGTACAGACCAGTCGGACGTTAGTCAACTCTTGATTTTCATTCGCATTGCTAAAGAAGACTTTGAGATCAAAGAGGAGCTCATTACCATTTGTTCTCTTCACTCCCCAACAAAGGGTAGGGACATATTTGAAGCAGTGATGAAAGCGGTCAACAGTGTCGGAGGTTTTGAAAAGTGTTTAGGAAAAAATAGGACCAAAAATCGAAAGAAAATAAATTTGTAGGGCCAAAATAAATTTTCTAAAATTTTAGAAACAATATACAAGTATAACGGTTTGTTGTTGTTGTCTTATACCACTTGGTCAAACCAAGCACGATATGAGCCGGAGGCTACTCGATGTAAGGCGAAGGGGTGCGCCTTTCGTTTCAACGAGCACCAAAAGAGTGAAAGTACGACATTCTCGAGTGGGTCCTCATAATTTTGAAGCAGGGACCAAGCAGAAGACCCATAGACTTAAACTGCCACCCCCAGAGGTATTAATTGAGTACATGGAGGACATTGTGACCACGAACCTATTTGACGTGCTCAGGCACCTTTAGCGAACACGGCGGGATCTTAGGCTGGCTCTGATTCCGAATCCACAACCTCTTACTTACGAGATCGTTGCCTTTGCCGACTGAGCTACCGCGGCTCAGTATAACGGTTTAAATACGTCAATGGGATGAATGAAATTGCGATTTCATTTTTAAAAGTTCCTTATATTGTGGTTCGAAGTGAGATGTACTGATTTTAAGGAACGAAGCTAAATGCTCATTTGTCAGTCTACTTCTGAAATTATTCTTTCTAAGGTTCAAAGTTGAAAACACTTCTTCACATACAAGAAGCAAATATACCGCTGATCTTCTGATAATAAATTTGGGATATAATATTTAAGAAAAGTAGAAAAGGAGATGGATAGATAACGTATAAATATATATTTCTTTTAATTTGCCTCTGACCGGAAACTTAAAATTCTATCCGCGGGCAGAATAAAACCTTCCGACGGGCCGTAGTTTGCCCATCCCTGATATAAACTAACAGCGAGTCTCAGTATCTCGGCTACCGAAACCACCACAAAACGTTCTCTGAAAAATCCAGGGGGAATTACACCTTTCGAGACGGGGTACTTCAACAAGATCGATTGTTTCATTAAAAAAAAAAAAATTCTAGCACACATCTCTGCTACTTAGTGCTATACCAACACCTCCTAAAGAGAGAAGGCCTGAGCACACTCACTGTGACGTCACAAGATTAGGCTGACTATCAACGCCATTCAGTTGACGCTGTAGTTTTAACGGCAACAAAAAAATTTGATTTATTACTTACTGGCGATTATTTATAGCAAATTTCAGTTTTTTGATTAACATTAACCGTTCTCAGACACAGAATGTATTTCTTTTTATTTACTCTATCAATTACGCCTAAATAACACACATTTATAAAACATATACACTCTAAAATTTGAATTCTCTAATAAAAAAGAATTTACTCAAGCACAAATTATAATCCTTCCAGATTTTCACAATAACACCTATCATCCCCATAATCAAGATATTAACATACTTTATCTAAAATATGGATAGTGCATTAAATGTCAAATGGAGAGTTATAAATTATTTAAAAAAAAAACACTTATTTAAATATGTTTATAGTTTTAAAAGAAAAATAAAACATCCTAGAATTTTATTATTTATGCTTCTTCTACTACTTAGAAATACATTCATAAAATTTTAAGAAATTTCTACATTTAATCCAGGAAATATATTTAAAACTAATTCATCTCACTTCCAGTAGAAAAATGTCCCCCAAGTTTTGAAGAGCAAAACCCCAAGTAAACACTGTACTAAATAAAAAAAAAAATAAATAAATAAATAAAAAAAAAATAAAAAAAAGATATTTAAATGAAATTTTATTTCTCGGAAACAAAACAAAATCAGAATTTTTTTTACATTTGATGTTAAAATTAAACACGAGAATGAAAATTTCATTATTGATTAACAGAGTAATAATTCTATTAATAGAAAATTAGACTTAAACTTTATTTCTTTACACTTGATAACTTGATACATACACAATGAAAATATACATAACATACTTAAGAAAATTTGTTCAAGATATATTAAAATCATTTACAATATACAACCTATGAGTATTAACCTAAGTAACTAATACATCAAATATAGATTTTAAGTCAGTAAAAACACAGGGAAAGTTATACTGACCTCTTTTGTTGAACTTTGTATTTTTAAAAAACACTGACACAGATAAATTTTTATCAATACAAACAGAAGAAGTTATTTATGGATTTGTTAACTATATGAACAAAGAATATATTAATCTTCATATCCAAAAATGTCCAATAATTATCCAGTTCGTTTTGGGATACACAAATTGAAAGTTCTGCCATAGAATTGAAAATACATTTGGATTTTCCCACAAATTCTAAGCTCTCTTCAATGGCTTTTGATGATACTTTTTCCTCTTTCCTAACAAGAGACGGTACAGTACTTTAGTATGTTACAAATAAAACAGTTTTTTAATATGCTATAAAATAATTATCTAAACAGAAATTCACTATACTTTTTAAAATATTAAAAGGGTTACATCCAAATGTCAACTTCAATGATATATAATATATAATTACTATATTCTTTTAGTTGCTTTACAAATGAAAATACAAAAATTTCAACCGTCTATACAGATAGGAATATTTTTCAAATATCAAACATTAATCAATTTATTATCAAAATATCTAATTCTAAATAACGTTTTAATGATATAAAAGTTAATACTACATTATATTTTGAACTGTCTCTTTTTACTCAATTTAGAAAAAAATACGATATTTAACATGTTTTTTAGCATAATTTTAATTAAGTAGTTAATTCTAAAAAATGTAATATTGCATTGTAAAATTTTCTAGTATTTATTTATGACAAACTACATTTTTAATAATTGAACAATTTTTAATATATGTGAAAAAACAAAGAATATTCTTATTTATTCGTCAAATTTCTTCATATACGTTAGTCAAAACAAAAGTACTGTCTATAATCTAGAGTAACTGTAAAAAAAAAATCTACTTTTTAAGTAAGGGTTTAATCTTATATCTTATGCTTAAAAATTGTAAATAACAATAGAGTTTACCTACATGACAATTGTTCACACTCAGGCTTTTCTAGGAATCGAGTTAATCCACTTTTGTCACAAAATTTCTTTTCTTGGAAACGAGAAAACTGATTTTTTATTACCTTCGGAGTCATAATTACTTTTACAAATAGAAACAATACATTTAAACGGCATTATTACAAAAAAATTAACCTAAATATACAGGAATTGAATTCACATATTCAGAGCAAGCACAAAGGAACTCTCATATCCCCCGCTCAGAAAACGATTTCCGCCAACGTTGCCAATACGCACATTCCTTACATATATGTTGATTTTGTATTTGGCGGTGGAAATAATTGGAAAAGTGATAACTTGGAAGTTTCTGGTCAGAGTTACAGAATGTTGTCAGCCTAATGTCACTACGTCATCACATTTTCTGGTAAACTGTGCTCAGGCCTTCTCTCTTTAGGAGGTGTTGGCTGTACCGTCCGAATGCTTTCAAAAACTCGTTGTCGTACTTTCATTTTTTTTTCAGCTCCCTTGGCCCATGTTCAGTAATGCACCAGCCCTTTGGCCAGTAGCTATTGTTCCCTTTTTAGGAGAGAGAACCTGCCCTTCTACCTCCGAAACAAAGGGCACCCCTAAGATTTTACACACCAAGCACTCTGATTACAGAAGCTCCCACCAATAATTTGATTACTGAGTCGTGATAGCTCAGTCGTAAAGCCATCGACATCATACTACAATATTCGTTGAGTTCATTAATGGCGGATGGGGCACGTAAGATAGATTCGTGGACGCAATACCCTCCAAGTTCCCAAACTGGGAGGGGGGCTTTTTATAGGTAGCAAACCAAGCTCTCCTCTCTCGACTCAATTCCCTGCAGATGCCCCCTCTTTCTTCGGCAGTCAGCGTCTGGTAACTCGATCCCCTTCGAAAAATGAATCCTCAGTCCTTTTCTTTAACAATCTCTCGGAAAATCACCTGCATCCTTCTCTAATCCACCGCCGCCCTGTAAACGAAACGACAAGTCCGAAGATTTTATGAGCCTCGTAGCCTTCATGGCTCATATTCCCCAAAAGACGCCCGGTTGAGGAGTCAATGGCAGTCGACTCCCAGATGTAGGAAGGGGTGTATAACTACGAAAAACGGGTCGTGGGTCTAAATTACTTATAGATATCTTTCTCGGCCGAACGCAGATGCAAAACTGTGACTAATTTAGAGCTACCCGAAGAGTACGTGTTGCTTAAGGAATGTTATAGACGCGAGTTGCCGATGCTGGCTTCTCGTAATTAAGAAGCAGGGCAATTAAGACATCCAGGCTTGTCCTGCCACCTATAGAGGTATCACTTGGGAACTTGGAGGATATCGTGGCAGCTGGTCGCAAGAGGACCAGAAAAAGGGTCGGTCAGTCTCAGGACTAGTGGGAATTTTATCCCCCTGAAAAAAACAGGAGTTCCAGACTCAGAGGGGAATAGGATTTTTATGTCTCTGTATACATCTGTGTGGAATGCCGGCTGCCGTTAAGGAGTCCAATCCACTGACCACTCCCGTGCTCTCAGCCCTTTTTCTCTCCTCCCTTTTTGCGAGGAGTCTTTCAAGAAGGCAGTTGATTGTTGGGGGCTGGAGAGAAGAGAAGGATGTTTTTCTCTCTCATAGTGATGTTATTTTGTATGGTGTATATATGTGTAAATCTTTGATATAATAACAGTCTAGGACTTTAAAGCTATCGTCCTTATTAAGCCCTCATAAACACAGAGGTGTATGTATGTTGCGATGTTACAATATTAATACCACGAACCTATTTTATGTGCCCCAGCCTTCATTGATGAACATGGCTGATCTTTGGCAGATCACAATACTTCCAGTATTATGCTTTGTGGGATAATTTACTATATCCTAGATCAGTAGTCTTATAAGACTAACGGCACCCTCAGAACTACAGTAAAACCTCAATTCAACTATACTTAGAGGACCCAATAAAATTATTGTTATAGAGGGATATATCGTTATTTTTCAGACGATATAATTTCAATCTAAAGTACTACAATTATGATTGATTTGAACTAGTTTTGGTCTAAAATACCACAATTATGGCCCATATGATATGTTTACGCACAATAATAATTCTTTTAAAGTATCAAATTGTAAAACTATACACTGTCTATGAATAAGTATTTGGACACCTGTGATAGGAAAGAAAAACTAACTTTATTCAAAATCAATAGTTGGTAGAGCCTTCACGAGAGGCAATTACAGCGTGAACCCTCCGAGGCATACACTTCACAAGTCTTTGTATTACAGCTAGTGGTATAGTCTTCCAATCGGCTTGGAGTAGACGTACAAATTCCTTCACCGATTTTGGACGGGTATCCTGAATTCGTCGATCCAACTCGTCCCAGAGGTTCTTGATAGGGTTCAGGTCTAGGCTCTGGGAAGGCCAGTCCCTTCGATGAACTCCATTGGCACCATACCAAGCCTTAGTTAACCTTGAAACATGGCAACTGGCATTGTCGTCCTGAAAGCAACAGGGGTCCTATCCGTAAAATTGCCACAACGTATGAAGCACATTGTCATCCAAAATAGTGCAGTACGCATCGACATTGAGCTTCCCATGAATGGGGACCAAGGGTCCCAGACCATACCAGGAGAAACACTCCCAGACCATAATTCCACCTTCGGCGAACTTGACTGTTGTCACAATGCATTCTGGCAGGAGACGTTCTCCAGGCAGACGCCAGACCCAGACCCTGCCATCCGAACGGTAAAGGGTGATCCTTGATTCGTCGCTCCCAAGAACCTATTTTCACTGATCTACGGTCTAATTTCGATGTGCTTTGCACCACATTAACCGAGCAGCATGGTTGGACTTTGTGATCAAAGGCTTGTGGGCAGCAACACAACCCTGAAAACCTAGCAGATGTGCTTCCTTACGGATGGTATTCATTGAAACAATACTCCCGGATTCCTGCTGAAACTCCTCGCGGCTGAGGGCCATCGGTTGGGTGCGGTTCTTCCGAATTTCTCTCGACAGCAGTCGTCGGTCTCTATCTCCCAGTTTCTTTCGTCTTTCGACACGGGTCACATTCTGACAATCACCGCTCACCTTCCACTTCTTAATCCCATAGGCCACTGTCGATTTTGGGTACTTCATATAGCTAGATATGTCCCTTAAGGATCGGCCACATTTGTGATACCCGATAATTATACCTTTCTCGAAATCAGAGAGCTCCGAATTGCGCGGCATCTTGCATGCGACTAATGCCGATGCTGTTTCCTGTATACCGGCGAAGGCCGTGACGTACCTCAGGACCGCAGATATCATCATTTCCATAGGTGTCCAAATACTTATTGGTAGACAGTGTATAAAAGTATAGATTTTTTAAAAATAAAATATAAAAAGCCAGACATTCAATAATATTCACACTCCGAAAACCATATTTATTGAAATTAATCCGTTATTTTTGTTTTTCTTATTCATTTTCCCTGTTAAATCAATTATCAAAGTATGATAGAATCTAAAGTACGAAAACGATTTTAACTTATGGATGAAAGGTGTGTAAAAAATATTCGTAGAAACTTAATAGATTTAAGTGCTGGAACTGTCAATAAAGCGGGATTTAATCGAGGTTTATTGCTGTAAGGAATAGCGTTATACAGTGATCTCTCGTTTATCGCGGTTAATGAGGATCAGAACCTTCCGCGAAAGCTGAAAAACCGAGAAGTAGGATTTGCCCCTAACAATTTTCGTGTCTGGGGGTACACGAATGTTTTAAATATGTAAACAGTATTTATACTTTACACATTTAAGACAAAAATTACAACAGTATACGCATTGACTTAAACGTATCAGTGCTAATTAATAAGGTTAATTACAAAACCTAATACAGTAATAAACATTAATGGACATTGCTTTCTGAGAGAGGCGAAGAGTCTTGTGTTGGTGGCGGAGGAGAGGCTCTCACTCGACTCGTAGAAGCTTTAGGCTCACTCGGAGACTCTTCTGCTGGAGGCGCTGACGGTAGAGCCGGGGGAGCTTTACCTTGGATAGAAACATGGTGATGGGTAAGTTGTTATTGTTTTTCCTTTTCCTTCAAAATTCTCCTGTACAAGGACATAACCCGACAACGCGATTGCTGAACTCGACAGCCCGAACCATATTGTCGTCAATGTCTCGTGCAAATTCTTGCCATCTTGCACAATTGTTGCAGATTCTCCAGGGCAGGGGTAGGTAACGCGGCGCCCGCGATCGATTTTTAATGCTCCCTCGCTGAACTAATGTAAATGTATGATAGCCAGAGCGAATTACTCTTGTCAAACGGCGATATACAGCAAGTAGTCAGTTGAGTTTAGGACATTCAAATGCAAGTTAGTGCTGTTGAAATCCCATCTATTGAAAAAATCATTATCACATATCCCAAATATAAAAAATATACTGTTAAAAGTTTAAATTTGAATAACGAAAATTTTACTGCTACATCATATTTAGAAATTATAGATAAGCTAATAGAAGAGTTTTCTTCTAGATTTGACGATTTTGCAGTATTAGAACCCGTTCTAAGAATTTTCATAAATCCATTCCTTGAATTAGTTTCAGTGTATTTCGAGCTTCACAATATCGAAGACCTAGAATTAGAAATAATAAACTTGCAAAGTGATATTATTTTAAAAGCGCATAGTAATGATAAAATGTTTTGGAATTTAGTCGATGAAAATAGGTATTGTAACACTATAAATCCAACACAGGAACAAAAATGTCTACATTTAACAAATTACGTTTAATTATTAATATATTTACACATATTTACAAGTTACTTAACAATTAACATTGTAGAGAATGCAGAGAGCAGGAGGCCCTCGCACGTTAACACACCACACACAACGAACTCTCTAACAGTCTTTTCTTTTTCGGCTAAAACAAAAAGGTGCGCGCGCAGATGGCCGTTGCGCGCTGCTACATCCTTCCCCTCAACCATCGACTAATGTCCTCATGTCGATGGGTGAAATCTAGGAGATTTTCTGACTGGGGTAGAGTCTGGCTGTTGCTCACTTTCTGGCCTTTTAGGTCGACCTCTTCTTTTCAGGGGCAACATTGGGTTGCTCTTTCCTTGCCCTCTATAAGGTTGGAGGCATGATGAGTGGTATTTTCCTATGGGAGTAAAAGGATTATTTTGGGTAGCAATCAAATAAGATGTAGGAGATTGTACTTTATAAATAACATATGGGCCATCGCGTCGTGGCATAAATTTAGCTGTTCTTTCGGATTTGGTTTGACTTTTGGGGTGGAGAGTTACCCACACTTTATCACCTGTTTTGAATTGAGGCGTTTTTCTGATATGTTTATCAGCATAAAGTTTATTTTTATCCTGTTTCAATTCTATATCAGACTTCAACTGATTCATATAATTTGCCAAACGTTTCAAATAGGGCGTTATCTCGGGCACGAAGTTGTCATTTGAGATAATAGCGCGAAGGTCGCGAGTAACATCGTCTGTTGTTCGAAGCTCCCTTCCGAACATAAGAAATGCTGCTGTTTCACCTGTTGTGTCGCATCTTGCTGTGTTCAGGGCAAAACGTATGGTTGGGAGTTTCTCACTCCAAATAGTGTGGTTACCTTTGACAAGGATTGCCAATCTTGGTTTTAAGTCTCGGTTCTTCCTCTCTCCACCGGGTTTGCCCGTGGGTGATATACCGGGGTTAACACCTGATCTATATTAAGAAGATAACAAACTTGCTGCATCACTGAACTAACAAACTGACTTCCATTGTCACTTATTATTCTTCTTGGGAATCCATAACGTAAATAAACTTCTTCTATCAGGGTGATAGCACATTCCCTAGCTGTAGCATGTTCTAATGCGAAAAGTTCAGTCCATCTAGTAGCGCAGTCTTCTACTATAAATATCCATTTTTTACCATCAGGACTCTTGGGTAATGGTCCAAATAAGTCAATTGAAATTGATTCAAAACGTTGGTTATATACAGGTGTTTGTAGCAAACCTGAAGGTTTCTGATTACTTGCTTTAAATCGGCAACAATCTTCACAATTCTTTATGTACTCTGTTATGTATCTACGCATGCCAGTCCAGTAGTACCGCTTCGCTATCTTACTAAGTGTTCCTTCTACACCATAATGTCCCGCCATTGGGGCATCATGATATTCTTTCAGTATTCTTTCACATTCATGCTTTGGCACTACTAACTGGGCTTCTTCTGTCTCTGCTTCTGGTGAATATCGGTATAAGACTCCTTGATTCAACAAATATCCCCGATTTAGCCAATTTGTAAAATTTTCATCTTTAGCAGGACTCTCAAATGATTCAATGATCTTTTTAAGGTCTGCGTCCTTAAGTTGTTCTTCTCGTAATTCTCTGGGACTTCGTGTTGGCATATCAATGACAATTTTGCAGAATTGGCAATATTCTTCAGCGTGTTGGCAGAAAGGTCTTGACAAGAGATCTGCCACAACGTTGGCTCTTCCAGGTATGTATTCCATCTTTGGGGCAAACGACTGGACTTGCAAAGCCCAACGAGCAAGTCTTCCAGTTGGAGATTTTAAACTCATTAGCCAACGAAGAGGTTGATGATCTGATGTCACTGTTATATCTTGTCCCTCGATGTATCCCCGAAATTTATTTAGGCCCCAAACCACTGCCAACGCTTCTCGTTCTGTGGTTGTATAGTTCCGTTCTGCATCGTTTAAGAGTCTGCTCGCATATTCAATAGGGTGCTCCTCAGCTCCCTCACCTTGCAACAGCACTGCTCCAAGCGCGTAGTTGCTAGCATCAGTTCGCAAGATGTATGGCTTATTTGGGTCATTTTGTCGTAGAACAGGAGGACTAATCAGATTATGTTTTAGGGTTTTAAATGCGTTTTCCTCTTCTTTTCCCCATTTCCAAGGGCTATTTTTCTTCGTGAGATTACTTAAGGGCCTTGCTATGTCAGAAAAGTTCGGCACAAATCTTCTATACCACGAGCAAGTTTGCAAAAAGGATTGGACTTGCTTTACATTCCTGGGAGATGGTAAATTTTGAATGGCGGCAACCTTATCTGGGTCAACTTCAAGACCAGAATTGGTAATGTAGTGTCCCAAGTATTTCACTCGGTTACAGGCGAAATTACACTTCTCTCTGTTAGCATGTAATTTAAACTCACGCAATTTTGATAATACTTTTCCTAAATCATCAATAT
Source organism: Pardosa pseudoannulata (assembly GCA_032207245.1). Taxonomy (NCBI): domain Eukaryota; kingdom Metazoa; phylum Arthropoda; class Arachnida; order Araneae; family Lycosidae; genus Pardosa; species Pardosa pseudoannulata. Next base: position 70,096,176 of record CM063504.1, read on the forward strand.
GCTTCTCGAAAGTTTCAGATAAAATTATTATGTCATCTAAGTACGACAGGACCAAAACATCATTCAGGGAGTTTCTGAAGTTATCGATTAGTCTTTGAAATGTCGCCGGAGCATTTTTAAGCCCAAAAGGCATGCGGCAATATCTGTAAGTACCAAAAGGGCACACGAAAGCTGTTTTATCTCGATCAGTGGGATTTAACTCGATTTGGTGATACCCGGATCTTAAATCTATCGTTGACATGTAAGGAGTGTGTTTAGCTTCATGGAGCAAATCATCCATTCTAGGCAGAGGATATTTATCAGTTTTTATAGTGGAATTCAACTTTCTGTAGTCCACACAAAGGCGAAATTGACCATTAGGTTTTGGAACTAGCACCACTGGTGAGGCATACGGTGACTCACATTCTTCAATTGTGCCATTGGCCAAAAGATTCTCTAACTCTTTCTTAAGAATGTCCTTCTTTAATGGAGACATGCGATATGGTGGCATAGCTACAGGGAGATTATTACCAGTGTCTATATAATGTTTAATTCTAGGTGTAGGCTCTTCCCCTGGCTGAAAGATATCCGTAAACATTTCTAACAGTTTACATAATTGTAACCTTTCCTCGGCAGATAAGTGACTGCCTTCAGTTTCTTTCAAAACGCAAATGTTCAGCTCAGGAGACACAATAATTTTATCGGATGGTATAGTGCTAATGTTTTGCGAATTACCTGAGGATTCGAAAGAGTTTTTATGTGGCACACAAGCTGGTATAAATGTATCTTTCTCAAAATTGAATTTTTTCCTAGGATTACTGTTGAAATACCATTTCCTGTTCTGAGTATCCAAGCTAACACCAGCTTTGGATAAAAAATCAGTACCAAGGAGAGTTCGATTGTCCTTAGCTGTAGGTAACACAAATAGTGTAGTAGGAATTCTTTTCCCTAACAATTCAATGTCTATTTCGGTATTATAAACTTCAGAGAATTTCGGCACTCCGTCCGCGAGTGTTATATTTAAATTCACTTTACGAAAAATTACCCCTTGTTCTCGGAGGAGGTTATACAGGGTTTCTCCAGCAACAGTGTGGCTGGCTCCAGTGTCAGCACATGCTAAACCCCACATACCATTTATTTTAATCTTCATTAACATTGCCTTGGGTTCTTGTATCGCACACGTTTGAAATTTCAAGCAACTAACCTGGGCGGAATCAACTTTACTGTTTGGGGAACACGTAGGGCATTTTGCCTTTATGAAACCAGGTTTCCCACAGCCATAGCAGCTAATAGGTCTTTCGTCAATTTTATTAACAGTTCTATTCGTTGAGTATTTATAATTAACACTATTCTTAAAATTTCTTAAATTGTTACTCGGCTTAGAATTTTCCATTCTATGTTGTGCATGGTTCGTGTTTCTACCTTTTAAGTTTCTACTTTCTTCATAAGCATCTAGCTTATCAACTAAAGCAACTGGATCGCTCAATTCACTCCAGTGATCTAAAAAATGATCTTTGTAATCCGGAGGACACTTCTTTTTGATTTGATCAGAAATTATTAGATCTTTTAACTGATCAAATGTAGTGATATTCAGCTCACTGAGCCAACCTTCAAAAAATTTTCTCAAATTATAGAAATAATCTCTCCACGTGGAGTCTGGACTTTTTCTGTGTTGCACGAAAAATTGTCGGAATTTCTCTGCACTCATCTTGAATCGACGTAATAAAATTTTTTTTATTTCCCCATATTCCGGTGGTTTATCCGGAGAATCCGATTCTATAGCAATTAATTTTGAAATTTCAATAGGTAAAAGCCCGATCAGATATACCACCCATTTTGATTCTGGTATTTTCAAAAATGACAGTTGTCTCTCGAAAAGGTTTAAAAACGTACTAATGTCATCTACCTTCGGGTCAAACTGAGGGATTAACCTTTTAATTTCAAATTTAGATACATCCGTATCACTATCGGTAAGAACGGTTCCTGTTTTCGAAGCATGATTTAAATTTTGTAACTTTAGTTTCTCTAATTCAAATTCCATTTGCCGTCTCTCGGTTTCTGCTTCCTTTTCTTTTACTTCGCATTCTTTTCTGGTCCTAATGATTGTATCCAACAATGTTTTTGTGAATTCTTCGTCATATGAAGTACATCCGGTTATAACATCTTTAATTTTTATTACTGTGGCGTCGGGTTCCAACTCGATGCCTAATTCTGCGGCCAAAACCAAAAGGTCGCATTTTTTACCTCTAGCAAGATATGCCATTTTTATTCTTTTCAGGCCAAACTTAAAATTAATGGTAAAACTCAATTACTGCGAGAATGGCTCATTAGAATGACATAATATGCATACATCTGATTAATCAACTAAACTATATTATTCCGATTTGAAACCGGAAGTATCAATAAATTTGAAGGAATAAAATAATACTTCTTAATTATACAAATATTTCAGATACATAATATTTCTATTAAAAAGAATCATCGATGGAAAATTAAATAATAAGCAACACAAAAAAAGAACATTAACCTGAGCAATATCTTTTGTTATTAATACAAAAATCCAAATTAAATTGAACCTGCACCAATATTCAACACTGAAATATTAACTATCTTTATGAATTCTTAATCAAAACAATTGAAATTAACAATATTCATAAGTCCTAATAATAAAAATGTTAAGAAAAATAAAATTCAAAACTTGGACCGAAACCACAAACTATTCAAATTTCAAACGTCAGGCACTAAAGGAACTGGCATGCGGTATTTAAATTTGATCTGGATGATCATAATAAAACAAAACGAATTCAGGGTGAATTCAAACAGAATCTCTTCTTCATTTGTCAGGATGACAAAATTAATAAAGTTCCTTGAGTGCTTGTCAAAAAGAAAAGAAATCACTTATCTGTGGTCATGTCTTCGGCTTCGTGTTTCGAGCCCCACGTTGGGCGCCAATCTGTAACACTATAAATCCAACAGAGATAAAAAAAATCTATCTACATTTAACAAATTACGTTTAATTATTAAGATATTTACACATATTTACAAGTTTTACTTAATATTTAACATTATTAAAAATGCAGAGAGCAGGAGGCCCTCGCACACACCAACACAGCACAACGAACTCTCTAACAGTCTTGTCCTTTACCACTAAAACAAAAAGGTGCGCGCGCAGATGGCCGTTGCGCGCTGCTACAATTACATTATTTAATTAAAGTAATATATAATATAAAATACCACAAAATGTGATTTTGTTTGTGATTGTAATATTAAGTAAAAATAAATTTAATTGAAGATCATTTTCTACTTTCTTTTTAGTGTGTGGTCTTTAAAATGAGTTCCTATAAACATTTAAATGGAAGTGAAAAAAGAAAACGAAAAGCAGATCGAAATAAAGTGGCAAAACAAATGAAAAGACTAGAAATTAAAATGTTATGAACAAGGTTTAAACCTAGCAGAACTGAAAAATGAAGTATTAACTTAGTAAAGAAAATATTTCACCTGTATCCATGAAGTCATTTATCCAGGAAAATACTATTATTGCTACAAATTATTCCCTAATTTAAACATAATTCTGAAAATTTATTTAACCCTTCCAATAAGCAATACAAGAGGTGAAAGATCATTCTCAGTAATGGACAGAATAAAAATTTTTTTAAGATCCGCATAAGGCAATTTGTCGCAACGTCACGACTACAATAATGCCCTTCCCATTCATTTTCATGTTTACAACAGCCAATAGATAAACAATTAACTGCCCTTCCGTTTAAAACTAAAGCCAGAATTGTCATAATTTGAGAATTTGCCGTACTGCGTGAAATCGCCTTATTAAGTCAACAAAAATTAAATAGTTTATCATTATTTTATATAGAAAAGAGTTATTAAATAATTCTATGAATTATGACAAACTAATTGACAAGTTTGCAGAATTAAAAGTGAGAAAAAAGGCAATATAACTAATCAATCTGAGTATATTTGTTTAAGTATTATTGTTTTGTTTTAATAAATTATGTTTATTTAATTTTTGTACATATATTATGTTTTTCCTTTTTTTTTTCTTAAATGGAACTACATACTATATGCTTTAAAACCAAACTACCAAACGCAAAGTATAAGTCATGACTGAAAAATAGGCCCGGAATTACAATGTTGCCTTGGGTCCGCTTTAGCCTTCGTCCACCACAGGAGGAGCCTCTATAAGACCCAAGAAGAACGTTAACCAATTTTTCACAAATAAGAGCGTCAAACCTTGATAATTTCTTGTTACTGAAAAGTGGTATAATGCAGTTTTTAACTATACGTAAGGTATGGCTGTGAAAAATTTTGAGGTCTCTGAAAATAAATGAAAAGAAAACTTATTATTATTATTATACAACTACAATGGAAACTCATTTACATGAAATTCCCTTATAAGAAATATTCAGTTATATGACGTACTTCTCCCCCCCCCCAGTTAAACTCTCATAAATCAATGGAATAAATTATTCACTTTTACGAATATTCAGTTATCCAAAAATTTACTTACACGAAAAGATATTCAATCCGCTAAGTAAAGTTTCGAACATAAATTATGTTCAGCTATACGAAGAGAGCCAAATATTTTTGTGAGCAGTTTCTCCACTTATTTAAAGATAAATATCTTTTTTATCTTCGAATTACGTTTATTTAATTTCAGTCTTTTCATGTTTTCATAGGCGTAAATGATGAATATTAGGTTGGGGAAAAAAGAAATCCATTATTTTTGCTTGAAATTAATGACTTTATTTAACATGATTATGATTGTCCGATTTGGGTCAAATAGGCACCTTTTTGTTGCCATTTTAAAGGTAGCTTCATAATGCCTCTCTCATAGAAGTCTTGATCCTTATTGGCGAAAAACTCTAGTAATCGATTTTCACAATCTTCTCTTGATCCCAATTTCTTATCACTCAGGAAGTTTTGCAATACGAGAAAAAGGGGGTACTCGCTTAGTGCCAGGTCCGGACTATATGGTGGATGCATTAAAACTTCCAAGCTCCCTGAGATTCTGGTGAGTCACTACAAAAATGTGTGGCCTGGCGTTGTAATGATGGAACATAACACCCTCTTCTGTTGACCATTTCTGGTCAATCGTTAGCTTCAAACGGTCCAATTGTTGACAGCAGAGATCTGAATTTAGTGTTTGGCCATATGGAAGCAACTCATAATAAATGATTCCCTTCCAGTCTCACCATATACACAGTAGAACCTTCCTGGCCGTTAGTCCTGGTTTGGCCACCGTTTGAGCTCCTTCACCTCGCTTTGACCACGATCGCTTTCGTACAGTATTATCGTATTTGACCCATTTATCATCCCCAGTCACCATCAGTTTAAGAAATGGGTCGATTTCATTCCGCTTGGCCAAGGCTTCTGTAAGGGATTTGCACCCACGACTTTGTGTGCTCTGAATGACATTGGGAGAATCGCCCCATTTTGACCCCTTCCACGCGGCTTTTCTTAGGAGAAATAAGAAGCCGGTCATTGCGAAGCTGCTTATTCAAACACACGGGTCACCAGTTTAGCGGCTAGGATGCTGTGCCAGTAGTGTAGTTCAGGAAAAACAGCTTTTTAAATTATATACATTTAATCATACTATTTACAGGAAACTAATAAAATGCTTTGACACAGCAAACAACATCGCTCGCATTCACCACATCTTGTTTTGTTGCCAGATTCAAAATATACATTTTACATTTGCCATGTGCAACAAATACTTTTAACATTTTAATAAATGAGTGGCTTGACGCTAGCACCGCCACAAGGCCTAGGCAAGTTCCTAGGGCCCGTAATTATTGGGGCCCGAAAGTTAGGCTTTTAATTTTAATTTTTTATTTAACAGAAAAACGTGATATTCATAATTATTGCTGAAACGTATCCAAATTATGTCGAATCGCTGAATGATAAAGTCGACAAGTGTGGACGAGCATTCCCGTTCTTATGCATCCACGCCCGTAAGTATCGATGTGTGTAAATACGATTGAGCCTCCGCTTATCAAGCCTTTAGTATGCACGTCAGCATGTATCTATAAAGCCAAACGTAGCTATTAAAAATCAGTGTCTCCTGAACTTATTGCATCTTATGTGAATTGTGATTGAACATTGTGCAATTAAGACTTAAGTACCTAGACTTGATTGCAAATAGATTGTTTTGGATTCATAGTTAATGTGATGAGGCAATTTAACATAGTAATATAATTGATTAATTCATACGAGAAGTAAAATGCTTGGGATCTAAATCTGACCTCATCACATCTTTTGTAAAGGACAGAGGACCATAAAATATATTCAACGGATTTTTTCGTCTTGTGCGGTAGTCTCGGGCGGGATTCTGATTCCAGTCCCAGATTAGAATCCCATCTCCGTACATGACACTAAATAAGAATGTACCTTTGCGGAGTTTTTTATGAATCCCTAAGGGTCAGTGCCCAAGTTGAAGGGGCAAGATTTTCCCATGTTGGTTTCAATACTGGGTTAAGGAGACCAATTAGATTTTTACAAGTATCCCGATTGGACGAAAAGAAGAAAGAGGGGACAAAGAAGAATTAATATAAAATAAAAAAAGTCGAGAAAAAAAGAGAGGGGTTCGAGAGTGGAGTCGAGTCGAGGAGACAAGTCCGACGGTCGGTGTTCGAGAGTGGAGTCGAATCAAGGAGAGCAGAGAGATCAGAAGTCTGAGGAGACGACTGTGACAGTGAGACTTCGGGAGTCCAAGAAGAATAGCCTTGAGTTCGACAGAGACTGTGGATACTTTTGGAACATCTAGCGACAACCAGCAGTTTCCTGCATCAAATATTACGGACGCATCTAAAATATTAATACAAAAATCCAAATTAAATTGAACCTGCACCAATATTCAACACTGAAATATTAACTATCTTTATGAATTCTTAATCAAAACAATTGAAATTAACAATATCCATAAGTCCTAATAATAAAAATGTTAAGAAAAATAAAATTCAAAACTTGGACCGAAACACAAACTATTCAAATTTCAATCTTCAGGCACTAAAGGAACTGGCATGCGGTATTTAAATTTGATCTGGATGATCATAATAAAACAAAACGAATTCAGGGTGAATTCAAATCAGAATCTCTTCTTCATTTGTCAGGATGACAAAATTAATAAAGTTCCTTGAGTGCTTGTCAAAAAGAAAAGAAATCACTTATCTGTGGTCATGTCTTCGGCTTCGTGTTTCGAGCCACGGGTTGGGCGCCAATCTGTAACACTATAAATCCAACAGAGATAAAAAAAATCTATCTACATTTAACAAATTACGTTTAATTATTAAGATATTTACACATATTTACAAGTTTTACTTAATATTTAACATTATTAAAAATGCAGAGAGCAGGAGGCCCTCGCACACACCAACACACCACAACGGACACTCTAACAGTCTGTCCTTTTTAGGCTAAAACAAAAAGGTGCGCGCGCAGATGGCTGTTGCGCGCTGCTACAATTACATTATTTAATTAAAGTAATATATAATATAAAATACCACAAAATGTGATTTTGTTTGTGATTGTGATATTAAGTAAAAATAAATTTAATTGAAGATCATTTTCTACTTTCTTTTTAGTGTGTGTGGTCTTTAAAATGAGTTCCTATAAACATTTAAATGGAAGTGAAAAAAGAAAACGAAAAGCAGATCGAAATAAAGTGGCAAAACAAATGAAAAGACTAGAAATTAAAATGTTATGAACAAGGTTTAAACCTAGCAGAACTGAAAAATGAAGTATTAACTTAGTAAAGAAAATATTTCACCTGTATCCATGAAGTCATTTATCCAGGAAAATACTATTATTGCTACAAATTATTCCCTAATTTAAACATAATTCTGAAAATTTATTTAACCCTTCCAATAAGCAATACAAGAGGTGAAAGATCATTCTCAGTAATGGACAGAATAAAAATTTTTTTAAGATCCGCATAAGGCAATTTGTCGCAACGTCACGACTACAATAATGCCCTTCCCATTCATTTTCATGTTTACAACAGCCAATAGATAAACAATTAACTGCCCTTCCGTTTAAAACTAAAGCCAGAATTGTCATAATTTGAGAATTTGCCCTACTGCGTGAAATCGCCTTATTAAGTCAACAAAAATTAAATAGTTTATCATTATTTTATATAGAAAAGAGTTATTAAATAATTCTATGAATTATGACAAACTAATTGACAAGTTTGCAGAATTAAAAGTGAGAAAAAAGGCAATATAACTAATCAATCTGAGTATATTTGTTTAAGTATTATTGTTTTGTTTTAATAAATCATGTTCATTTAATTTTTGTACAGGTATATTATGTTTTTCCTTTTTTTTTTTCTTAAATGGAACTACATACTATATGCTTTAAAACCAAACTACCAAACGCAAAGTATAAGTCATGACTGAAAAATAGGCCCGGAATTACAATGTTGCCTTGGGTCCGCTTTAGCCTTCGTCCACCACAGTGAGGGTGGAGGAGCCTCTATAAGACCCAAGAAGAACGTTAACCAATTTTTCACAAATAAGAGCGTCAAACCTTGATAATTTCTTGTTACTGAAAAGTGGTATAATGCAGTTTTTAACTATACGTAAGGTATGGCTGTGAAAAATTTTGAGGTCTCTGAAAATAAATGAAAAGAAAACTTATTATTATTATTATACAACTACAATGGAAACTCATTTACATGAAATTCCCTTATAAGAAATATTCAGTTATATGACGTACTTCTCCCCCCCCCAGTTAAACTCTCATAAATCAATGGAATAAATTATTCACTTTTACGAATATTCAGTTATCCAAAAATTTACTTACACGAAAAGATATTCAATCCGCTAAGTAAAGTTTCGAACATAAATTATGTTCAGCTATACGAAGAGAGCCAAATATTTTTGTGAGCAGTTTCTCCACTTATTTAAAGATAAATATCTTTTTTATCTTCGAATTACGTTTATTTAATTTCAGTCTTTTCATGTTTTCATAGGCGTAAATGATGAATATTAGGTTGGGGAAAAAAGAAATCCATTATTTTTGCTTGAAATTAATGACTTTATTTAACATGATTATGATTGTCCGATTTGGGTCAAATATGCACCTTTTTGTTGCCATTTTAAAGGTAGCTTCATAATGCCTCTCTCATAGAAGTCTTGATCCTTATTGGCGAAAAACTCTAGTAATCGATTTTCACAATCTTCTCTTGATCCCAATTTCTTATCACTCAGGAAGTTTTGCAATACGAGAAAAAGGGGGTACTCGCTTAGTGCCAGGTCCGGACTATATGGTGGATGCATTAAAACTTCCAAGCTCCCTGAGATTCTGGTGAGTCACTACAAAAATGTGTGGCCTGGCGTTGTAATGATGGAACATAACACCTCTTCTGTTGACCATTTCTGGTCAATCGTTAGCTTCAAACGGTCCAATTGTTGACAGCAGAGATCTGAATTTAGTGTTTGGCCATATGGAAGCAACTCATAATAAATGATTCCCTTCCAGTCTCACCATATACACAGTAGAACCTTCCTGGCCGTTAGTCCTGGTTTGGCCACCGTTTGAGCTCCTTCACCTCGCTTTGACCACGATCGCTTTCGTACAGTATTATCGTATTTGACCCATTTATCATCCCCAGTCACCATCAGTTTAAGAAATGGGTCGATTTCATTCCGTTTGGCCAAGGCTTCTGTAAGGGATTTGCACCCACGACTTTGTGTGCTCTGAATGACATTGGGAGAATCGCCCCATTTTGACCCCTTCCACGCGGCTTTTCTTAGGAGAAATAAGAAGCCGGCCGGCAAAGGGGCTGATAACGTTTTTCGGAGGCACTGGTGGATGTTTTTACAGGTTCTCGGAGGAGGAGTGTATGCCCTTTTCGGCAGGGCTCAAGTTTCCACACAACCCCCCCTCCCCCCGAAGAAGGAAGGTTGCTGTTGGAGTTCAGCAGAGGAGAGAGTTTGGGGAGAGTCGAGATTGGGCCGCGAGCTGAAAAACATCTCTCTGCGTTGATGTGAAAAGAAAGGACGATGCTCGGTCACTTTAAAATATTTAGCTAGGACTGGCTCTGAGACTCAATTTTGATATGTCATTTTCTTTAATTGTTTTTTTCTTAATTTTGTGTAAATAAAAAAATGTTGTTTCGTCTGTAAGAGGTTTCCGAATAATTATTTTTAAAAGTAATGCATCCCAGCGACAGATTAAGAACGTACCGGCCCCAGTAAAGTAGGCGGGCAGGTCTCACGCTAAAACGTAGCGCACCGGTAGTAAAGAGGGTGCGTTACATATCGTGGTGTCAGGAGTGGGGTCTGTCACCTGGATGCGGAAAAAGGAAACGTCGGAAATTTGGAAACAACGGCAAGAAACTGGGTGAATCGTCGGCAATGTCGCGGTAGTCCCCTAGAATCGGCAACTGGGACAGAGTTATTGGCTAAGGAGCGGCCAGGATGCAGGAGACGCAATCGGCAACGTTCCCGTAGTACCCTGAATGCGGCAACTTTGACAGTCATCGGCAAAGGAGCGCCCGGGGAACAGGAGAAGCAATCCCGCTGCGGAGCTGGAGCTCTGTGGAGTACTCCAGAAGCGTGCTGATGAAGGGAAATATGGTTCTGCTAGTGTTGACCGTCAGAAAAGGTAGGCGCATGAACTGTGCTCGTTTTCTTCCCTGTTTTTCTCATGCTAAGTTAATTCGGTGCAAAGGGTCGCGCGCGAATTAGGAAATGTTTTGTTTGGGGTAGGCTTCGCGTTTCTATTGTTGTGTTTATTTTCGTTACTCAGTTCATTATTTCAGTGTGTTTTGCATGTATTTAGTGTTAATGCTATATATAAAATGCTAGGCTCTTCAATATCCTGTTTTGCTTGTGTATAATGTTTAATTCTGCTACAGAGGGTATTGTGTGATTTTTTTAAGGGTATTTGCTCGTGTTGAAGCTTTAGAATTATTCTCAAATAGCTGCGGGGTAGATAAGCACTTTATTATTAAAATGGATGTTCTGATCAGGGCCAGAAAGGCAGATCTTGTGCAGCTGGCATTAAAGTTTGAAGTTGAAGCTTCTGGGGAGATGGGCAAATTACCGCTCATAAGAATCATAAGAGCAGCCCAGGATTTCGACGAGAAAACAGCCAAGGTTTTGCTCGAAGGAATCGTGGGAGAAAGGGAGGAGAAGGAGCTAAGGATACGCAAAGAGCAGGAGAATTTAAGATTGCACGAGTTAGAAGTACTGCGATTAAAGATTGCTTTGTCGCAAAGGGAGAATGTAAGGGAGCAGGAGGAACGCAAGATACACAGAGAGCAAATGAGAGAGCAGGAATTGGCATATTTACGCCAAAAGCTTGAAAGCTTGGAGGCCGAGAAAGATAGGCTGCGGAGGAACGTTGAGGGCGTAGGTCAGAGATCTCTGTTGGGCGACGCAGGACCAAATCACGGTAAAATAACCGATGAGGATTTGTGCGAAGAGGCCCGGTTGCCTTCTCAACAAGTGAAAACGTTGAGGGGTTGGTTAGCAGGCTATCAGGGAGAATCGGCGCTCTCAAGAAAAACTGAGGAAAGACAGCAGGCTAGGGTTTGTGCGAAGGAAACAGGAGAGAACGAAACAGTTTACAGAAAAACTCAACCCAGTAAGGGCAAGGAAACGAGGGAAGGAAAGGTTAATAGGGATTTTCCTCGGGGGAAAGGGTGCGGAGGAACGGCTCATTCGAAGTCTCCCCCCTTCATATGCGAAGCGAGGCAGGAACCCGATACCCAGAGAATCGCGGAAAAGCAACCGAACAGGGATTTTTCTCAAGAAACGGGGAACAGCGAAAAGGCTATCCCAAGGGCTCGCCCCAGTGGGAGCAAGGATATCCGTAGGGATTTCTCGGAGGAGACGGGATTGGCAAGACCTAGTTTTTCCCTAACTAGTGAGCCGAGGGTCACTTCGAGGGGGGAGGAAAGCCTGGTTTCGCTCTCTGAGGGAGAAAAAATGCCCGGGGGAAAAGGCGCCGGTGAAAGGCGAACTCATCGCATCGGAGGAAAATTTCAAGGACCAAGAGAAGTGCGCGGAGCCGCCGAAATTTTGGAACTTGGGAGATTTTCGAAAGGGGAATTTTCTCTTTTCGGAAAGGTTTCGGTACCCTAAAGGGAAAGTGAAAGAGGACTTTGGTCAACTAGTTCATCTTGGTTCAATACAGACCGAAGTATTGGGACTCACACTTAATTCCATGTTCGGAGTACATGGGGGGTTTAAGAGAATATTGGCGAGGTCGGAGGTTTTCTATGAGCGGGAAAATGGCAATATTTTCAAACCCATTGATCTTCCTAACAGGAGGGACCATAAATATATCTTATGGTTGGTGGACCAACATACCAGATGGGCGGAGGCCACTCCTCTGGAAAGGTTAACGTTTAAGAATACCTGCGAGGCACCGTTAAATATTGTCTCGTGTACGAGATCTTTCATGGATTTAAGGGGCAAAATGCACGGTCCAGAAGAGGTGTCGACAGAGAAGATCGCACGTATGAAACAACCGTTGGTTTTAAAACTGATTTGTTTTCCTATAGCGCAATTTGAAATCGAGGGGGAAAAGCGTGGAGAAATTCTTTCCCAAGTCGATCTGTTAATTAGGGAAAGAAAGGCGAGTAGGAGAAAGAGTAGCCAGATAATGCTGCTACTCGGTTCGGTCAGCGGGGGATAAACCCACCCCCAGGTTACTGACTTACAGGCCTTAGAAGAAGGAGAACATCAAATTCCCTTTCGGATAGGCATCGCTCGCGAGAAGGAACAAGTTGGGGGGCTAAGGGGGAAAATAAACCTCTTAGTGAACTTCGCGCCGAGTGAGGAGGGGGATGGAAGTTCCTCGGAGTGTTCGTTTCGTCACGAGGGAGGCTCCGTGGTTAAGGGGGTGACCCAAGAATTAGAGAGCAACGAGGAGCGAGTTGCAAGGAACGGGGCGGAAAAATGGAAAGGATTGGATTTGGAGTTGAACGGAGAAATGGTTACGGGGTCCGAAGTCAGAAACAGACATGTGGATCGGGATTGTTCAGATGGTGGATTTTCCGTGGTAATTAACGGATGGGAAGACTTTGCGTTTGAGGAAAAGGCGGGGGATACGGCAAGAGTAGCTTTTGGGAATTATCGGCTGATAAGGATGCTCATCGAGAGTCAAAGGGATCCTGTTCGCTTTTGCCAACGCAGGTCTGAAAAAGGTTTGGAAAGGGTTAAGGGTTTCGTGGTTTGGTACCCAGTGGATTTTTGGATAAGGGACAACGTTTGGAACCAAACGTTGAATTTTAAGGAGATTTTGACATGGTGGGGGAAAGCCAAATTCAAGATGAAGCTGAATTATTCATTCTCTCACAAGCCAGGTGCACAACATCTCGCATTGAGTGCCATGTCTCGGGTGGTGAGCGAAGCTTAGTTATAACTATTGTTTGGTGTTTTAATTATATATATATATATATATATATATATATATATATATATATATATATATATATATATATATATATATATATATATATATATATATATATATATATATATATATATACATATATATATATATATATATATATATATATATATATATATATATATATATATATATATATATATATAAAACTTATATATTTATCTTAGTATGTGTGCTTCCTCACCGGTTTCGTTAATATTTTTTTTTGTCAGTACTGTGTTTGCATAGTTTGTTTGAATTTTCTAAAAATATTTCGATATTGTTTTTATTCTTTTTATGTGCATGTATGTATTGAAATTTAATTTTGATTAGGTTTAAGTTTTTTTTTTTGTTTTTTTGTTTTGTGTAATACTTCTTGGCAGATATAAGTTTTTACCTTTGCACCTTATCATGAGAAGGGCGGGGAAAACAGAGTTTCGGTTCTGCTGCCACCGTTTTGGTCGTGGGTGGTGTTGAAATTAGGCCCCTTTTGAGCGCTAATTTCAAGCCAGGGGGGGGGGCATGTAAGGGATTTGCACCCACGACTTTGTGTGTTCTGAATGACATTGGGAGAATCGCCCCATTTTGACCCCTTCCACGCGGCTTTTCTTAGGAGAAATAAGAAGCCGGCCGGCAAAGGGGCTGATAACGTTTTTCGGAGGCACTGGTGGATGTTTTTACAGGTTCTCGGAGGAGGAGTGTATGCCCTTTTCGGCAGGGCTCAAGTTTCCACACAACCCCACCCCCCCCCCAAAGAAGGAAGGTTGCTGTTGGAGTTCAGCAGAGGAGAGAGTTTGGGGAGAGTCGAGATTGGGCCGCGAGCTGAAAAACATCTCTCTGCGTTGATGTGAAAAGAAAGGACGATGCTCGGTCACTTTAAAATATTTAGCTAGGACTGGCTCTGAGACTCAATTTTGATATGTCATTTTCTTTAATTGTTTTTTTTTTCTTAATTTTGTGTAAATAAAAAAAATGTTGTTTCGTCTGTATGAGGTTTCCGAATAATTATTTTTAAAAGTAATGCATCCCATCGACAGATTAAGAACGTACCGGCCCCAGTAAGTAAATTATACACCCGACCCAGCTTACGCCATACGGGGATACCGGCCCCAGTAAAGTAGGCGGGCAGGTCTCACGCTAAAACGTAGCGCACCGGTAGTAAAGAGGGTGCGTTACAGCTTCGCAGACGGAAATTCGATTCATCATGTTTTTTGGTGTTAGTTGGTGTGGCACCCAAACATCGAGCTTCTTTTTGAATCCAACTTTGCGCAAATGGTTTAAAACTGTTTTATGGTCGATGTTTAGCTTCTTGGCGATGCTGCAACTACTAACATGTCGGTCAACTTCGATTATTTCTGTGATTTTATCGACATTTTCGACGACGGACCTGCCTGTGCAACTGCATCTTTAACATTAAAAATGCCTGAACAGAATCGAAGAAACCAAAATTGTACGTAATTAGCTGTTACAGTATCGGTACCATAAATACCATTCACAATTTCAGCCGCCTGGCGTGCATTTTAGCCTTTATCAAAGAAAAACTGTAAAATGTATCGAATTTTCTCTTTGTTGACTTTCATTTTTAACACCCTGTAACTCACAACTGAATAGACCAAACAAAAAACAGTAAAAAAATTTTTTTGGTGTGAAATGTCACCTTGACAACGAACATAAATTTGAAATTGTTTGATCGATGCTTTAAGAGATATCGACCACTAAAGCCATCTACCGAAAAAAAAAATGGATTTCTTTTCCCCCAACCTAATATTACATATACGAGAACTTCTCTGTTCCCCCGGATCTTCGCATAAGTGGATTGCACATTCTCTAATATGAATTTAGTTCTAATTGTTTAAAACTATTTTATATTATAATAATTCTTATTATTATCATAGGTTGTGTATCTGTTGTTTGGAGTGCATTAACTGTTTACCCAGGTATACAGCATTACTCCTCTCCTTCTTACCATGAAGGTCACTTATTACTTCAATCAACAGACATAGAGGAAAAGGCCTATAAATCTGAAAAGCCACTTGATTTTCAGCAGTTATTCCAGCAAAGATAAAAATGGTAGCGAGAGAAAAAAAAACATCGAACTAAATCGATAAATCTCCCCCTCCTTTCATAAATAAATAAATAAATAAGGGAAATATCGAAGAAGTACAGGTTGTTGTCAAGAGAAAAGTTTTAGAGATTGCATACTCTCTCTCACATACACTTTGTGTACACAAGGCCTTTCCTGACAGGAGTACAGTATACGGTACGCGGACGGTCTAATCCAAGGGAAAGACGTATTGTAATGTCACGGGATCTTCGGGTAGCGTGTGGGTGTCGAAGTGGTTATGACACGACGTACAGTTTAGAAACAATAACGTGTATTCTTGATTAAAAGGGAATATGTACAAATTTTCCAAATGGAAATCACAGAGCTCCGGTAGGCTGGTACGGACTAAAAGTCCCAGGTTCAAGGCGAACCTAAAAAAACAATCTGTGAACAGGTGCCGACAGATGCCGTTGTACAGGGGTAGAACTGGGCCTCCTTGAGTCCCACAAAAAGCTGGAGAAAAAACCAAAAAAACCCAACAGCCGCAAATCGAACCTCTGTTCCTTCTCGTCCTGGGGACTCTCCGGCGAAAAACTCGCTCCTCCTGACGTCACCGTCCGCCTCTTCCCATTGGCCTTTTCTTTCCGCGTCGCTGTCCTGGTAGCCTCTGATTGGCTGCTTCGGTGGCACCTCACTCTCTGACATTTCGTTGTCCCGTTCGTCCATCCGATTCACCTCGGACATCTCAAGGCGTGGTCGAAGCGACAACCCTTTGTGGTAAAGTGTCAAAAACCCAGACAGAGTGTCGCCCTGCCCTGAGCTTTAACAAAATCCCTTTGTGAAGCCAATGGGGTGTAGCGGCGTCACAGCGGGAATCCAGAGGTCTGGACCTTCTCCGAATTATATTCCATAAATTTAAAATAAGATTTATTAAACTTATTAAAATTTGTGTACGTCACTAGCTTCCACCTCAAGTATTGAAGATAGTTTTCAACTATGAAAACTGTAAAAACATTTCTTTTCAATAGACTTGGTCACAAGAGGTTTAAAAATCTACCATCAGTTTTGGTGCATAAAGGTAATGGACTATATATGCGGATACATGTTTGAAAATTACTTTAGTTTAAATTTTGTCTGGTAAGTACTGGAACGTAAATTGCATAAGCTCTAGTATTTACTAGACAAATTTAAATCTTGTAGAAACTTGGAGCATAAATTAAATTGTGCAATGTGCAAGACACATTGCGAACATATTCTTCAAGATGCAATGAAATGTGTTACTGATTCGTTTTGTGATAAATTTATGTATGTATGCACAACTACAGATGTATAAGACTTATGTATGTATGTTTTTACTTTGCATGTAAGTAATGAGTTTTTATGAGACTGAAAGTTTATCGCACTTTGTATTAAGACTTGTACCCTCCCCGAAAAAAAAAAATCTAGCTACGTCACTGTCCCGGGGAGAGCGAAATCGCAGCTGTGTACATAACTTGGTAGAAAGCTCATTTAAAGTTATTACCTTTAAAGCTAGACCTTAGACATACAACTTACTAAATTTTCCAACTATCTTAAAATAACATAATACATTTTATATCTTTTCTGCTTACTTCAAAATCAAATTTAGTTTAGTTTATTGCTTTTGACTTGAGAATTTTATGTGAGAAAAAAATATGATGCATTTGACATTCCTGTACGTTATTATCATCGTCATCATTTCTTTTCACGTCTAGAGGCATATAAGGCCTTCAATTTAGCTTTCCCCTCCTGTCACCTGGAGCTAGAGTTGTGAACAGTGGAAAAAAACAGGATTTTTTGGGAAAGGAATTTTGAAAATTTCCAAAACATGGAATTTTGAAGTATTTTGAAGTCGCTAATTCCAATGACACAATGAGAACCACCATTTTTTTCTGCCTTTGTTGTAGACCTCAAAAAATGGTATTATCACAAAATTTAACCATTATATGTTATGAAAAAAATTGAATAATTGGGATTAATTACTATATTTGTCAAGGTATCATGTTTAGCATGAAAGTATGAGTATATTTTTGCTTTGAGAAATATCCAATATTCTTATTATTACATAAATATTAGGCAATAACCTGTAATGTCAGAAAACCCATAAATCATTATTTTTCTTGGATAACATCTCTTTCTCTCTCTCTCTCTCTCTCTCTCTCTCTCTCTCTCTATATATATATATATATATATATATATATATATATATATATATATATATATATATATATATATATATATATATATATATAAATATATATATATATATATAAATATATATATATATATATATATATATATATATATATATATATATATATATATATATATATATATATATATATATATATATATATATATATATATATATATATATATATATATACATATATATATATATATATATATATATATATATATATAATATGTGTATGTGTAGGAATTGGACACAAAATGCAACAGTGTCATTTGATTACACCTTTAAATGATATATGCATTGCAAAAAATAATAAACTGTTGGTTTAAATTTAAAGATATTTATTTTTATATTATAAAAGGAGGGGAAAAAGTTTAGCATAAAGCAATTTACATAATAAATAATGATAAAAAATAATGTATATAATTATTATAATAGCAATTAAAATTGAAGAAACCAGTTATGTGTTTCATAAGACTAACAGGGTAATTAATTACATAAGTACTTCCATAAAATCGTTTAAATGCTCATTGCTATAAGGCAATTTGTCGCAAAGTCACGAACTACTATAATGACCTTCCCATTCATTTTCATGTTTACAATAGCCAATAGACAAACAGTAAACTGCACTTCCGTTTGAAACTAAAGCCAGAATTGTCATAATTTGAGAATTTTCCCTACTGTGTGAAATCGCCTTATTATTTCTTGAATATATATATATATATATATATATATATATATATATATATATGTATATATATATACTTTTGGCAATATATATATATATATATATATATATATATATATATATATATATATATATATATATATATATATATATATTTATATATTGTCAAAAGTAAAAAAAAAAAAAAATCTCTTAGAAATAATATGCTAGTTCTTAAATAGCCATTGTTGAAAAAATAAATGTAAACATTGTTAAAATGATTTCTTCCCAAAGTTCCCAAAATTTCGGGTTTATTCCCTCAAATTACCGTGTTTATTCCCACCTCTTCAAAATTCCGGGGTTTTTACATCTCTACCTGGAGCTCTCTTTGCTTCAGCCCAGATCGACCATCCTGCCTCGTCTTTCTCTTTCTCCATTGTACCGATACCTCGCGGACTGTATTTCGTTTTCCTTTTCACTTCCGCTGTTCAGCTTGTTTGCAATGGCAACAAGTTTTGTTTTCTTTTTTGTTGTTGAGATTGATCCCATTCTTTTGACGTGAAATAAAAATGATTTACTAGCAAACACAGTTTTAAGAAGTGCTCATTTTGTTATAATTAAATACAGCCTCTTCACCATCATTCTTCGCTATTTTAATCGAGAACTATCACGTGATCGATTTCCCTCAAGTGCCCAGTTTAGGGCAACACTGGGTAATTCTCCAGAGTCCATTCGTAGAACATGGATAATTAAACGCCATCTTCTTAATTTGATGTTTTGATCTATATTTTTAAGTTAATTTTTTGTAACAGCTCTTCATTCACTATTGTATATTGTATCATTTATTGCCCAAAACTTTCGTATTGTTGCCAAAAAATTTTCAGGATCATCCTTAATCACTTATTTTAGTAGTTATTTAATTTTCTTGTTTGGGTTACGGTTAACCTCCAGGTTTCAGACCCATATAAAAGTACTGATTTTACTGACGATATAAAAATGTTTTATTTAACTCTTAATTTTATACTCCCAGATTTCTAAATTTTACTTAAACTTCTGAAACAATTACGGGCTTTTGAGACTCTGCCATATATATCATTGTGTGTCCTTTTTTGTTATCCTTTTTTGTTTTGTTTAATGCGTCATTACAATTATCGTTTGTATGTTCTCTTTAAGATGCATAGTACATTAAGTTTCTCATGGTATCCATGTTTTCTGAATAGAGCATGAATATTGCCATCAGGTGGAGACCAGCAGCATTAAAATTCGTTAAACTGAAATTTTCTGATGCACAGATATTTCGTTCTAAACCGAAATTTTTCTTAATTACAATGCTTCGCACGAGAAAGTAATAAACAGTAAATATTTAAAAAATTTCTCTGCAAAATTTTTTATTTTTATTTTCTAAAAATATATTCTAAAAGCATGGTTTCAACAGTTTAAATAAGATTATTAGAACTGCATATAAATGCGTTGATATCTTTGCGCTGTATTGTTCAGATCGGTAATGTTATTGGATGTTATTTTAAGATCGGTAAATAGAATGCGGATTGCAATCAAAAGTGGAATTGTTTTTGTGTGTTATAATAGTCATAAATACAAAATTTCAAAGTTTTAATGCTAATTGGTTTGGAGTTATACTTCACAACTTTAATTTATTTTATATTGAACATTTTTGTTACATAGAGTGTAGACTGAAAAAAAAAGACGGTACACAACTGGATGTTATAACAGTCTTTATATATAAAATTTCAACATTTTATCGCTAATAGTTTTTGAGTTATGTTAAGTACATACACACATAAGTACTTGGCTACGTATGACATCAAGACAGATAATCAAAATTTTAAAGCTGCAATTCCCTTCTACATACGTACTGACCTAACACGAAACTTGTCAAAATGCATTCAGACATGGTCAAAATCGATATTCCTGTTGAAATCTGAATACCAATTTGTAAGGATTTGCACCCACGACTCAAGTGTGCCCTTGATGATATCGGCAAGACAGCCACATTGACCCCTTCCACCCCGCATTCCTTAGGGAAAATAAGAAGCCGGCTGGCAAAGGGGGCTGATAACGTTTTTCGGAGGTGTCGCTTGTTCGCTTTTCCAGGGCCTTGGAAAAGGAGGATGTGCTCAAGTTTCCAGACCCCCCCCCCACCCTGAGGAAGGGAGAGAAAATCTCGGAATAGTTGGAGTTCATCGCGTAGAGTTGGATTCGAGCCGGCGACCGACGCACATCCCTCTGCTTTGAAGGGAGAGAACTTAATTACTTTCTTTTCTTCTCGGACGTGTAAGATCGGTCATGCAGTTTTGATGGTTGAAAGGCTCTGAGACTCACAACTATGATATTTGATTTACTTTAATTGTGTCTTAAATGTTGTAAATAAATTTTGTTTTTTCCTTCCAAGATTTCGAAGGAATTCTTTTAATTACATGCATCCCAGGGACCGTGGTCGAACATACCTGCCCCGGTACAGTAGGTGGGCAGGTCCCACGCTAACATAGCTCACCAGAAAAGAGGGTGCGCTTACACAATTAGCTATCACGATTACAATATTTTCATTATTTCGTACAAGACAGTAAAAAAGAGAACTGGCAGTTTTTATTTCGGATCCAAACGGTGCTGTCGAGGTAACAAGACATTCTTCCTGAACTAAAATGTGTCATAAAGCCACGCATTTGAGGCAAACATATGTATCTTAAATGACCGCCCTCCACCACTTCCATCAAGATGTAGACCAATGGTTCCTTTAGTCGTTCTTACATAATCCCAGGGATACACATTAAAATTGAGGGGGTACATGGTACATAAAAATTCATTTAGGGGTGTGTGGGCAATGTTTGGTAGTCCACTAAAAGATTAATACAAAGGTTCTCAACCTTTTCTGGACCACTGCCCACCTTAACTATAAAAAATATTTCAATGGTTCTTCTACCATAATAATTAATTATACCAAATATTGAAATATTATTGCATATTATTTATATTAATGTTATTTGCCTATCTATTAATAATTATGTAGAACGTAAAACATTTATTTTATTTTAGAAAGGCCGAACACTTAGCGCCTAAGCTATTAGTTCACGGCCTTTCCAATACTTTTTAACAATGCCCTGATACCGAGAAAGTACAACACAATTATTTAAATGTTCAAAAGTCATTGGATGACTAGAGTGACGTACAAAAAAAAAATAAATAAATAAATAACAGTCCTGTGAAAAGCTTAAAATTAGAAAGAAAAAAAAAACTAAATGAACTGGGAGATTTACGAATGATGCCAACGAAATTGGAACATGACATTAACAAACTGTTAACATTCCACCAGACTGAACCATTTTATTATTATTTTTTTAATATTATTCGTTACTGATTTTACGCTTATTTTCTAGTTTTTAATAAACAATTTTTTTCTACATTTGAATTAAAAGAAAATCATCAAATGTAGAAAAAAAATATTCATTAAAAACTTGAAAATAAGCTTAGAATCAGTAAAGAATTAAAAAAATAAATAAATAAATAAATAATAAGGAAATGGTTCAGTCTGGTGGAATTTTAACTGTTTATGTCAGGTTCCAATTTCGTTGACATTCGTAAATCTCCACGTTCAGTTAGTTCATTTTCTTGCTATTGCATTAATTTCCCGTTTAACCAAATATGATAAATATTTATATACTCTAGCCCAGGGGTGGACAAATAGTGACCCGTTGTTTAACTTACTAAATTTCTGAAAAAATATCGCATTTCAATACAATATTATTCTATTGATTTTTTTTATTATTTTCATAGGTATCATGTCTATGCTCTCTTGATTGTTTTAACACCTCCGCATCAGTTCGCTTCTCAACCAACTACCGTCCCCAAAGAATGGTCCAGGCCCCACTTGAAGATGATACCTCCCCCGTATGGAACTTTTGGTTCAATATAAAGTTAAATAATTATGATTCATTTTTATTTTTATGAAAGTTAAAGTAAATTGCAATAAATTAATTACTAGCCTTTATTTTTTCCTGTTCACTTAAACTTTTGCTTATTGTTAACATTTAACATATTGTAACCACTTATTTATTGTTTATTAAATTATTGTTTTTATTATTGAAAACACAATAATTTCAACAGATGTTATCTTAAATATCAAAATATTTTGTTAAGTCTCTATTAAAACCTTCAAAGTTAAAATTGTAATTTTCATATTATTCAGTTGTAAATACAACTATAGAATAACAAAAGTCTAAGGTTTTTTTCCCTCACATAATCTAAATTCCTATTCAAGCTTCAGTCCCTCTGAGTTATTAAAATTACCGATGAATAAGTATGTGGGGACGGGGAGTAGAAATTACTTATTTTCAAGCTTGTCTACTAGATGGCGACACTGTTTATTTAAAAGAGATTTCCAGGCAATAGCAAAGCGGCTTTAAGTTCCTGGAACAGAAAGCAAAATTTAACTCCCCTCTGTTTTTCGCAGGGAATATTCTGAAGATAAAAGGTTTTAGTGCAATGAAAAAGTAAAGCAGAAAAATGATTATTTTCTCCAAAATTTAAAATTCTTACAAGTAAGAAAAACAATAATTTAATTTCGAAAATATGTTTTAAATTCTGGTTTTACTAAATTATTTTCTGAAAACAATATTATTACTTAGAAGTGCCTTTTAAAACTTCTTTGACTACATAGGGACACATATCTTCAGTTTTAATTTCTCAGTTTCTTGAAGGTCTTAGACTGGGACAAACTACCCTCATTCCATTGAAGAACTCTAAAAATCTAAAGATTTACATTGGGTGAACTTGAGATGGGAAGTAAAAGATTGCATGCTGAAACTGTAGTTCCCTTTACCGCCAAAAAATGTTTCCCAAGGTGCACCACGAGAAGGTGGAACTGCATTGCATTCGTAATCTAAAACTAAGCTTTTTTATTACTTGGTGGAGTTCTCGAGAGGAATTCAATACATTAAAACGACATTTCGTGTTTGGCTTAATTTCATTACAAGGACTACAAATTATGTTTTTAATCATTATTCCATTTCAAGGTTAAATAATGCATTTTTACATTGCGAAATCCTATGTAAAACTATTTTCTTCATAAATTAAACCTAGTGAAATATATTTGTTGTCAATATTTTTAGTAATGTAACACAATATCATAAGTTTGTCCGTAACAAATGGCTCATTTTATGCTATTATTTGATTTAACAATCTTTTTAGCTATTCAAAATATTAATAAAATTTCATTATCATTTTTTATAAATTAATGAAATGCACCATGCAGGCTAAGGATGCATTAGGTAGCTTCTATATTAATACCTTACCTTGTACCTTAGTACCTATATTAATCGATGTTGGCAACAGCTCTTGTATGAATGTTTTGGATTCTGGTGAGTGTCAAACAGCAACGCTGGTTGTAATTGCCGGTAAGATGCTGTACATTTAAAATGTTATTTAATTCGAAATTTCGATTGCTAACTGTTATACTTTCACTAAATTCGTAATTTTTACTAAAGTAACAATATTTGATCTTACAAAAATAAAAAATGGGGCTGCTGAATGATACAAAAAGCAGAAGGAAAATGAGTGCATTCATAATTCAACACTCTTTGAAATTGATTGTTTTAAGTTTCTTTATAGGAATAGTCTGGTTTTGCCTTCTTGCATCAGATACTTTTAACAATAAAACTTATTTTTCTGAAAATGCTTTGCTTCCTGGTTTAGTCGATAGAAAGTTTAACGGTGGATCATCTGCTAAACGTTTGTTAGACAGCTTGAAAGATGAAGCTAAGAGTCATCCAACCTTTGTACCAACTGCATGGATTCAAGGACATTTTCGACAAATGGGATTAGATGTTTATGAAAACAATTTTACCTTAAATTATCCATTTGGATCAAAGTCAAAATTCGTCGGGAAAAACATATATGCAATTTTACGAGCACCCAAAGTAGCCAGCACTGAAGCATTAGTAATATCGACTCCTTATAGAGATTATGAAAGTGTTCACGAAAACACGCTGCCTTCCGTTGCACTTATGATAGAACTTGCTCGTATGTTTAGGCACAGCGCTTATTGGAGCAAAGATATAATATTTCTCATCACTGAACATGAAAATATAGGTTTTCAAGCATGGTTAGATGCTTATTACGGTGTATCGACTTCAGATTATTTAAAAAGTGAAAAACTGAAAGGTAGTAGTGGTTTAATTCAAGGTGTTATTAACTTGGAAATAAGCAGCGATCGTTTTTCCCATATTGATGTTAAAATAGTCGGTCTTCATGGCCAGTTACCTAACTTGGATCTTTTTAATTTAGCAGTTGAATTGTGCAACAGAGAACAAATTGCAACAAGTTTTCATTCAAGATTTGACTTCTATCCCTCTAAAATTCTTACTTGGGATAGTTGGAAGCATAATTTTATTACTATGGGTAATATGATTCTTATACAAGCTACTGGGTTGCCAAATGGTGGACATGGATTATTTCATCGTTTTGGAATTCAGGCTGTCACTTTAAAATCTGAAATTCAGAAAGCCGAGTACAGTTCAGTTACATTATCACAAATGGGACGTGTTCTTGAAGGTATGACTCGAAGTCTGAACAATCTGCTTGAGAAATTTCACCAGTCATTCTTCTTCTACTTATTACCAAGTACTAGAAGTTATGTATCAATTGGACTTTATATGCCTCCATTTGCTCTTATTGCTTTACCTATATTGATTAAAGCTTTGTATTTATATATTTCATTGCAAAATACTGACTCAAAGGTTGTGTTTCCTCAGACAAACAATTTAGATTATTGGTCAGCATGTGATGTAATTGTTATGCACTTATCATTCAGTATGTTTGTTTATTTTTCACCAATGTATGTGAATTATTTTAAGGACTATCTACAGTACTCCACTGAGGACTCTTTGTATATTTTACACTTAGGTTTGCTTTGTGTATGGCTATTATTTGTCCATTGCTTCAACTTATATTATAAAGTAACTTTACCAGAAGCTACCTTTAAGATGTGTGTTGTACTATTGTTCTTGGGTGCTACATTATATACATTAGCTTTAGTTAATATATCATTTGCACTTATTCTAACTGTATTATTTGTTCCCATCACTGTTAACATTCAGTGTAGGCGACTGTTATTTTTACAATATTTGTACCTTATCATCATAAATCCATTTGTTTTTACATATTTAATAGTAGTTGTGCAATCATATTTTATTGATAGTGATGTAATATGGTGGACTCATTTTCTTAGAGCTGTTAATGGTCATAAAAAAGTTATACTTTATGCTATTGAAGATTCATATTTTTTTAATAATTGGAATTATAAAATTGTGAGTGTTGTCATTCTTCCTCTTTGGTTTAATCTGTGGTCTCTTAAAACAATGAATATAGTACCACAATGAATACAAGAGTGTTTCATCATGAAATATGTTTATGGATTTGAATAAAATATTGCTACAGTCATGAACATGTTTTATTGTAAAAATTTATATGCCATTTCAATATGTGTATGTTGCTTGTCAACCAATGAAAAATAAATGTCTTTTTCTTAATATCTTAATTTACAATTTTTACTTGTTTCTTTTTTATATGATTTGTATATGGTACTTTCTTCAGTTAATGTTGTTGATGCTTTTGTTTTTACACAGTAGAATAAAAGCTGAAAATCAATTCTGCTCCTTGTCTCTTAAAAAATTCTAGTTAAAATCGATATGAGACTTCTGTTCGGTGATTCTGAATAGATGAATTTATTTATAAAATATAGAAATCTCTGATAAGCACTGATTTACCTACTTTTTGATGTAGTCCTTATAAAAAAGAGATGCAATGTAAGATGCAGCAAATATCATAATCTAACTTAATTTTAGATTTTTTGGAATTTTTTTTGAAGAATTCAAGCATAAATGTCAATATAAATAAATAAATAAATTTATTAAAGAGGTAAGAGTAGTTTAGTTATAGAATCACATATTTAAAATTAATATAAATTCTATGGTAATGTTTATGAAAAATGTTATATATTTATTTTCAGATTGTAAGGAACCTAATGGAATTGTTTTTATCTTGCACCAGATTATAAATTTTGTTTCAATCAACAAAACTGGAGTCTTTTCCTTAGAAAATAACATTATATATTTAAAACTGGTATCTATTTATTGTTATTTTGTCACGAAGAAACATTTTGTAGCAACACAAATTTGATTGATTAGTTATACAGCTGGTCTTCATGTATACTCTAGTAGCACTCCCTTATGATTAAAGTAAATTTAATTCTTCTTTGATTTAGTTTGCAGAAAAATTTTCAGATGTTATATTCATTAAAATTATTTTTTGAAAAAATTTATTTTTAGATTAAAAGTTTATTTTTAAATATTTGTTTGATATACTTGTTAGATTGTGCTATAATATTAAAAAAAAAAGATTAAAAAAATTGTTTTGTTTCATTTGAAGATTTATATAGTTGAAAATTTGATTTATGAGAAGCATTTCTGTCTATGTTAATATTGAATTTCAGTTTATATTTGTATTTTTAGAAAAAGGCATTAGTGGAAGTTTGCTTCAATTATGATTTCAAAATTTTTCAAAATATATATGAATACTCAAGTTTTATGTGACTAATCTTTTTAAATGTAGACATTTAAACTCTTTAGTCAATGCTATTGTATGATCTCATCATGTATAATTCTCCACAATAAAGTAGAAATTTTTTTAAACATTACTCTGGCTGTGAACTTTCTTGTTTTGATTTCAATTCTGAAAAATATTTTTTTGCTATAATATTAAATTCTGTATATTCAATTGGTATAACTTCTTGTGATTTATAGATAATCTTAGTTTTTAGAAAGAAGTATTATTTAGGTAGTTAGGGAAAGACAAGGAGCAATGAAACAAAATTTACCATTTTTTCCCACTCATGCTCAAAGCACAGTTAAACATATTTCATTGTACCCCACTGTGAGGTTAATAATTTTTTTTTTTACAAACTTCTAATATTTATTTTTTTTTTTTGAATTTGTGAGTATAAAGACAATAACCCAAAGATAATGTATCAAATAATAATTATTACATATAATAACAACAGACAATAAATTACTTTTAGAAATGAAAAGTTCTTTTATTAGAGAAAAACCGCTAATGTTGTAGAAGTGTAAATGTATCTAAATTACATATTGGCATCGTGGACAGCCTGGTATGTAGGGGGGTGCCATATGGCGGAGGAAAGTTCCTCACACATTTTGTGTGAATGTGACTACTACTGTACCAAGAGATTTTAATTTCTTGGCTATCACTTCATTGAGCCGTGGGAGCTGACCAACTTCCTGGTTAAATTTGCTGTTTAGATTTATCCCAGCTATTGGCCTCTCTGAGACCTAATTGTTAATATTTCTTAACTTATTGTTGGGACTCTTTTGTTCCAGTAAATGGGAGGTTTTCAGTACAATAAGCCTTGGGTTGCAGTTCTGGTGCTCTTATGGGCTGCCCCATCCTAAATCTAAATCTAATCTAAATTACATCAGTAACTGAAAGTTATGGTTGTACTACTGTAACTTTCTCTGATGAATTTTATGGATTTTGAAAGTAATGTTCCCTGCATCCAGTCTTTCCTTATACATCTACTATCATATGTAAAATATTTTCTGAAATGCATTCAATTAAAATTTATCTTAATTTTTTCTTTTTAATCAGTATAAGTTTCTATAATTTTGTTTGACTTCTTGTATTTGCTTATACTTTGTGAAGAATCAGAAACACTGTCTGAAGTTAAGATTTTGTGCTAAAATATTCTGAAAGCTAAAAAAAGAAACATAAACATAAAGGTATAAAATTAACCAAAAATTTACTATAAACAACTGTGTTATAACAACAAAAGAGCTACTGTTACAGTATGGAAACAGACAAGTCTTAGTGCTTTAAATATAATTAAGCCATATTTAATATTTAAATGGTTTGATAGATTATTTTTAATTTTAAATTTATCAATTTTGCAAGTTTTTCTTAGATGGATGTATTATCCTATCTGCTTTATTACTGAAAATAGTTTTTATATGTGTGAAAGTCAAACTGAAGTTTGGTTCAAAGGATATTTTCAGCAAAATTCCTCTTCAAATATTTTTTATGAGGCAGAACATTACTGTTATATTACATCTTGAAAATAAACTTTATGTACACTTTTACATGATTTAAGTGTGTATGCTAAAAATATATCTTTCTGCAAACATTTTTAATTGATTTATGTTTGTTGATTTTTTTGTAATCTAAGAATGAAGTAGATAAAACAAAAGTTTAATTTTCATTTTAGAACAGTTTAAATACATATTCTATTTGTGATGTGTAAGCTGAGAGGTATTCTTTGTTTCAGAACTTTTGTATTTTATTCAAAGTGCTAGAATTTTTTTAAAAATCGATTTCAAATCAATTTGTTACTTTATACTTCCAAATATATTTAAATTTGATTTATTTTTTCCCAGTATTTTATTATGTAAAAATATGTTTTATAAATTTATAATTTTGTTATTTACTTTACAGGATATATTTACTGTTATGTTAAAGAATAAAGTTATTCCATTTAGAGATAAACCATTTTTGTGGTTTATATTTATTTTCATTTGGTTTGCTTATCTCATGCCTGAGATTGGTGCAAAAGGAGGTAACAACTTTACTGCTATTCTTATATTTATTTTAATTTGATGTGCAACATTTATATAAAGAAAACATTACCATGCAATTAATATGCATTCAACTAATGTATTTTTTAAAGATTTAATAAGCCATGTTTATATTTATTATTAAGTTTCATAAAAAATTCTTGTATTTATTAAATTATATATTTTGATGCAGTGAATTAATGCTACTAATATTTTTAACCAAGGTTGGAAAAAAAATCATGATTTTTTTTAAAAAAATCAAAAAATTGGATTTATTTGATTTAAATCAGATTTTTTTTCGATTTAAATCAGATTTATTTGATTTTTTTCTGAATTCTAATTTTAATTATTGTTGTGTTTTTATATTTTTTGCAATATACATGGAATAGTTTGTTATATGGAATATTACTTATCTATCTAGTATAATCTACACACTGATTACCTAAAATTAAATACATAAATTTTAATCTAAATACATTTCATTATTTTGTAATTGGATGGTGCAAACTAAATAAGATGTAAATTTAAAGAAGAAATTAAATATTCATTTAATGCAAACTATTTATTAAAGAAACAAAAGATTCACAATTATTTCAATATTTTTTAAGCAACGAATTATGGATTTAACTGTTTCAATAAAAACACTAGTTTCGATGTCGTATCCACTCCTAATTGATTACGAAGGCTAGAATGAAAAATACCAAAAGAAGAAAACTGTCTTTCCATTCTAGCAGATAATGTGATGTCTGTTGTTATTTGATAGACAAACTGGGTTTCAAGTTCTGTAATACTCTCATTACCCCCCCCCCATTACATAAAATGAATTCCACTAGTCATAACTAGTCATTGTACCTATCTCTACTGCATACTTTCTGATAACAAACCCTAAATTCTTAGAAAACATACTATCTATTGACACTTATTTACTTATTGGTATTTCTGTGCTGATTCCTGATTCTCCTGTTTTTTAAGGTGTAGGTTTTAAGAGAAGTAAAACAAAATGATTTAAATCAATGATTTAAAAAAAAATCAACTGATTTAAATCATGCCAACCCTGTTTTTAACTAAAATTTGTTTTTTAGATATTTATGTGAAATTATTTTAGGTTGAATAAATATATTTAATAAGTTTACTGTTCTTAATATCAATCAATCACAATAAAGTGTACTTATGTTAAAAAAAATTATCCTTTTCTAAGAATATATCAAATATACCTTTCATCCTTTTTTTAATATGCATTTCATATATACATATATATAGAGAGAAATAGTGTTAAAGTTTGATAATTTTTAAATAGCACTCCATCTTTCTGTTTTTTTAAAGTGTAGGTGCATTTACTCTTTTCTGAATACATTTACTTTATGCCTTGTATTTTTTAAAGAAAAATATTTCTGTGAGGGAATAGGAGACACGTAGGTACTTGGAAGGCGATATTATTTAAGTTATTTTATGTTAAATGCTTAGATTTAGCATAACCTATTTTTATACATAATATATGCTTTACTGACAAATAGTCCCTGTATAATGTACTGAAAGTGTCCTTTTACTCATTAAAAAGTGCCCTTTCACTTGACTGAAAGTACCCTTTTTAATAGAAATGTTAACACTAAAAATATGTGTATATATATATATATATATATATATATATATATATATATATATATCAAAATCTCTCTCTCTCTCTTTTTTTTTTTTTTTTTTTTTTTGATAAAATATGTGTATATTTTATCAAAATCATGCCACAAAAAGTTTGCTATACCTTAGCATCCAGTTAGGTTGTAACTATTTTTAAAAAGTGCAGAAATTGTGTGTAATTTTTCTTATATTATGAAAACCTTTCATCTAAAGGTAAAGTACGAGAAAAGAGATGGTGAATGCAGTTTTGGGTTTAAAGAATGCACCAAAAAAATAATAGAAAATTTCCCAATAATATTTTTGGACTTGAAATGTAGTGTAATTTTACTTTCGTTATACTATACATTTTAGTTAAAGTTGTATTTCATTTTTTTTTTTTTTTCTTAAACTAAATCACTGTTTTCTGTTTAAGACAACACTTGGTTACAAACTATATACAGAAAAAAGCCTCTTTTTTAAGATTGCATGATATTATTAAAAATGATTGCTTAATTACACAACTCTATAAAAAAATAATTAAAAAAAGTTTTTTTTTGTTAAAATGGATTAATACTAAGATTGTTCTATTTATGCACTTATATCATTTTTATTTACAAAATCAAGTCATATTAATGTGACCACCTGATAATATTGAGAATAACTGCTGTATGTAGCTCTGATAGTGACTAAACAGGCTAAATAGACTTTGCAGAGTACTGGAAAGGGTTGAAGTGATATTGAGTTATGATTATTGAAGTTTACTTGCTTGAAGAAAACTGGGAGTTTTTGAAATGCTGTTACTCTTGGTCTTAAAACCAATAGTGATTTCTTATTCTATATCTATTAAGTCATTGTAGAAGAGAACTAAAAAGATTTTTTAATTTTGACAGATCGCCTTATTTACTCACCAAATTTCCTGATAACATGTGCTATTTGGAGTTAGATATTTAGAATTGGCATCAAAAATAAGAGATGGTCATTTTGATGTGTTTGTACATACAAGGATGGTTTGAAAAGTTTCTGGCCTAAAAAAAAAAAAAAAAAAAAAATCTGTTTATAGCTTACTTTATTTTTCAATGTAGTTCCTTTCCAAAGATTCACACTTGCTCCTGCAATGCATGGATCCTCTTTTTGTCAGAACTTTCATCTACAGTCTCAAAGTAGGCATTCCTTGCTGAGATGACATCGGTATTAGAAGAGAATTTCCTTCTAACAAGAAATTTTTTTCAGGTTGGGGTTGAGGCTGTAGTCTGAGGAGGTCATATCAGGAGAATAGGAGACATGAGGAAGAATATCGAATTTCAGTTCATGATGTTTTGCCATCCCAATAACAGCCATGCAGATAGAAGTATTGTCCTGATGAAACTTGACTATCTGCTTGGCTAAATCTGGTCTTTTTTCTTTGATTTTAGAATACAACTTATCCAAAAGATTCGAATAATATCCAGTATTAATAGTCATGCCTTTTATTCTTAGCATCCTAAGAAACTATTGCATTTCCAGCAGATGGTGCAGTTTTTGCTTTTTTTTTATGCTGGTTTGTCCTTCACTGTCTGCTCTTTTGATTGGTGATGGATCTCTGGAATATCGTAATGAATCCATGTCACAACCACAGTGATGAAATGCCACAAAAAATCAGTTTGGTTTTCGTTGCATAGCACCAAACATTTTTCTTATATCACCATGTGCTGCAGTGTTTGATCTAAGATCAGCAAACATGGCAATTATCTTATTGACAACTTTCTCATACCCAAAATATTGGTTAAAATATGATGTGCTCATTCTTTGGATACACCAACAGACTCAGAAACTTCTGTCAATTTCAATCGTCAATCATTCATAATATTTTTGTGAACTTTTCTAATGATTTCTTTTGTAATGGCTGATTTTGGTCTTGGAGAAAGCTCCACATTTCAATTGCTTGTATGACTGTGTTTAAAATGTGACCCATGTTTTAACAGTTATAAACAAAGGAGCAGATTCCCCTGTGTAGCATCTAGCTCAATTTTAATATTCTATAGAGATCAGCCTTTTATAAAAAAAAATTTTTATCACGGCTCATACTTTAGTTTTCTCCATACTCAATTAAAAATAAAATAAGAAAATTTTAAAATAACAGCATAAAAACAACTAAACATAAATGCTTTGAAATACACCTGAAGTATTAAACAATGACAGCTCTTTAAAGTGCTTTTGTCAAAGTAATTTCAAGAATGCAATCTCTCGGTGAGGACAGAAACTGTTATCCCACCCTCGTATTTCTCTTAATACAGTAAAAAATATGTATTTATGGCTTATTACTATAGAAAAAATATATTTTATTTAGTATTTAAATAATGAATTATTTAATTTTTTAGGATTGCTTAAGCCAGAAATTACTGTTAAATATTTTGCTGTTTCAATAATATTTTTCATAAGTGGTGTATCCTTGAAAACCCAGGTAGGTCATTTTTTATCAAAACATAAAAAATATCTAAGCAAGTATTCAAAAGAATTTTTCATATATAATGCCAATTACTTACCGATAAGCATATAATATTTTTTTAGAAATATTTCTTAATATTTTGGAGAAAAGGATATACAGTGGAACCTGCTTAAAAAATTTTCCAGTGGATTTTCCTAAATTGAAAAATTAGGAAAAATGCATTATAGGTGGATATTTTTAGACTAATTTATTTAAAGTATAAAATAAATTTATTTTAACAATCATTCTATTTTCCCTTTTTATTTTACTTTCTTTTATAGATTGCAATGAACATTTGAATATAATCTCTTGTTTAGTAACAACTCTCTGAAGCTGTTTCATAGGCAAGTTTGACTTTTTTGCAATCTGTGCATGGAATAAGTGGGAATCATTTCTATTTATTTTAAAATTTCAAGTTTTTGGTCCATAGAGTAAACCATTACACTGTAATCCTCCTTTGGACATGTTAAAAATAATATTTAAACGAGTCTAGGAAGCCCAAAGCTGAAACTAATGAAAGAATAAAACTCTGCTTCAGTAAATACACTTGTAAGCAGCGCGTCAGTCTTTGACAGGAGTTAAGAAGAGCACTGGTTAAAGCGAACTTTGTTCATTATAAGCGAACATTTCAAAATGCCAAACAATTGAAAATGGCAGTATTGTAACAGTAATGGTTAGTTTGATTTATGGGCGATTGGAAGTGTCTAGCATGCTGTTTATCTACTCCTAGACAGAGAAAAGAAATTGTGCTTAGTGTGACCGAGTCGGCTGGGAGCTAAAGGGCATTTCAGCTATCCCAAGGACAAGGGTCAAAGGTGGGGGGTGTCAACCTCCCCTAAAACCAAGGTTTCTTGTTTGGGAAAGGAAGAACTGATAGGGACTCCCGGCTGAACTTCTAAGGAAGGAGGTTAATCTAATAGTGATCTTCTATCTGGACGATAGATTGCATCTGCATCCTTTTTGATATTTATTTGAATTTTTTTTTTTTTTTTTTTTTTTTTTTTTGTAATAAATCAACATTGTTAAGTTTAATCCTGTACGGCTGGTCATTTTGTCTCCATACCTGCTCCTTATATGAGACCCATGCAAAGTCATAGCCAAAATGACTAGGGTATGACTTACAATCGGAAGTAGAAACATTTACAAACTGCTTGGTGAGGCTAACAACACTTTTAGAACTTTTGTTGATTTAATAATGACCTAAAAAAATTTTGTGGGAGTCCAGGCTAAAATGGAAGAGTCAAAACAGATCGAAACTAGATACTCAACTTTTTTTGCCTGCAATAGTTGCACTGAATCTCAAACAACTAAAATGAATGTAATTGAAGATAATACATTAAAAAGGTTCTTTTAGTGTGAAAATGTACATTTTTGTGTGTCTTTAAAAATGAGAAGTTTATGGTTACCTCTGTAGAAATTGTATTGTAGAGGGCTTAGTTTTAACTGAGGGTACGTTTCCCCTGCAAGTTTTATGAACTGCAGATTGGTCTCAGACCCCCATTTAGGACCATTCCTTCCTAAATGTTAGAGATCCTGGGAATGCATCCAACAACTCTGGAAGTAACTTTGAAGTAAGAAAATTTTCTTTTTTGTTGTCCATTTCTATGAACAATGTCTAAAACGGTGTGTTCCTCCCTTTTGTGATACCTGTTTTGGGGGAACAGGTAATCCTGTATCCATTAACTCAAAAATTATGCCTTAAAACAATATTGAAAAGCAGGTTTAAAGCAGAACACATTTCCTAAGTAGGAAAATTTTCTAAATAGGAAGTTTTACAAGTATTGTTATTTGGTAAAAATCGGGACCACATAAATAGAGTGTTTTAAGCAGAAAAACTTTTTAATCGAGAACTCCTTAAGCAGGTTCCACTGTAATTTGTTTTTTAATTTATCTATAAAAATAACTTAATTTGGTTTTTCTATGAAAAAAGTAGTACAATATTTAAATTAAAAGCCATTCTTTTATTTCCCAGAATTAAGTTGCAATATTTTTTATTAGGTTCTGCAGCTAGTATTCTTAGTTATTTCTTGGTTGACATGCCATAATCAAATGCAGTCTTTCATTTTATCCCAAGATTGTGAAAGTTAGAATAAATTGTAGTGTTATAATAAAATTCAATAGCACTATTATTCTGTATGAATTTCTAAATGAAATAATATCTACTCTATTTTTACAGGATTTGCTATCAGCTACCTACAAATTCCAAGTCCATGCTTTTATTCAGTTGTATTCTCTGTTGTTCATTCCTTTAGTAGTTCAAATTTTTGTACAGTTCCTAGGGCAGTGGTATCCAAAGCCAGAACTTTTAATTGGTTTTATAACTGTTAGTTGCATGCCCCCACCAGTGTCATCTGCTGTTTTGCTTACTAAAACTGTTGGTGGAAATGAAGTAGGTTTCTATTATTTTATCGATTTCACATATATATATATATATGTGTGTGTGTGTGTGTGTGTACATATATAATTTTAGATTTAAATAACTTATGTATGATCATATAATCATTATTTACAGGCTGTTGCTGTGTTTAATTCTGCTCTTGGGAGTTTACTGGTAAACAAATCAATTTTTGATTTTTAATTCCATTATGCAATCTTAATTCTTTCCAAATATTTGGACTTATCCTTTTCTTCCTTTTAGGGTATCGTTGTGACTCCAGCATTATTATATTTATTTGTAAGTTTATGTACATTCATTTTATTTACTTAAAAGTTGATTAAATAAACATAAATATATCACTAACTATCGTTCATTATAATAGCCCTTGTGCTTTCATGTGATTCCACCTCCAATTATAGCATTGAAAAATGCTTGTATACTTTCAATATTAATCTGTCACTGATTATTTGTTGAAATACTTACATAATATTATTTTTAAATGCTTTAACATTTTAATTTGATCAAATTTACCAAAACAGAATTATAAAATTTTTTCTAATGTATGTTGATGTGAGCTGAATGCAGTTATTACACAGAATTGCCAAAAGTTGGCACTTAATGTAGTACTTTGTCTTAAGTAATATTTGTAAAGGTTAAAATATATGTTTAGAGTTAAAAAGTATAGAAAATATTTTACTTTCCTTTTATAGGCTATAAGTTGGTTTTAAACTTCTTTTTTGCTATAATATTTTTGTTTATGTTAGTTACTAAGTTTCGAAGTATTTTAATTAACCATTTAATGTTGTTTTTATAAAAATTTGTTTAAAAAATACTTCATTAAAAATAAAAACAAATTAGAAGACTTTTATTACATTTAATTTTCTAATTTTTGTAAGTGCATGATTTCTTTTGTTCAAGTTAATTTTTCCCATTTCTGCAATACTTTCTTATTTTTTATATACAGATGTTTGTGTTACAAGTTAAATATTCTAAAATTTAATTTAAATTTTAAGATAAACACAACCCTTTTTTTTTGAGAATCTTAAATATCCAGATTGAAGGCTGTGCACAAAACAACTAATAGAATATAATTATTGAAATTTCAATGAAAGAGAAAGGTGCCGTTTAGCAGTTTATTATGTCTGAAAGTAGTACAATTCCTATGTAACTTTGAAAATAAATAAAATCCTATGAGTATAGTTTAGATATGTATTATGTTGCATGAACTATTATTTTTCTGCTACTATTTTTAGTACTATTAGATTTTATCATATAAATAATTTATTGCCTTTAAAAAAGACTAATATATATTAGACATTTTAATTCATTTATACAGTATTGCATAATAAAATACTAGGATGAGTTAAAAGTTATCTACACTTTTCAATGAACAATGTATTCCCACAAAGCTGTTGTTTCACTATGCATATCATTTTCCATCATAATTTCTCTTCCTATCAATGCACCTTGCTAAACAGATAGCAAACTTAATCATTTCTTCCAAATAAAAGGAGTCATAAAGCGACTTGTGCATGCATTTTGCACATCTAAATTTGAAGCAAATTGGTGACCATTCAAAATATGTTTCTTTCCTTTTGAATTTTTCGATCCTCAAAGATACAGTTTTATGTGATGATGTACTTCTCCCATATTCAATGATATTATAAGATAAAATTCTTTACCTATCATGCCCTCTGATCAAAGGGATCATATCACTGATCTTCGGTTTAAGCTTCTAATAGAATGTGAATGATCTATCTACTACAAAGGACTACAATCAAAACTTTATGGCATTACCACAATATTATATACAATAAAATAAGTGAGGATAGAAGTGAATGTACATGTCAAAAGAGTAATGGCAAAAGTGTAGATAATTTTTTCATGTAAAACATTTAGTCGCTAGAAATAATTTCTTCTTATTATTTTAATCATTATTACAAACTTCACTCATAGTTTTATGATAAAAGTTAATCTAAATCATGAAACTAGTGATTCTTTAAAATATATTAGTTCAGAAACATAAAGGAGATTAAATAACTTACCTCAATTCAGTTCAGTGGATCAAGTGAAATACCCCTTTGGAGTGCACTATTTCAACTATTTATGACTATAATAGTTCCTGTTATTATTGGACAATGTATGAGGCAGATGATAGGAAATGTCTTTAGGAATAAAAGAACATTATCTGCTGTTGGTAGGTAAGAATTTTATTTTGAACTTATTAATGAATTTTAATATGATTGTTGGATTGACATCAATGTAATTTTTATTTTTATTTTGTGTCCAGCTTTATGTTACTTTTAATAATCTACTCTGCATTTTGTGAAACATTTTCAAAGAAAGATCCTGCTTTTACATTATCAACTGTGATCATTACTACAGTTTCAGGTATTAATATTGTATTTAAGTTACATTTTTAATTCATATGCATATTTAAATTACAATTTTTTTATAGTTTGTATAATAAAAACTTAGGTGTTTAATTTATTTCATTGCAGTTGTTATTCTACAACTTATCTTAAAAGGTATCACATTTCTTGTTTCAAGCCGCATTTCTAGTTGCTTTTCACCAGAAGATGTTGTGGCCATTGTGTATTGCTCTACTCATAAATCTTTAACATTAGGTATAATTATATTTTGATAATTTTGTATGGTGAACTTATGAATTCTTTGCAAATATTTATACATTTCCATTTGAATCAGTTTAGTTTAGAGAGATAGAAATGGAATAAGCACTGTTAATAATTTTCCCATATTAACCATTCATTCAAAAATATTAAAAGATATTTTAAAATTTCACAGTGTGATATTACTTACTTGAATTTTTTTAAACAAGCAATACAGGCTTTAAAATTATAAATTTATAAAATATGTTTTTGTCTTCTGATAAGTCGCAAATACTTAAATATATTTGTGTATTTAGGTACTACTGATACTTTTATACATTTCCAGCCTACTTCATAGCTTTTAGTTCAGCCCTTAGACTCAGTTTTGCCTCCATAGGAATCTGTTTGCTAGAAATGTATATATTTTTGGTTAGAGGTTTTTTTTATATTAGGAGAATTTTGTATAATATTTATACTTTCAAGTAATTTATATTTTGTACTTCAATTACTTGAAAATTCAATTTGCCTAGTGTACAGTTACATTTTTAAACATTAACCTTTTGACTTTTTATCCTACAATTTCTTTTAAGCAACCAAAATTTGCTCATTCTTCAATTCCATAAGTATGTGGTTATTACGTCTATTTAATTTCAGAATTTTGCCTGTATATGATTATATCTAAAATTGATTTTTCTGAACATCTTATGATCTAAATCAATATAAAAAAATCCTTGTTACAAAAATATACTACTTGTTAAACTCACAAAAGAGTAGATTTTTATGCATGTAATAAAGAAAATATACAATTTTTGATGCAGTTATGTTGAAAGAAAATTGAGCAGTGAGAGGATTAATTGAGATGAAAAAAAATTCTACATTGAACACATTTATTTAATTTTAAAAACCTCTTTTGTTTTGTTAAATAGATGACAAATTTAGATCTTTGTTTTTTTTATGTCAGTCTTAAATGTTTTAAATCTAAATACTGAAATTTTATAGGATATCTTTCCAGAAAAAGAAATTGTTCTTAAATGACTGTTAAAAGATTTTTAATAACTTGCAATAATAAATAAATTAATTTAGCAATAATTGTACTTCTTTGTAATCTAAACATCTATAAGTTTTGCAATTTCCCCTATACATTATTTCTTTTGTTTCATATAAATATGAAAATGATTTCTTTGAAAAATCAAACATATTGTATTTTCTTCTATAAAGCTTACTCACAGTTATTGACTGTAAAATAGTTTTTAATAACAATTGATAAAATTAGACTAGATTTTTCTTTCTTTTTTTAAAACAATTGTTTGGAGCAAGTTGATTATTTTACTATTGAATTCTTTTATAGGTTTTCCAATGTTGAAAATTTTATATGGAAATGAAATGAACTTTATCTTAATATCATTTCCTTTATTGGTATACCATCCAATGCAAATACTTATAGGAAGTTTACTAGTTTCTCCCCTACAGCAGTGGATGCAAAAGATGAAAAAGTATGTAATAACTTTTATTTTATATAAGGAAGTTGCTTTACACTAAACCCTCAGTCTGGGTAATTATGATTCTAAAATGAAGGTCAAATTCATTTCAAAATTTAAATTTGAATTTAGATTACATTATACTAGCAATATAGACAATTTAAAAAATAAAACAATCCACTTTCATGAAATAAATATTTTATTAAAATTTAACTTTTTCATAAAGTTAAGAAATATATAGTAACAGTGGTATATTTGACAATATATAAACACTTATATTGCAAGATTATTTAAAGAGAAACAAGGTACCTATAAAAATATTAAGTAACAGAAAAGTGACATAAATAAAATATAAAATACTTTTAATTTTGTAAAAAATAATGCCATTGAATCTTACATAGTATCTGTAAATTAAATGCTGTCATTTTGAATGTAAAGTTAATTTTTAAATTTAATCTAAAACAAATTTTTTTTTTAAATTAATATTTCTAATTAGGTTAACATTGTTTTATTGTAAATATGTACATGTGAGTATGTTCAACTTTAAATATCTGATCAACAAAAGTTATTTCTAATATATGATACAACATTTGTAATAAATTTTTATCATATAAATCCAGTTATAATTTACCTTAAGAAATTTTTAAATAAAAGCTTGAAATCTTTAACTTTTTTGGGATGGGATGTTTCTCTGCATTTGTGAAGGTAAAGAAGGAAGTGTTAGACTCATTGCTTTCCTTTATAAGCTATTTCTTTGATATCTGCACTTTGTACAACAATAAGCAATAGGAATGAAATAAACTGTATTTTTGAATAGAATGTTAAAACAACCCTATAAAAACAGGACACTCCCTACTTCTAGACCTGGTATGACTTGGTCAAGCCACCCATCCTTTATAAAAAAGTTAACATAAAGATGAAAAAGAAAATTTAAATACAAATATTCCAGTAGACTTTTTCATTGCTATTTTTTTCTGATTTGTTTTAGGTCAAGTAAAGAAAAGATTTTCTTTTTACATGGTAGCAAGTTTCTTGGGAGTTCTATGGTGAATTTTCTGCAATATGAGGGTTAACACTAGAATTACGGTGGTCTTTGTATACCTAGAATTATGGCGGGTATCATTTTGACCCCTTGATAAGATATCTGCATATTTCTCTATATGATATATTTGTGAAAAATAAATTAAAATAATGCAAATTATGACAACTGCAGTTTGTTTTTAAACATATACCAACTTTGCAGGTATGTAGGATCAATTAAACGATTTATTACGTTCTCTCCTAAACTTTGATCACTTGATTTCATTTCATCTTTTCCTAAATAGGGAAATCCATTTAAGTATTTTGTCCTAACATCTACTTCTAGCCAAAATTTTATTCTGAATTTATCGAGCTTGTTAGGCATATACTGCAAAAAACGGCATCTTGTTTTTGTAGGGAATAACTGTTCATCCAACGTAATATTTTTATTTGGTTTGTGGCAAAGCTTACAGTTTTCTATAAAAGTATTCCATACCTCAGATATTAGTGTAAATTTATCACACTGCAAACGTGAAGACCTTGTTAGTTTATTTTCAAAATGAAGAAATTTCATAACTTCCGGAAACCTATCTCTACTCATACTTCATGAAAAAACTTTGGTCCCCAAATCTTGGACCACAAACTAAGAATTAGTAAGCCCTTGGCGGCTAATGCCCCCTTATGTACAACAACCCTATGAATGCTTCCAGTTCTGCTAATAACATAGTGAAAGAGTCATTATGAAGTTTACACTTGTCTTCAACATCAGTATATAGCCTGCTGTATTTCTAGGTAAAATCCTTTGTTAGGGCTAAAATAAAAATATGATTTTCTTGAAATCTTTACTATTTTGTAAATCACAATGATTTAGGAAAAATCAAGAAAGGATTAAGATATTTGGAAAAAAAAAATAGAAGAGCTGTCAGAGATAAAAGTTTGCTATGTGTCAAAATGACCCCTTCTGTAATTCTAGTGTTAAAGCTAAGACCTACTGCTCCTGATAGCTATGAACATCTATGCCATTACAATTTGAACCCATACTTTAATGCTGAAAGATAACACTTTACTTGTTTGCCATTTTATAGTGGTAAATTTAGTAATAAAAGCATAATTAAATTTGAATATTTATATCCCATCAAAAAGTCAAAGAATGCAGTTAAATTTGGCCAGACTAATGGCAAATATTATTATTATTAAAGTTTCACCATCATTTTAACATATACTAAACTATCATACACAGCTTCTTATGAAATTTTTTAAATAATATTTGAGATACAAATTTCGGTTAAAACTAAAATTTGTATAATTTTTGTTGAGGGTGTTAATAGTGATTTTAACTACAATGTTTTAATTTTTGAAACTTACATTCTTTATACAAATTATAATAATCTGAATGTTTAAAAAATTGTATATTTTTATGTGTTAAGTTATTCTAACATATAAAGGGTGCATATCTTTTGCAACTTTTATGTTAATTTATTTAAATTTGTATGCAAAGAATGCAGGATTAAATACTGATAGTTAAAATTAACACCTATCAACATGAAAACTTTTATATTCTAAATTAGAATTTATATTTTTGAAATGTTTTGATGTCTTCTTTCTTTTCTTTTTCAGCAGCTGGAAATATGAATTATACTCAGTGTGAAAAACATCTCTTCTCTGCTAATTCCACTACATTTGCATTTATGTTGAAAATTTCCTACACAGGATAATGTTTAAAACATTGATACTAATCCTCCCAAAGTCTGATAGTGTCAAATGATGACTGAAATAAGTTCAGCACATTACAGGGATTAAAGCTTTTTATATATGTTAAATTATAATTTTCTTAAAAAAAATTTAAATTTTCAAAAAATTTATTGCAAGGAATGCTAACATATCTTAGTATTTGCTTAATTATAATGATTTATACAGACTTGCCAACATTCAGGCACTTGTGTCAGGAACAACAGCATGATTTTAGATGTTAACAGGGTAATTACATGTGTGTGCAATTTACATACATAATAAACAATATGAAATAACAAAGCAGATTGATTATACATAAGTGCATATCTTATTAGTTTCTAAATTAAAATTAAATTCAAAATAAATTTAAAATAAATATGCAGTAGTAAATAGTAAAGGGTAAATCAAAATTTATGTATTTAACAATGTGTATGTAGCTTTTTTAGCTTTAATAACTTATTTTTCAGAATAGTTTTTCTTGTAGCAACATTGACCCTGATTAAAATATTTAGATTTTTCTATCATCAGGGATTCTAGAGTTTCTCAAATTGACCTAAATTCAGTTTAGTTTTTCCAAAGAGTACTGAAAACTATTTAACATACAGCATTACTGTGTGGAAAGAGTAATATATTCAGCACTTTTTTTGGCAAACAATATTTAATTGCTGAGTTATGACCTTTTAGCTGTTTAAAAGTTTAGGCATTTTCCGGAGCAATCTGAGAGTTTCCAGAGTTATCAGTTTTTCTCATTGCTCCGAGAATCTGGAGTAGTTGGCATGTCTGTTTATATTATCCTGATCTATAAGTTTTAAAAAATAAATTCTAGAAATCTTTATTACTCTAATATACATATAATATGATTTTTGCTGAGGATGTTAATAGTGGTTTTAATTTTTGCAAATTATATACAAATTAAAATAATCTCAATGTTTAA
The DNA here is from genome assembly GCA_032207245.1 of Pardosa pseudoannulata. Classification (NCBI taxonomy): domain Eukaryota; kingdom Metazoa; phylum Arthropoda; class Arachnida; order Araneae; family Lycosidae; genus Pardosa; species Pardosa pseudoannulata. Next base: position 70,139,358 of record CM063504.1, read on the forward strand.
AGAATTGTATAATTTTATGTGTTAAGTTATATAATAGGTGCATATCTTTTGTAACTTTTATGTTAATTTATTTAAGTTTGTATGCAAAGAATGCAGGATTAAATACTGACAGTTAAAATCAACATCTATCAACATGAAAAATTTTATATTCTAAATTCGAATATATATTCAGCACTTTTTTTGGCAAACAATATTTAATTCTGACCTTTTAGTTGTTTAAAAGTTTAGGCATTTTCTGGAGCAATCTGAGAGTTTCCAGAGTTATCAGTTTTTCTCATTGCTCCGGAGAATCTGGAGTAGTTGGCATGTCTGTTTATATTATCCTGATCTATAAGTTTCAAAAATTAATTCTAGAAATCTCTATTACTTTAATAAAGTGCCATAAATTTGTGATATTTTACAAGAAGCAAAGGCTTTTTTTTTAAGTGAGTTATATTGAAATATAGAATTTATACTTGATTTTGATGTGCTATATTTTAGTAAATTTTTGTAATAAAATAAATTTTTTCAAAATACTTTTGAGGTTTACTTTTTATATTTTACTAGAGTTTAATACTAAATTTTATTTACAAAATCAAATGACATAGCAAGGACTGCAGCTTTGATAACAAATTGCTACTCTGGAGTTGATTTAGGAAGTTAAACCTAACATATAAAAATGACTCTTAAACATCACTGCCTACAACACATATTTTTATCTTTATTAACTAAATTACATTATATATTAAATTGCTGTTTATCACACATAGCTTATTTAAAGTATTATAAATGATATAAAACAAAATAAAAATATATTTTATTTTATATTATGCATTAAAATTATACATAGGATTATATATTATTATATAGAATATAAAATAAAAATATATTAATCCTTCATTTTATATTATGTATCTTACTAAATCTTTTGAATTTAATCTTAAGTTAGAGAATTTAATAAATGCAGTAACATTAACATAGTCATAAAACTGTTTTAATGTCAACATCATGACTTCCTTGAATGTTTATTATATTACATATCTTTTATGTTACTTTTATGATGCATTATCAGAATTATCATTTGTAGAATTTCACCAAAATTTTTTGTGATTATAATACTTCCTTTACAAAACAAAGGAGTGTGTGTTTCATTTGATAAGCACTACTAGGGTTGAAAAACGTCTTAGCTCAAATGGGTCCACTTAATTTAGAAGTAGAGACCCAGCAGAAGACCCTGCAGAGATATTACTTGAGAACTTTGAGGATTCTGCGACCTTGAAACTAAATGTTAATTCCCCTGAGTCTTAAATATTTTATAACTGATCAATTTTGGAATTTGATGTATCATTTCTTTATGTACTGATATTTTCTCTATGTACTCACCCAGTCATTGTAAACATTTGTTCGAACAGGACTCAGATTGGTCAGTGCCCTATCGATAGAAATTGTCTCTTAAGTAATAAGGACAATGTAAGATACAGGGTTTCCGCGCAACTGGAAAGTCAGGGAAAATCATGGATTTAGACAATGGATTAATTTTGCCATGGAAAGTCATGAAGTTCTAAGTAAAATGAGTAAAAGTCATGGATCTGCAAAGCTACCATTAAAAAAAATCAAAAAATGCTTCTGCAAGTAATTTCCTTTCTGAACAGAAGCGGCTGCAATATATATATATATGAGTTTATAAACATTTATAATTTATTTTTTAAGTATTTTTTATCATATGTTCTTGTAATTTCTCTTAAAGCATACATTTTATTTGTATGTACATCAGTACAAGTTTTATTCATATATACTTTAACAAAATATTTTTAAAGTCATGGAAAATAATCTGCTAAAATCAGGGAAAGTCATGGATTTGAAAAATTTCATTTTGGCGGATACCCTGAAGATAGCTGTTTTAACTTTCTCATAGTTTTTAAATAGATGTCCACCCCAATATTCTTTCAGCTAGCTAAACAGATGAAAATTACTAGGTGCTAAATTGGGACTATATGTTAGTCCAGATATCCTATTCAAAATTATTAAAAAAAGCAAGTGTTGTATAAGGTTTGTGGGTTGTTGCGTCATCAGGCAGAAAGGTAATGCCTTTGCTTAGTTTTCCACATTTCTTGTATTTCAAGGCTTTTAAGGTTTCACAAAAGGACAAAGCATTGATGGTGCCCTGTGGCATAAACTTGGTGTACATAATTCCTTCATAATCAAAGACAACAATCGCTATGAATTACTTACTGATGGAACAACTTTGAATGGCTGTCTTTAAATTTTGGTAATATTTCTCTGTAGCAAGATATGACATTGCGTGTACCACATACACTAGCAATATTTCACAATGAATCTGTGCATGTAAAGCTTTAGTCCATAAAAAATTAACTGTTTTGCATACTTTAGCATTGGAGTGAAATTCTAGCTCAAGTACCATTTTTCTCTCAAGCTACGTAATGATTGTTGGTCAATATGATTATACAATAACCACTTTGGAATGATTAAGAAATGATGGGAGAAATATATTACTAAATATGATGATTATGTAGAAAAATCTAAATTAATAAAAATTAAGTTTCTATATTGATAATTTTAGTAATAATTAAAACAATATTATACCCCTGTAATACATAGTCTCTAACTGTATACATTATATAGAGATGTCTACATACCAGAATAAAACTGATTTGTGACCAACAAATGAAGCCTTTGAAAATTATGATAAGAAAGAAAACTTGTTGCAATAAAAATTGCTCTAAAAGTAATATAATTTTTGTGAACCAAAACACTGGCCATTAATCTGTTTTAATTATCTCTAGAGAAGACAAATTTCTGAAAAATCAGTTATATAATTGTATTAAAATAAATTTAAATTTCTAAGTGACATTATCAAAATCAAAAGGTCCTTTTATTATAATTTTCAAAAAATTGTATAGTCTCCTTTGAAGTTCTAGGTACAACTGATTTTAAAGCATTAAGAAAGTGATTCATTGTTATCACAGAAGATTTTACAGATATATAATCTTTAATCACAGACATAGCAGCTTCACGGCAAAGATCTGTTAGCTGTAAAATACAAATTAATACATAAACATATAAAATTATAATTTTAACAATAAAAATATTTTTATTGCTTTTTTATTATGAGTAGAAATAAATACAATAATTGCTCTTCATTAATCTTTACTCAAGTTATATATATGACATACCTAAAATTCAGACATTTAATTGAGAAAGAAAAAAATTAACTTTATTTGGTTTTCTGTGCTAGACTTGGCAATCAATTCACTTCAAGTAGTCATAAACATACATATAAAATTTAAGTCAGTCATAGCCAAAAGTCCATAAAGTTTTATTTCATTCCATAAACTTTGAATCCCAGGCACCACTGTCTTCACATCTTTACACTAAGGAACTTGGATGACATTGACTATGTCATCCAAAAGCAAGATTAGTGCTCATAAGAAATTATTTTAGCTCAGCATTGCTAAATGTACAGAAATAGCAGCTGATCTGCTGGAAAATAAGTAGTGTCACTGTCTGAAAAGCCAATATGAGTCACCAAACTATCTTGGCTTTCAATGTTTTGGAGTGCTAAAGTCTATTATTTTGCTATATAAGAGTTAATGAGATTGGGACTTACTGCTGAAAGCTCCAAATAGCTACAGACGTCTATTCCAACAATTGGATTTGAACACAGGTAACAAAGAGCAATCAAACTATCTTGAATCATAGTAAAATATAGGAGTAGCTAAATAATGATTTTATCTCTGGGAAATGAAAATTATTGTGTTCTCTGAATTGAGGATCAATTTTCAACATGAAGTGGAATTAAAATCTGGGGAAATAATTTAGTTACTTATTAGGATTATTTTTAATATATACAACAAACATACATATATGTGTATGATTATAAAACGGGGATTATGACAAAGGAGTGTGTGTGAGGAGGTGGGGCGTAGTCATGTCTTGATGCTGTAGGGCAAAGAAAAAGGAGACAATTTCATTGACATAAACTATTTATTCTTGCATTTTAAGAATTTTAAACCGGCTCTTGTGTAGAAATGGAAAAAACTGTAAAACCTTCTAAAAGCAGTAAAATTTATAAAAATATCTGACAATTTACACATCTGCTCTGAGAGTGTGTACCCCCTTTTAGTTTAAGAATTTCCAAAACTAGAAGCTATTGCTCAATAAAATTTAATTGGTCAGACCCCCTTGCCCAAGGGTGTGAACTGTAGCTCTAAAGGTTAGCTTAGAATAGAGGTTAAAAGAGTGAAAAATCAGGTACACACAGGCCTTTCACCATTGAGAATATTATTTTGGAGAGGCCATAAATACTTTTGACTATAAAGTCACTTTGGAGACTTTGAAGTACCAATTTTCAAGATATTTGTGATATTATTTCTTTTTTTAGAGCACTGTATTTGGAGATTTTGTAAAGGGATATCAATATTTTTTTGTAAATTTAGTTTACCTTTTTCCTTATACACACGCACATATATATTCAGTGAAACCTTTCTAAAGAGATCACCCATTTGATAATAGAAATTGGTCCTTCAGAGAGGAAGTTTGATTTGGAGCACTATAGGCTACTATTTTGCTACTTAAAGACTAATGATGCCAGGACCTAAGAACCCAGACAAATTTTTATACAAATTTTATATAATTCCTATAATTTGATATAATTTCTAGACTCTATATAATGTTTTTCCCTTCTTTTTTTAAAAAATTTTATAACATACTTAAACACATAAACAAACTTCTATCTCAGCCTTAAATCAAAGTGGTGTATTTCAAATTTTCTTAACCCCTTCCGGTAAAATGACGTGTCTAGTTCGTCATTGGTTTTTCATTCTATACAGCACAATGACGAGCTACACTCGTCATGCGATTAAAGTTACTGTTAAATATGATAATTAATTTAGTTTAAATTTTCTAGTGTACTGAATTTGGCAACACTTTTATCACTTGTGAAAATCACAAGTCATTATTGCATATTGTTTACTTAGAATTTCTTGGTACAAGTCATTGCCAAATTAATGAGTCAGAATAAAAGAAAACCTACTAAGAAATGCTGTGTGTGTTACAAGAATCAAATTAAAGTGAGACTACTTGGCGGTGTAAACAATTAAGAATTCCTTTGCACTTTGTTTTGAAAAGTACCACTAGCTTGAAGACTATTATCTGTATACCTTATTAATGTTTTGCTTTGATATTTTCTTAATTTTACTGTTTCTGGTATTATTTAACACTATGTAAAAAGTGGATTTTAATTAAGAATATGTAAGAATTGTAAAATGAAACAAGTTTTTTAAATAAAAATTAAATGGTTATTTCATGCACAGTTTTTCATTATTAAATCATACCGGAAGGGGTTAAAGCATACACCTCTAGTAACAAAAACAAATGTAGGAAAACAACTGAGAGAAAATGTAAGAAATTAAATAAGTTAGAAACTATTTAACATAGAAATATTTATTTTTATACCTAACATGATTTTCTTTTTATTTGTGTTATGTAAAAAATATTAGTTTTTGAGTTAATATCTGCTAAATTTAAAGTAATAATGTACAAATAAGTATTTTAAAACAAAGCCAATCCTAGTCTATGTAATACATAAATTATGAAATTAATATCAAACATTATTAATCAAGTTGAAATAAATGCCTACAACAAATAATAAACAGATGTATTCAAATAATACAATGTTTGAAATAATACAAATATCAAGAATATTACTTTAAAAAAAGGGGGAAATTGGAGTAATTATGAAAAAAGTACATACTTCAGCTCCAGTATAACCTTCAGTGATCTCAACTAAATATGTTATATTAATGTCAGGAGAATGAGGCATACTTTTCAGTTTTGCCTCAAATATTTCTTTTCTTGTTTCAGCATCAGGAAGAGGTACATAAATCATTCGATCAAATCTCCCAGGTCTCAAGAAACTCTTAAGGGAAAAAATCATAGATATTTAAATTTTACTTTGATATCTATAGAATGTTTTAAGTACACCAGGCATTTTTAAACACATGTATATCAGAAATTTATTTACACATTAATTATACCTGTCAACAGGGTTGGCATGATTTAAATCTGTTGGTTTAAAAAAAAAAAATCATTGATTTAAATAATATATTTTTCACTTCTTTTATTACCTATATTCCAAAGACAGGAGAATTGGTAATCAGTCAGCACAGAAATACCAATAAGTAAATAAGTGTAAATAGATAGCATGTGTTTTCCAAGAATTTAGGGGTTGTTATCAGAAAGTATGTAGTAAGGGTAGGTTCAATGACTAGTTATGACTAGTGGAATTCATTTTATTTAATGGGAGATAAAGTGAGTATTACAGAACTTGAAATCCAGTTTATCTACCAAATAACAACAGCAGTGCCATCATCTGCTAGAATAGAAAGACAGTTTTCTTTTTTTCTTCTTCTTTGTTCATTCTATCCCTCGTAACAAATTAGGAGTGAGTAAAGTATCGAAACTTGTGTTTTTATGGAAACAGTTAAATCCATAATTCATTGCTTAAAAAATATTGAAATAATTGTGAATTTTTGTTTTCTTAAATAAATAGTTTGCATTAAATGAATATTTAATACGTTCTTTAAATACACATCTTATTTAGTTTGCACTATCCAATTACAAAATAATAGAATGTATTTAAATTAAAATTTATAGATTTAATTAATTTTAGGTTATCAGTGTGTAGAATATACTATACAGATAAGATGTTACTTATAACAAACTATTCCATGTATATTGCAAAAAATATAAAAACACAACAATAATTAAAATTAAAATTCAGAAAAAAATCAAATAAATCTGATTTAAATAAAAAAAATTGTTTTTTTTTCCAACCCTGCCTGTCAATCTTATATGTTTATGAAAAAATGACATTTATACTGAAATATAAAATTCCACAGAAAAATGAAGAAAAAACTCAGTTTTATTAATAATATTAATGACTATGCAGCTATTAACAATTAAATTCCAAGAAAGAGAGGACAATGAGATTATATCATTATATAATTTTCTATCAGTATATTGCAATATTTATGTCTTTCAGAAATTAATTTTGCACTCTTTTCACATTTTCAAAATTTTAATTCAGAAGTACATACAAGCATAATTGATTTCAATGGTCCAGTTTTAAAGGGCAACAACTCAATATTTGTAATTTGTAACAAACATGAATTTTAAATTTAGGAGATAGGCACAACCTATGTTGCAAATTTCAAACTAAATTTTTTGAGTAATAAAAATTAATATGGCAACACCTTCAAACAATTCAGAAGTTTTAGGAGTTTTTAACCACTTAGAACTAGACTTAATACATCTGTAGTAAAATTTGTAGATATGAGATGACTCTTAAAACAGTATTTATAAATAGCTTATTTGCATTAACTGTTTAAATTATTTTTTGCATTATCCATGCTTGATTGTACAGTAATTAAAAACAATTTAGATTCAGGTTTATGATATTTTTCAGAAATTTATTTTGTTACACCTATACTTACAGGATCAATCATGTCTGGTCTATTAGTTGCTGCAATAATGCTCACTCCTTGCAAAACATCAATGCCATCGATTTCTACAAGAAGCTGAGTTAATATTCTCTCTCCCACATTTGAATTACCACTTGTGCTGCAATTTTAAAAGTAATATATATCATGAAGTAATTTTTTCAGACAGTCACAGACACATTAAGATATAATTAAAAAAAATCTTTTTCATTTAAAAAAAAATATGACAATAATTTTTTTAGTTACAAAAGCATTTGTGTACAATTGAATAGTAAATATAAATTATACTGAAATTAGTACTTTTTATTTATTATTATTTGATCCTTGAAAATCACAGTAATACCATTAAGTTCTAAAGCTATATACCATCAAGTTAAATATTTATATCACTTTAGATATATAGTCTGAAATAATGAGTAATTACTATCTAGTGTCGTAACATCTACTTTTTGGCCAATGCTAATTGAAATGTAAAGGGCTTTTATGTTTTGAGATTCTAGAGAAGATATGGATGATCACATTTAACATTATCAATGTGCCATGTGAATATACACGCTATACAAGTAGATACACAGATACAAGATATTCTCAAACTCATAATGGGCAAAAATGTTTTTTTCCTTAAACAATGAATCAAAAGATATAATTAAAAATACATTTTTTTTAAATTAAGCTTCTAGGGACCTACAGTCTTGAGATATTTCTCTGATATTCATTAGCATAAATGTTTGAATATATGATCCATATTAATCAAGTCTTGGTTATGATAAGTTTGAAATTTCCCATTATTTGAAAACCAAATAATTTGACATTTGTTAAATGTAAAAAAAATTAAAATCATCCACTACTAAACCAAATTAATTAGAAGGTTTAGATTTATGTAATTTCACATAATCTCTATAAATAAAATGCATAGGCATGTGGCACTAAAGTCAACAATATTTCTACATTCAAAATGGTAATAGGTACAACAACCAAACATAAACATTAAAATTCATGAGTGATTTGTAACTGCATGAAATTTAACTGCTGATCTTCAATACAGATTTATAATGTGAAATTAAAAATGCTCAAATGCAAAATGGGCATGCAAGTAAAACTCCATATACAGAAATCCTATACTATAATACGAGGAATGGTTGTCAAGTCGAAAATCGCCCCAGAATTAATAAACTGTAGTAAAATTGGGGTTCTGGGGTTTTTGGTCACGAGTAATCGATTGGCATCGGTTTTGACGCGCTAAGGTCACGTAGTTCGGCGCTACAGATAGGGCCGGGTTCGAACCCCGGTGCGGGCAAACTTTTTTCTCATGCGTCCAAACCAAGTGAAAATTGGTACCCGGGGGTTTTCGAACACGAGGAATCGATTGGCTGTAGTTCTGACGAATTAATAATAATAATAATAAAAGTCTTTTTGATTTGTCTTTATTCCTTGATATCGGTTTCCATTTATATTTTCTATCAACTCTAAATATTAAATTAATGTAGCAAAAGTATATATAACACATAAACGATATAGTAAAAAAAAAATAATGCAAACAAAAATTTTAAAAACCAACCACAAAAAATTAAAAAATAATGCTTCACCAACGTGCCGAAACAACCTCGCCGTTCAATTTCCAAAGCCACACTAAACACAGAGCATATAACTTATCAAAGTCCGTCGCCGCGTTAGTGCGTCGTCGGCATACCAGGAGGCGCCGCTCTGACACGCCAGTGCATTGGTGGCAGCGAACGTGTTAAGGAACTGATTTCAATTTCAAATCACCGTCAACAAAGTTCGACATTTCAACATTCATCCGATTTCAAGCTACATTTTCAACATGCAGAACGCACCTCTACATGAAATGCTTCAAGGAGCCGGAATATTACAACATCAAGCGATCAACTCAATTATACCCGCAAATGGACAACTAGAAAATACCGTCATTGTCAGAATGCTTCTCCATTACGCCGAACAAGCTTACCCGACCGTCAAAGTTGCCATACTTCACCCTGAATTTGTCGCACGCTTCTACGTTACAACAGCGGATGGCGCTTATGAAGGAATGGCTCTTCTCAACGATATCAGCGACCAGAACAAGGCTTCCAACTATCTATACGGCGTTCAACAAGGATTCGACGTGCTACTCATTCCCATTCACAAGAGAGCTCAAATGGATAGAGGCGAGCACTGGATGCTAGGAATTTACGAAGCAAGCTATGGAAAACGTCAACTATTAGTCTGCGATCCATTCGACAACCCGCTGCCCATCGATGCTGATTTGAGAAAAATACTGTGACACGTTTTGAATACCGCTGTTACGAATGAAAAGCTGAAAAGATGCATCGTGAAACCTCGCAACGCTTACAACCACCAAGATGACAGAATAGTTCCCTTTCCAAGCAACTTTGTTGAGAATAGTTTACAATGGTGCACTTTAACCGGTTATCTTTTCACTAATGGTTTCACAAATTTTCTTATGGCATGTATTGTTTTGATAAATCACAATTGAAAATTTAAATCTTCGAGTTAGCTTCGATATCTGTTTTCTCCGAGTGGAGCTCGGTCACCTGGTACTGTATTGTAATACTATATAAAAACATACATTACTTTAAATTTTCTCACTTTCTCCTGTGTCTTTGAGGATGAGTTTGTTGATCTCACACTTTTTTTTAAATCTTCTAGATTCTTTCTTTTATTTTTAAAACTCTTTTCAGTTTTTGGCTTATTTATTACAAAGCTTCATCATTAAAAATTCAGGTCTATTTATACAACAATAACTAATTTTGTGCATAAATTATGAATTGTATAATTCTAATTGCTTAGGTGTAAAGTAATAAAATTAAATAATACTTATAAAATTTAACAGGTTTTTTTTTTCAAGTTTGTGATAATTTGAGTATTTAGGTTTTATTCTATTTATATAATATAAATTAATATTAATAATTCATCAATAAAGTTTGGATCTTTCATGTACTAATAGTAATGCATCTTGTGCTTAAACACTAGATTGAGCAAAGAAGTCATTTTGACTGCTTTTTAATTTGAATTAGAAAAAAAAATTATATTTATAGCGATACAATCTTAGGATTTTGAGACTTTTTATACATGATATAAATGCATTTATTAATGGTTTTATTTACCTCTTTTTATTTTTGATATATGTATGTATTATAATATTGTTCAAAAACAGTCATTTTAAATGCTTGGGACATTTAAAGTATGTAATTGACTTATATTATTGAATTCAGTAAATTTCTTAAATGACCATTCCAACCCTGTATTAAAATAACTTTTCTAATTTTTTCGAAATTGTTACATGATAACATGTCACTACATGATGAATTCTCAATTTGAACAGGCATTATATAAGTTGCAGCTACTCAGTAAGCTAAAAGTAGTACTTGTTACTCTTATCTCTATGCAGTGTTACTTGTCCTAAAAAGTTAAATACAATTATGTATTTTATAGGATTTGCACCCTAAATTCATGAAAGAAATGTTGAATAAAAGTGATTTATTGAAAAAGCTAACAGACATAAGTGAACAGTGTTCTGATATAGAATCAGATACAATAAATTCTACACTATCTTCTGAAGATGAAATGATTCACATTCAAAGTGTAGCATCTTAAACTGAAGATAGCAAGGAAGAATAGATCACTTATAATGAAAATGAAAATGTCATCAATATGTCCAAAAAAAGTTGTTGGATGCAAATTATTTAAGACTAGTGAAGAAACTCAAAAAAACCTTTCAGGTTAAAATTTGATGAAGGAGGTATTTCTGGAAGATTAGTATCTACTTGTATTTTCAAGGATGTGGAAGAGCTAATAAGCTATGGAAAAAGGAATATTATGGCAGATGATATCATCAATGTGTTTTTGTTGATAATAAATCACCATATTATGAAGAATATGAGAATGTACACCAGTAAAAAGTATGTTTGTAAAAAATCATTTTTTGCGAATTAAAGTTGAAGTTTTTTCATGCAAAAATGAAAAAACTTCAACTTTAAATTGCAAAAAAAATGTACTACTAATAATGCATAAAGTATTTTTTTTCTTGTTTTCCAAGATCGGTAAATTTTTTGTATTACTTAATATTTACTAATGACATATTTTATAACTTTAAATAATGTAAAAGAATGTTAAAAACCAGTTTTAAATAAATTATTTTATATTAGTTATTCTTTCACAAAGCAGCCATTTTGATAGCTTTTGGGCAATATAGTATATACTAAGTTTTAGTCTCTCTAATGTTAAATATGAATTGTAAGCAGGGCAAGCTTTAGAGGGGGAATACAAAGTAACCACCTGGCCACCTTGACCCATGAATCAATCATTTTTGGAGCACTACGGTCTACTTTTTTCAACACGAGGGCTAATGAGACCGGGACCTACTGCTTAAAGCCGATTCTGAACAGCTACGAACATCCATGCCATAGTGGGATTTGAACCCACGAACTCCGGTTCCGAAGGCTAGCACCCTAACCATTCGCCCATTGTTCAGCACAATTAGTTTTTACTAATATTTATGATAATTTCTACTAATGTATGATAATTTATGACTGATACAATAGACACCTTTTTCTTATCTGAAAACATTGATTTTACCCATGACTCATTGTTGTAGTACTAGTTAATAAGAAATAAAGGATTCTGAAAAGTATCTCATCCAGGATACCCAGATAGTTAAAGCTGGCTCAAATAGTCTAGATGCACAGGAATGAAAAATTATATAATTATCATAAATAGTTATCAATTTTTTTAACAAGTGCTAACTTTGTTGATTAGCCAAAGAAGCACTCACTTTTTTTAACCATGATGTTTTAGAATCAGCCTTATATAGAAAATTTAGCAATGGCTAGAGATTTTTTGGTTGACCTTCTCTTACCCTTTTATGATACACATTTATGATGACAGGTAATGGTAACATTTCTTACATCTATCGTTTTTAACTGAGTTGTTTTGCAAAATAAAAATAGAAGTAAAAGTGATCATGATGGTCATGCAGCAGCTAATAATTTAGCATAATATTGTTTCAATAAAAAAATAAACTCTAAATTCTGTTAGGTGAAAAATTAAATAGAATAAAAATTACAATATACTACCTTCCTCTAATTGATGCAAGTGAATCAATTTCATCAAAAAACAGTACACATGGTGCAGCAGATCGAGCCTTTTTAAATACTTCTGATACAGCTTTTTCTGATTCTCCAACGTATTTGTTAAACAGTTGTGGTCCCTAAAAATAATTTAAAGTTACACAAAATTTTTATATTTAATATTTATCAATAAAATTTAACATTACAATTTCATAAGTATTTTAATGACAAAGTAATATTTTGTCATCAGAAACTTAACATTTTCTGGTGTTATTGAATGAAAGTATGGAAAAAATTACACAATATCATATACATGATGACAAAAATAGGTGTATTATTTACTAAAGAAGTATGAATTTTAATACTAAGTTAGCTTTTCACAATGAATTGTTTTAGAGCATTTTAACACAAAAAGACATTAGATCAAACTATTTACAAATCAAAAATTATTTAAAATTAGTATTTTTATATGCTTTTGTGCCAAATTGTTGAGCTTTGATTCAAAATTATTTTTGTGAAAAGTATATAGATACAATTTCTTGAAAGTTCTAGACATATTTGGGGAGAAAACAAAGACCATATTAAATTTGCCATGGCTATACAGAGTATGTGCCAAAATAATTTTTTTTTAAATCTATGACTTTCGCTGATTTTTACAGATCATTTTCCATGACTTTAAAAATCTTTTGTTAGTGTATATGAATAAAATGTGCATACAAATAAAATGTATGCTTTTAGAGAAATTACAGGAATTTATGATAAAAAATACTTTATAAATGTTTATAAATTCACATACATAAAATAAATTGTTGCAACTTTATACTTAAGTTTAATTATATAGCAATTTTCTGAATGCAATCAAAAAGTTTTCAGTTTTAATTCAGGATACTTAAGTATTATCGAGGTGACCATGAATAATAGCCACACATGATAACCCTATAATGTTTATATATAATAGCCCCAAAGATAAACTTACATTTTGTACAAAAATCTTAACTAATTTTTATTAAATAATTATTATATTAATAAAAATTTAATGTATAATTTTAAAAAAAAACAGAATAATATACTTAAACATTTACCCACCCATTAAACTTGCTCTGAGTTTCCTTGGTGACCATGTTTTACTTGGCATTATGATCAATGGGATAATACATAAGTATCAAACTCAGTAACTTCAGCCAAATGACAAGTAAAAATAGACTTAAATAATTCAATTCAATGATTTTGCCAAAATATTTAGTGCCTCATCAATATTAATTATTAACATTTCTATATAAATCTCAAAACTTAATGTCTCAAAATAAAAACCTCATATTTACTAAAACTCCTAGTAACTTTTTACAATAAAGATTTCCTCTTTTCCTCCAAAGTATGAATTTTTAAACGACTGTGAACATCCATGCCAGCAGTGAAATTCAAGCCCATGAACTTCTGTGCCAAAGAGCAGTGCCCTACTCATTTAGCCATCGCTCGGCTCAATGGGTAGGGTGTGACCTGATATTTGTTATGGCATTATCATCCCATAATCACTGCTAATGATCCTTTGCCATTCTAAAAACAGTTTTTCCATGTTTGACAAATTTATCCCTTTATATTTTGAGTGATCTAGATAAGCTATCATATAATAATTAAATTAATAATAATAAAATTTGTATTAATTCTAAAATTATTAGTATACCCCCAAAGTGCTCTGCTTTTCTGTTCCCTTATTTAAAATTCAAATATAGTTGCTTTCTGGTAGTATATGTAAATACTAGCTTTCCATACCCAGAGTTGCACGGGTATACACTCATAAGGCTTGTATATTATGTACACTTGCATTTCATACCCGGCAATCCCCCCTCTTCACCCATGCTGATGTCAGCATTGGTTTGTTTTCCTTACATTTTAAGCAAGAATCTTATGGATATTTGGGTTGTTTTTTATTTCTTTGAGATATGAAAGAATATTAGAAAAATACATTTTGCCCCTTGCCGGCCAAATTTTGAAAAATCTGTTCTTAAATGATGTCTTTAGTACAAAAGGGATAAGCTCCTAAATTCCGATAACCAATAGTTTTGGCTAGGTGTTGATCTATAGATGAAGAAGTCAGGATTTCTTCCTTTATATATATATCGATTTGAAAATGCTCTATTTCAAACAAAATAATTAATCTTATTAATTAACCCTTTGAGGACCAGCACATAAATGCTATATGAATCGATCGTTATGAAAACTATTGCCATTTAATGGCATATAGTAATTAAATTTAGCATTTAAAAATTAAAATAAAACATTCCATTCTCTGATACTCCATATGCAATGCTGGTATCTCAATATGAAATGCAGATCATCATGTGGATGCAACGCTGGACTGATAAGATTGAAATCGCTGCATCGCGTATGCGAGACATGGGTTGCAAATGGGTTAATGTTTCTGGTGCTTGCTAAAATGTGTATCTTCAAGCATAACTGTTAGAAGTTGCAGCTGAATCGGCACTTTCCGTAACTTTCTGTGAATCCTGGCAATTTGTCTATTAGTTTGTTTATTTTTTTTAAGTCAACGGAGGCAAGAGATTTGACAGCCACCTTAATTGCCAGTTAGATTGTTTTTGTTAAGGAAGCTGACTCTCACAGTTAGTTTGGTCGTGATGTCTGCACGGCAAACGCTAATGTGGCTTCAACTCTCACTCAGTGGCTACGATATGTGTAATTTTGTGATCAGAGATGTAGAGCACTATTAGGTAGCTGGTCACCAATATAACAAAAGACAAAAACATACATACGCATGTTACATATTAATATTGTTAGTTTGAGAAAAAAAAATTCACCGCCCAAAAAAGACTCAGATTTTATATAAGGTGCCGTAATATGTCACATGTCTCAGTGTACTAAAAATAGATGAATGGGAGTCCAGCTCTATGGACAAATGGGAGAAGTATGCAGTCTCTTCCATTCAGAAAGGAATTCAAGTTGCAGAGGCATTTTTTGATTTTTTTAATTGGGAGCTTAGCAGATCCATGACTAAATTAATCCATTATCTAAATCCATGATTTTCTCTGACTTTCCAGGTGTGCGGAAACCGTGGCTATACTTGGCGGGAAAAAAGGTTGCTGTTTCATCACACAGAAAATAAAAAATGTATTTCAACAAAAGGTAATTGAGGGCTGAAATAATTAAGAAAACTATAAAACTTTATTCAGCCATTGGAGAATCAGGATGGCAGAATATCATCCTAGTTAAGTGCAGACAATTGAGTGATTAATTTCTGAAGTTACCCTAGTGAAATCCTGGCAAAATGCACAGGAGAATTACGTTCATGTAAACTTTTCTACAAAAATTCAAACTTTTAACTTGCAAAACATAAAGTCATAAATACCTTAATGGAAATGAAGTTTAAATGACTTTCAGACACCAAAGCTTTAGCAATCATTGTTTTTGAACACCCAGGAGGTCCATACATCAATATACCTCTTGAAGGTGTTATACCAAATACTTTGAACTGCTCTGCATGATTTAAAGGCCAGTCAACCATTTCAGTAATAGCAGTTTTTACAGCATGCATACCTCCAATGTCACTCCACTTTACCTAGAACATATTTAATGATCTTGATTACTCTAAAAATGCTTACTACTCTCAATAATTATATATTCATATAGCTCTTATATTGGTTGATTTAGAAATTTTTTAATCAATGCAATAAAATATTATATTGATTTCTGTGTGCAAAACATATGAAAACTTTTAAACATATTGAGATCAGTGGAATAACAAAGGGGTCTATCATGTTCCTGGGTATGATAGAAACATATACTAATTCAAAATTCTCTAAATTATATTACTATAAGTTTTTCAGGAGGGAGAATGCTAAAATAGTATAGTTTCCTAGTATTAGAACAAAACTTTCACTTAAATATATGAAGTCTCATATGTTTTTTATACCTCTGAAGTTTTAGAATAATTCATAAAGAAATTTTTTAAATATTTAGCAAAATGCATAAAATTGAAAGTATCCTATTATTTTCAGATAGACAGTGTATACATACAAACACACACATTATTACTATATTAACAGTTTAATTTTATATGACAAAAAGAAAAAACAGAAAAATTCAAGCAAAGTAGAAACTTTAAATCTTACATTAGGTTTTTCTAGTACAAATTCAGTCATAGAACTTGGTTTAACATTTTGTAGAGATTTTTTAAGATCTTCAAAAGTTATAAAAGGATCAGCATCACATTTTCTTTCACAAGATGAAATATCAGCTAAAAAATCAAAATTAAAAATAAATATATCACATTGGCTTATAATAATACATCAATGTGCTGGAATTTAAATCATAATGTGTTTCATTACTAACATTTTGTAAAATGCAATCTATTGAAATTGAGTTAAATATTGAAAATAATAAAGATAACAGAATATATTTTGTACTATATGGCATTATTATGGCATACTTATAAAGATTATCTGATAAACAGGATTAAAGTCTTAGCCAAAATATAGCAAAGTATAAAAAAAATATCACTAAGGTACAAGAAATTAAAATAGCATAAGTAAACAGACATTTTATAATATCAAATAAGTACTTCATCTGTTCATTTGCTTATAAGCATTATCTCTCACTGTTTAACAGTGCAGAATAAATATATAGTATTCAAGGCATTCAGTGATATGAAATGGAAAATTTCAGTAAAAATAATTAGAATCTGAATAAATATAGGAAATGCATTTATTATTTATAGCACAGTTAAACATAATAAAATTTCATTTAATTTCATCGTACACATTTTGTGATATGCTTTAAAATTAACTGTCATTCACCTAAGAGAACTAAAGAATAAATAGTATTTGAATCAGGCTGTATATTTATCTCATCACAATGACTTCAAAAATAGTCCTTTTCTCATCTGTACTTAAACTTTTTTTTAATAGAACACTTACTTTTATTATCAATTATTGTGTATGATGCTAATAAAGGTATAAATCTTCTTTTATAATTAATCTAAAATATTCTATATTAAATTATTTAATACAGAATAATATGGATGACTAACTATTTTACAAAAAACTTCATTTTTGAAAAGTAACATTTTGTTTAACAAACGTTTTAAAAAAAAGTTATAGTAACAAGTATGTAGCAGTAAAGTTTTTTTTTAAAAAAGTATGAGTACTGGCAACAATATATTACATGATTAAATAAGAGTAAATATCTGATTCACTGATCAGCTATTAATTATACTTTGAACTTAAAAGTTAAGTAATGAATTTATTACCTTTATCACATAAAAGTTTCAGATCTCCCCCAGTAAAACCATGGGTCGTTTCTGAAATTTCTTTAATCTGTCTGTCAGTCAAATTTTGGTGCTTATTAGCAAGAATTTTATCCAATATCTGAAAATGAGAGAGAAAAAGAGGAAATAATTTTCAATGTGAAGCTATTTTAATATATTTATCTAATTAGTGAATGCTTAGGGAATATTAAAATGAGGAGTCACTTTAACAAAGGTACTTCTCCCTTCTGCAGATTATCCCAGTTTTATATAATGCATACTTTGTAGCAATCACTAAACACCACCAATCTTCTAATGGTGGACATACTTAGTGCAACTTCATATCTCATAAAGAGGTAGCATAAAAATTAACTTCAGAATAATGGATTCATATTAATAACCATTTGAGTAATAATCTAATGGAAGTTTAATTCCAAGTTGAATGATAATCTAAACTAAACAATATGTAGAACATATACATATCTGTTTACTAGTTAAGGACACATCTTACTCTTTCTAGAGTATAATCTGTTACATTTCAGTCATTTTCCAGAAAAAAATTTTTAATTCCCTTAGGATTGAATCTATTTTATTTTTTTAGTAAAGTATAGCACTTATATAGTTGTTGTTTGGGAATGAACTCAGATTAAGATATATATATGTAATAATATCAATATCTAAGCCCTAAAGTCTATCCAAAATTATCCCTTTTCCCCATTCATTATTCTAGATCTTAATTTCTTCTCTTTATATTAACCATATTTCCCAGCCATCCAATTTAAACGAGGAAGTTTTCATTCCTTTAGCCGAGCCCCGAAATTCTTTCTTTGATTCTCAAAGCAAAAAATGATATTGCTGGCATTTTATAATGAGGATGCAATAACTCTCCCAGGAAAATTTGTAACGATCAGCAGTAATGCTCATCTGAAAACGCCACACTTTAGCAGATGGCTCTAATCAAAGGTTACTTTCTATAAGCAAATAACAGTTGCCTCAGTATTTTCCCCACGACCCTAAAACCACACACGGGTTTTGGTTGTCTCTCACAGAAGGTTGGCATTACAGAGAGAGAGAGAGCGTTATGACACCATCCGGTCCAGATGTCTCTGGATTCTTTGCTATTTTGATCGGATGAAATAAAAGTTACGTTCGGCCACGATGAATTATGTGTTTATTTCAAACAGACAATGAGCGGGACACTTGGCAGCCCAGCATGCCCGAGCTGAGGAAAATAATAGGGCAATTTCAAAATAAGTTTTCAAGTGTAAGTTCGGAGCTGGTTGGTCCCCAGATGATTACATATATATATTTAATTTTGAAAGATAAATTAAGATATTGCTTGCAAATAGGAAAGGATGAACAGAATAAATGTTCAAAAGTTAAAATGATTTACCATAGCAGTCAAATACAAATTTCTGGCTTTTGAATTTAAGAAAAAAAATCTTAACCATTTTCTGATTTTTCATAGGCATACAAAACAAAAAAGTAGAAGTTTTGTAATAGAATAGCTTACTAATTGTTATTCAACAAACTTTTGGATTTCATAACATATTTTATAAGAAAATGTTTGGGCAAATTGCTGAAAAGTAGGGAAATAATGATTTGAAAATATCAAATTGATGAAAAGCATAATGTACTTAAATTGAAACAACCAATTTTGCAGTAGTATATTAAAGTATATCTAAAAAATAAAATGAATAAAATACCTTTTTCCTAATAGCAGCAGAAGGAATGTCAAAATAAATTTCCTTTTCTAATGTTCCAGGCTTTCTTAAGGATGCATCTACAGCAGAAATGTCGCAGGTAGTACCAATAATCAAAACATTAGATGAAGATCTCTATAATTAATAAATGTATTTATTTATCAAAGAAAATTTAATAAATGCATGCATACTTAGTTTTCTTAAAATAATTAATGAATATAGAGTAAATTTTGATAAAAAGTTCTCAGTTTACTAAGGGAGATTAATCAAATTTATAATTTTAACAATAGTTTTTTAAAAGTTTTGATAAATTTAAATTTATGATAAAATATAATAAATATAAATTACACAAGAAAATTATAAATTAAAATTAAACAAGATTTATTGAATTTATTTATTAAAATTAAACAAGATTTATTTAATTTATTTATTAAAATTAAACAACATTTATTATAAATTAAACAAGAAAAAATTAAACAATTGGTTTCATCATGAAGAAATTTCTATTATTTTGAACAATGAATAACTAAAACTTTATGATAGTAATTCCTCACAAATATATTGTTCATGAGCTGCAATACTGGCATAATGAAATTTTGTGTTTCATGTGTTTAAAGTTTTTATTAGTTTTGAACTGCAGGAATTACATGCTTAATCAATGAATCAAGGAATAAGCAATACAAAAATTTAATAAGAGTGGTGTTAATAATAATTAAAATATTACTAAAAAAAATATAATATATTTTATCAAATTGTACTGTTGATGTCAATTTTTGTATCATGTTGAACTACATTGATTAAACTATACCAGGGCTGTCCAACTTGCGGCCCGCGGGCCACATCCTGCCTGCCAACACATATTGTGCAGCCCGCCGAATTCTTATTCAGCATATTTCTTTTTTTGAAATTTTATGGTATCAAGAGGCATCCGAGACTACCATTCTTGGTCAAGCCGAGGTCCCCGAAGTTTCCTGCGGATCGCTCTTTCCGAGTTCTTCAAGTTGCTTCCAACTGAACTGTTTCCAAATCTGTGTGACTTAGGAATGAAAATAATTTCCATGTTTGGGAGCACATATTAATGCGAAAGGGCTTTTTTGGCTATAAAGTTTATCAAGAATCATCACAGGAGCTCTCTCTCCGACAGTTCATTGTTAGACCTTCTTCGGTTGGCAACGACAAACATCGATGTTGACATTCCTGCCCTTGTAAAGAAAGCTGATTGGCTTCAGTTTTCCCATTAAAATGGAAGCAAATTGTTTTATTTCCTTCTGTTCCATTATTTTGTAATTAATAATTTAACTATTAATTGTTATTGTGTAAGAGGTTATTGTTTAACTTTTTCAAACTGCGGCCCGCCAGGTGATCAGTAACCGGAATTCTGGCCCGTGGGCTCTTTGCAGTTGGACAGCCCTGAACTATACCATGTCTCTACATAATAAAATATTAGAAACAAAACATTAATTATAATTGCTCCATCAATTCCTACAAAATTACAAAAAGGTATTCTTAATATTTCTATGTTACATTCTTAACTAAAATATGAATAAAAATAAAACTATTTTCCAAAAATATCCTACACTTACATCAAAATAGGATATATCTTTAGGATTCAAATGTTAGATTGCTATAAAATGCTCAATAGTAGCTGGTATTGTATGACTGGTCATTAAACTTGTGGGTTGTCAAATTTCATCTCAGGTATTTCAAGGTTTGTTTTAAACTTTAAAATAAACCTTGTCACAGAAAGCAACATTAAAAAAACTGATATTGAAGTAAAATGTGTCCTAATGCTGTGGTGTAAAGAACACAATTTTACAAAGTTGGGAATACACAACTCATATAACTCAAAATTCATACTTGAGACAGTTTTACTCTAGATCAGTATTTCCCAAAATGTGGTATATGTAACCCCCGAGAGACAAGAAGAGGTTACTAGGGATATGTCCTGCACCAAATTTAGGCTTCAAATCAGCTCTGTCAATTATGTGAACATAGCATATATTTTCTCTGTTTTAAATTGTCTTGACTTATTATTAAAAACAAAGAAATAAGCTTAAGACAAAAAAGAGTTGGTAACTCAGAAGCAAACTCATTTTATTTTCTCATCTGGAGTTTATAACAAACTTAGCTAGTAAAATTAATGCTGATACTCTGAAATGTATAACACAGCATTAAGAGAATTAACAAGATGACCCCAAAAACTAATTTCCTGATTTGAATAAAAATTTTGTAATCAATAAAAAAAAGTACTAGGTTTT
>CM063504.1:70166161-70168661 GCA_032207245.1 Pardosa pseudoannulata
AATTGTATCAGTATTAATTGGATTTGAAATATAGAATACTATTAATAGTACACCTTAGAGTATAATTAAAAAAAATAAAATTATTTCAATTTTGTAAACAGGATTCTCTTTTTATAGATAACAAGAATAATTACACAATTATGTTTCTTATACCATAATCTGGGTTGGGAAATAACTGTCTAATACATTATTAAATCTCTTGATTTAACTTTAAAATCCAGACAAAAATTATTCATCTTTTTAAGAGAAATTATTTATTAAAAATAACATCCCACATGAAACCATCCCAAGTTTAAGACATTGAGCTAAAAACAAGTGGTTTGTTGATGAGTGTAGTAAAGCAATACAGAACAAAATTAAGGCCTGCAGATTGATGCTGCAGAAACATCAGACTAAAAATATAGACTTGAAAAGAGTGGAGAAAAAAATACATAAAAAAAAAACAAAAAGAGGAATCCTCACAAAACCTAAAAAAACCTGAAACACTTAAATGAATGTTGGAGGTTTTATAAAGTAGTCAATAATATTAGAAAAGAATTCAATATAAGAACTATAACATATGAAAAAAGGATGGAGAACTTGTGAGAGAACTTCATGAAGTACTGGAAGTATTGGTTGAAGTAAAAGATGAAATTCTTGACTCACAAGATGTCCCTAATGAATGAAACACTTCTCTACTTGGAAATAATCTCCCTTCCTTTCCTGAGGAAATTCTTACAATTAAAAAACTTAAATACAACAGAGCAGCTGACCCTGATTGTACACCTTCTAAATTTCAAAAAGTTAAAGAAATAGAGCATCTAAATGCTATACATAAAATAATGATTAAATTTTGGCATATAGGGGAATTCCACATTGAATGAGAAGAAAGCTCCATTTTTAAGAGAGAAGACCAAATTGAATGATGTAATTATAAGGGCATCATACAGCTGGACATGGCATATAAAATCTTTTCCAACTTGCTTTTTGCATGACTACAACCTCATATTCACAAGTGATCAAAGACTACTATGTCATGGGATTTTTCAACTTGACAATATCACTAAATTAGTAATGTGAAATGAATATGAAATCTTTTTATTATAAATTTGGCAATTTCATGTTTTTTATTTATTAAAAACTAATTAATAAAATGATTCATGAACAGGAAAGTTGAAATTTTTTAAAATCAAACACATTTGATTGTAAAATGACACACAGTGACAAAAATATGTGCAATGAGGCTGATTTTTTTATAGAAAATAATTAATACATTGTAGTTAAGGTTGGTATGTTTTTGCCAAAGATGGAAAAGACCATGGTAAAAACTGGTAAAAACCATCCTGGCAAAAATACATTTTTGCCACTTTTTGCCAAGTGGCAAAAATGGATATGGTTTATTTAAGGGGATATAACTATTTTAACTTTTACTAATTTTAACTTTAATCTAAATATACATATGTTTTTTAACAGAGAATATTCAATGTGTTATTGAAACAGTAATTTAAATCTAAAGTTATACTACCTAGAAATACCCCCCCCCCCAAAAAAAAAAAAAAAAATTATATGAAGATTGATTTTGCAAGTTTTTATGTGCAATGTTTTTTTTAAATGTAATTATTAGCTTATTTCCCCTACAAACTGTAGGTTTAAACGTTTTTAGTACTTATATATATATATATATATCTTATGCATGTGTATATACACATTACAATTAAAGACATTACTATATTAAATTGATAAATAAAGAAAACATTTTTTATCCTATGCCTCCATCATATATTTACAAAAATAGAATATTGTATTTTCATTGCTAACATCAATGAAAATTATTTTAAATTGTTTAAATTATCAAATTAATACTAATGAAATACTTAATTAATATTCTGATTTAAGTCTCAATTGTATTATGTAAAAAGTCATTTATTACTTTGTTATTCATTATTTTGTACATTTTTAAAATCCAGCCAATTTTTCTAGATTTTGCTGGTTTTTACCAGGTTTTTTCCAGTTTTTGCCACTGTCCTGGCAAAATGACTAACCCTTATTGTAGTTAATTAGTAATGAAATAATGTAATAATTAAATAGTAAATTATTTATAGTAAAACAGTATTCTGTAATGTTTGAATAATTAAGCAATTAAATGATAACTAATATATAACAATGCTGTTATCTAATTTTATTGTAACAACAAATCATTTTTCAAGTTTTTGGTCTTTTTCGACATGATGGATAAAACTTTGGTTGGAACCAGATAAAACTATCATATGTGAAAAGCCTAACAACCCTGAATCAAATGTATGGCTATAAAATTTCAAAGTTTAAACCACAATGTACAAATAATTGTTGCTACATAATCCAGACTACAATAATTTTCAATAACTATTTCAATAAACATAGTGAAATTATATAGAATAATATCTATTTCTGATAAAATAGTTTCAAGAAAATTTATTAAACTAATTAGTCTGTAAACAGGATAAATGAATATAAAGTAAGAAGAATATAATAAACTCTGGTA
>CM063504.1:70176161-70281161 GCA_032207245.1 Pardosa pseudoannulata
ATCTTCTACTGAAAGCGATGAAAATGAAGACAATTTAGAGACTTTTTTAAAAAGTAAAGAATTGGCAGTAATAAAAACACATAGAACCTCTATTTCTACCGAGATTGACATTGAATTCATTTTAAATAATTTTGACAATGTACGAAGGCTTGATATAAAGCATAATATTTTAGATTTCTGGGAAGAGAATAAAATTACATATCCGCACTTGTATAAGATTGCAATGGTGGTTTTGGCAGCTCCAGCTACACAAGTTAGTGTTGAAATTTATTCTCCGAGACAACAGAAGTAATCTCGGTGAAATCACGTTAGAAGATATATTAATAATTAGAGGCAATTTTCATATGTTAAATATATAATATATTTTTTACATAATTATTGCAAGGCCAAGTGCACGATGTGAGAGTCAAACGATGAATGTGGGTAATCATGAACCTAGTTGTCAAATGCGATTTTGATAATGGATAACAATGCCAATGCTCGCCGCTCTTATCGTACCTGCTGTTTGTATCAATTCACATAGTGTACCAATTAAAAAAAGAATAAAATCTTCTAAATTTTGATAGAATTACATTTTTTTGTTTATGATAGAATTATATTTTTAGTACAAATAAGAATATACATAAAATGAAATTATTCATTTGGAACTGAAACGAAAACAGTTATTTTTGGTGGAGCAAAAACCTTAACTGAACCGAAAACCGTTATTTTTGGCGGAGCGAAAACCGGAATTGAACCGATATTAATTTTTTAGTTGAACCGGAACGAAAACCGGAACAAAAAAAATTACGGTTCGAAGCCCTGGTTAGAACTCCGAAAGTAGCAAAAGAATTGCTGAGCTAAACTTGAAAGTAACGTCTTTTTCAAGCATTTTCCTTACTTTTATCCAACCTTCATGCTGCAGTTCAATGTTAAAGTCATAAATTTAATGTCCCAGTTAGAACTCATAGATCTTCTGCACAAGTTCAGCTTAAAAAAAATTATTGTTATTAAGTGTAAATAATTATCCTACTTCTAATTTGTTAAAGATGGAGTTTGGATTTCAAGATAGAGGTTTCACATAAAAAATATTCAAGATAAATGGGGATAAACAAGAAATTATTCGAGAATGCAAAGAAATGGAAAAAAATATTCATGATAGACAGATTTAACTGTATATTAAAAGTTTTTCAATTGTTAGTCAAAGTACCATTGTATATTATAGCAATTTTTCATTATTAACCAGCACTTTTATAGACCTCGGTCCCAATACTTAGATTCTTTTTGTATTGGATTTTAAATAACACACTTCAAATAGCAGATAGATTTTACTAAAAAGTTTTAGTAGGTTATTTTATGCAAAAGAAAAGAGAAAATAATTGTAATTTGTATATAATTATTTTAGACACAAATTTCCAAGCTGGCAATAGGGGACAAAATGTCTTATGTTAAAAGATATGTATTATCTAATTTTAATTGAAGAAGCAGATTGTATTAAAGATTCTTCTGCTTAATATCAGAGGTTGGTGGAGTTATCCAAACACTTACATTCTATCCCTAACTACTGAGAATCATACCTGGTAGACTTAGTAGATATATTTGTTAATAAGGTTCCAGTTAATAGGGGAATTTTCATCAAAGTTCACAAATAGTTCATGATAATAAACTCTACCTATGATCTACATGTTTTTTATAATAAGTGTTCTCACTTGTATTCCTGGATTTTTTATTATTATTATTATCTGCTATAGGTTGCATATTAAAGAAAAAAAAGTGATAACATTCTAATCATTGATTATGCTCAGAGCACTTTTTGAGAGTCTTCAAACTGTTTTGTTATTTTTTAACTATGAGGTTTTACACTGAACAGAATTGGAAGTCTAAAATTTTGTATAGAAAATATACTATCGAAAATTTATTAGTATCCTACACACAGAGATCCTAGCAGATTAAAAGGTCAGAAAATTGCAAAATGGTTAGCAAAAATATAGAATATTTATCAAAAGTCATTGAATTTTTAGATATTTTCTAAAAGTTAGTGAAAAATTTCTCAGTTCATTTTTTCTAAGCTACTTGCTATAAGTTTATTTTGTGTTAATTTTGTAAAAATTAATCTAAAAAGCAATTAAAATATGCTACTATTAAATTAATAACTTTACAAATACTGATAATGTCTGTTGCCAATATTTAAATTTAATTGCATCTGAGCCAATATTGTGCGTCATTTATTCAGGGAAAGTTAAGGAATTTATTAGACACATTTTGTTCAAAACCCCGTCATTTTATAGTTTATATCCTCTATTATATATATGTGAGTGTGTTTGGAGTTCTAGGGATTTTTTGTTTATTATCTTGTAACTTGGTCTAATTGAACTATAATCTACTTCTTAACTTAAATGAAAATGCATTCCAGCTGTTGAATTTAAAATTATAAACTCTGATATTGAATGATACAATTTTACTTGTTTGGCAATTATAAAAACTTTTTTTAAATAATGAAAAAATTAAAAGAATTATTTTTTTATTTCAGTGATATTGAAGAGGTACTTGCTTGGGCAAGTGCCCAAATTCATTGCCAGTGTACAGTTGATGATGCATTAGTAAAATTTCCTAGCACAGCATCACAAGAAGAACTAGCCACAGCTTCACACGATACTTCTTTTATACCTTGTAGGGGTGAGATATTTTGTGTAAATCTTTTTTGTCTTTAACATTAAAAAGTGTATAATTATAACATATTACAAGCCTTTGACGTCACTGTGAATTTTAATATTAATGTTTGTGTTTTGTAATTTTAAATTTGGCAACAAGTGAGTTGTTCTATATATAGTTTTTGTTTAGAGAGTAGCATTTTTCCATGTTCGTATCATAAGTAATGAAACGTTATTAATGTATACATGTAAATATTAAATGTTAAGTTGTAATAAATAATGTTGTTGTGATAACAGTCTGCACGTCATTAGAGTCTTGAGCATTAGGAATACCAATCTATAATTGAGTTGAGTTATGAAACCGGTATTCCACAATAATAATGATTGTCATTAATAATTTATCCAGATCTTTAAAACATCAATTGAAATTTGCATGTCATATTGAATAAATCCACATAACAATGTATGTGAACTATGGTTAAAAGGTGATTAATAATTGCATATATTTCTAATCCTGAAATGAAATTTAAGCAAAATAGGGAAAATGTAAGAATTTTGTTTTATGATAATTTTTTTCTTGATGATATATATTTTCTATTGTCTAATTTTTCACAAAAGAAATCCTAACAAATTTGTGGTGTTTCAATTATGAGCAAGGTGCTGTTATTTAGTACCACTTGGTTTGGTTTGCAGTGCTATGGTCTACTTTTTGCAACACAAGGGCTAGTGAGACCAGGACCTACAGCTTAAAGCCGATTTGGAACGGCTACGAACATCCATGCTACTGTGGGATTCGAACCCACGAACTCTGGTACCGAAGGCCAGCACCCTAACCAATTAGCTATCGTTAGGCTATTTAGTACCACACACACACACACACAAAAAAAAAAAAAAAAAAAAAAAAAAATGCATTTTAAAAAATCTGAAAAGGGGGAAGAAGACTGGGAGACCTTTAAAAAGGTATTTTATTAGTAGCACTAAAGTAATGTTAAATATTTTCATAGTGAATCTTTTTTCTTTCAAAGTTATTTTAAACAAGAAGAAATTGAATATTATTTGAGCATGAAAATGCTTTTTGATTTTTCTTTTGAATGAATATTAAACATTGTACATTTTAGGTTGTCTGAATCAAAATTGTTTGACATTTAAAATATCAACCTTTTTGGATATACTTATCTTAAATATTTTCTTTTCTTTTATTAATTTAAGGAAAGAAAATACTTTGTAAAAACATTTATGCAACTTTGATTTCAGGTGAAAGTGGACATGTTGTGCTTTCAACAAAGCCTAAAATCCTCTTTTGTGATTTAAAACTATTACCTGGAGAAAGTAAAACATGTAAGTACATATAATATGTATAATAATTGCACAGTAGCATAGTTGACGGCATTACATTAATAGGTCATCTCCTTAATTTTCATAATTGCATCCTATTTATTCAAACTGATGTTTTCCCAAACTCATGTTTGTAAATTTCTCATTTTCATAACATTATTTTTAGAAGGATTTATTTATTTATTTGTTTGTTTGTTTCTGTGTAAAATTTTTCTCTTATAATGACTCAATCAAAGTTTTTTTTTTTTTTTAGTTTGAAAATCATTAGAGAAAAGTAGTATTTAAATTTGAAACATCTGATTTAATATTTTAAAATTAATAAATTGGAGTTTAGTTAAAGGACAACATTTACTATGAAATGTCCTATATCCCTCTAGATATGCTACATGCTGCAGTTAAAGATATTGTTCACTCTCAATCTATCATATGTGAGAATTGTAGACACATAGAACAAATTCTTTATTATTATTATTATTTATTATTTTGGGGAGGGGGGCCATATAGGCCATTTCGCTATGAGCAGCCCAATACAAATAGCCTTTGCAGAAAAGTTGTCAGTAGATAAAAAGTCAAGATTAATGCTGGCCAAGGGAGCACAAACTGTCAAGTGGTTGAAATTCGTAACCTCTCCCTTAAGACATAGTGGGCAGAAGTGTTTTTCACACCTATTTGGTGCAAGTGTCCTTGGAGATAGTCATGTCCCATCAGAATTTTGAAATTTGCAGACGGTCTGTCTGTAAAGATTCATTGGGACTGGGTTATAGAGCTGTGTTTCCCAGACCTTTCCTTTAGCATCATTCTCTTGATTTCTGAGAATGGATTTTCTAGCAGATCTGGAAATAGGTGAAAATGACTGGCTGAGCAACAATTCGATAGAGGGCTGGGGAAGAATACAGCCATACTTAGCCAGCGAGTCTGCCCTTTCACTACCAGGGATGCTACAATAGCTAGGAATCCATGAAAGATGATAGTCCAATCAGCACAGCTGAGTTCATAAATACTCTTTTTCACCTCCTCTACTTTTTTTTAATCACTATTACATAGGAAGCAGAGAGTGAGAATTGCAGCCTGTGAATCCACAAGGAGGACAGCCCATCTGTAAAGGGTAGTTAAACTTGCCAAGTGGCATATTGTTTGTCTCACAGATGTAATATCTAAATAGAAGTTTGTAGCATCTAGGCTTGCTGCAAAAGAGTCCTCAAAATGGTTTTTGCAATAGACCCAGCAGAGCTGTTATCATGGGCAGAGCTATTAGTATAAATATGCAGCCATATATCTTTTGGATATAGAGTCAAAATGATTTCAAAAGCGTATGTACAAAGTGCAGCAGGAAGAGTGTCAACCATTTTCTCTGGAAATTAATTGATAAATTTAAATTTGGTAAATTCCAAGTGACAAATACTCTACTGTTTTCTGATATGTTTGTAAACATGGACTCATATGCAAACAGGTATAGTTTTTCATGGAATCTATAGTCTTTACCCTCTATCAACAATAATTTAAACTAACTTGTTTTCTCTGTAAAAAAAATTAATTCCTTGTCTTAAGAATGACTTTTTCTGCAAATTGCATTCAGATATAGAATTTCCTTCATTTTTATTAATTTTTATGACACATTATATATGTTTAAACATATTACATTGAATATTATCAATAAATTAATTTTTAAATTTGCATTAAAAATGTAAATCACTTTTCAAAGAAGCATAAATAATATTATTCAATTAAAATAGGTCATTTTAAATATCTGAGATGAGTTTATTTTAAATTTTTAATTATGTGATAATAATTTCAAACCCAATTTAAATTACTGCAACTTTGACTCAAACAGTTCTTAGTGATATGATAGGTGCTAATTTTAATAAGTACTGACAGTACAGAATATATATAAATTTTGTAAACATGTTTTATGTGTTTGATACTGTTATGAATTTGTTTAATGAACCGTAAATTTATCATGGGACTCTATAGGTAACTCACCAAATTGGCGAGATATCGGTTTGTTGGTGACAGTTTTGGCATCCTATTTTTTGTCGCCAAGTGTTGCCAAGTGTGGCGCCACTTGACAACTTCGAGTTCCAGTTTCTGGAATATTCCAGCAGTTTCTTTGGGCCTATATTAGGCAGACTGAGTCCCAAGCAGAGAGAGTCGTTAAGTTGATCTCTCGGGTTTACAGAGTATGCACAGTGTGTTGTGTTTCACCGGTGCTTGAGTTTTGTTTGATGCGGAAAGTGGTATGTGAGCCCACGGCATTGTGCTCAAATTGTTCCGCTGTGATTTTGTCGGTGTGTTGTATTTCCAACTGAATGCTAATAAATGATTGTTTTCGTGCTGTAGTCTTACTTAAAGTCCATTCAATCCCCGAACCGTTTTGAAGTTCGTAACAATACTATTATAGTTACTAACTAAATGTAAAATTTAAATTGTTTTTGCCAATTGTCTTAAAAGCACTAAATAATTGTTATATTTTAACATTTATGAGTTATTTTTATGTGTACATGTACATATATATATATACACATATACATATGTAATATCTACCCTTTACAGATATTTACAGAGAAACAATACCGAATAATGCTCCTCCATCATATAGAGGACAGTGTATTAAATATGCTTATAAGATTACAGTGGGAACTCAGAGAGTAAATGCAGTAATAAAACTGTTGAAAATTCCTATTAGAGTACTTGTACTGTATGGTATGTACTTTTCTTGAAAGATATAATCCTATCATATTTTTTGCATCCTACTTTTAGTATCTTTTTAAAATGTTTAACAGTATATATTATGTTTGAGGTAAAAAGTTTTTAATTATTTAACAACATAATAAATGAATTGAATTTAAAAAAAATTTTAAATTATTAACCATTTTTAAATTTAAAGAAACTATGGTATTTTAAAGCATTCTTAAATTGATTAAAAAATTATATTTCTTTTTATTTTTACTAATAATTTCAAATTACTTACTAATATTTCAACATCTAACACATTTGTGTTTTGTTTTTGAGGCTCTCCTTGAGATTGTAGTGTATTAGAGTGAGATTCTAGAGTAGATGTAGATTGAGTAGATAGTACAATAAATATGACTTTGATAGAATGTACATGATTAAAAGTTAAATAATTAAGATTTTATTTTAGGAGTTCCAGAGGCACAGTTTTTAACTGATAGCGAAGAATTGCAAGTAGCTCCTACTAATCCATTTCTTCAAAGCCAACAAAAACAGCCCTCTATATCTGTAACATTACAGATTTTAGAAGCTATAACTGCCAGACGAAATCCAAGTGAGCATCTTTTTAAAAAAGATTACATCAGTATTTTTTAAATGATTTATTAGTTATTTCAAGATTGAAGTTAGAATAAATTTTTATTTGTTATAGTATGGTTTACTGACAATATATATAGAGAGAGAAAGAGTAGATACTAATTACAGTTTATGAAAAACTTGCCTGTTTCTAAATACAGTACAACTTCTGAAATTCAGACTTCTGAAATCCAGAAATCTTTTTAATCCAAAACAATCTATTAGAGAAAAATAAAAGATTAAATTTTAATAATAAATCATCTTGCAAATAGATGTTGCCACTGGTGATGTACTTAGTGGATTTTAGAATTTTAAGTCTTGTAAAATGTAGCTGTAAAAAAAATTTTTTAAGAAAAATGTCGACCAACGTAAATGAAGATAAGAAAATAAAAGATTTTGTTAAGCAATATAATGTGAAGTATTGCAAACAATTAGACCAGTGCCAATATGAAAATTTTGAAAAATACTGGGTATAACTTGTTGCTTAATGATTTTTGTTCTTCTTCTTCTGGAAACTTGATCCCTTCCAAAAAGGATCTTCTCCTTTCAGATGCACTGCCGCTCCTGCAAAAACAAAACAAGCAACACATCCAAAAAACCTTATCAGCCCCCTTAGCCAACCGGCTCCTATTTCTCCTAAGGAACTCCAGGTGGAAGGGGTCAAGGGGGTCAATTTTGCACATATAGTGAAGGGTATACCTCTGCAAAACACAGGTCGTGGGTCCAAATTCCTTACAATATGAATTATGATAATTATAAAACTTTGGTTTAAATTAGATATTGTTAAAAATATTATATCCATCAAAAAATGTTTTTGTTTCAATACAATGTATTCTTTAAGTACTGTTAAATCAACAGTAAACAGTGAAAATAATTCATGTAGCTAAAATCATTTTAACAATAAACTATAAATATTTCTGTTATAGGTTATTATAACATTACGAATCAAAATGGAAAAGTTGTGAGGTTTTGTTTATTAAAATCATCATATAGACTGGGTGAAGATATTATTGGTGTATTTGATTTTTCTAAAGCTACAGCCAAATGTGTTCAGGTAAAATATTTATTATAAGTTCTAAATTGCTTTTCTATTAATATTCTATTACTTTTCTGTTATTATAATATTGTGTGCATATGTATATGTATATATACTTGCAATGTATATGATTAAAAAAAATTATTGCAAGCAATTCTCAAATTCTAAATTTATTTTTTCTCTTAATCAATGTGTAAAAAGTTGTTTTAGGCATAGAGATGATGACATGAAAGTATTTTGAAATAACCTTGTGATCTTTTTTTTGAAACAGAATTTGAAATTTTTCAGCGAGCAATCATAATTTATATAAAAGATTTATCTGTTGAGCAATATACGACGATAATCTTGTTTTTTACTTGAAATTTATTTAATACATTCAATGTTATGTGGCATGCAAGAGAATGGTAGGAAACTATAGTTAATAATGGGTTTGAGTGGATGCATGATAATCATCTAAGAAGAAAATGAAAGATTTTGCTCTCACCAATTATTGTGTGTATCTCCAATAACACCTCTTAAAGGATTAAAATTTCATGGCTGTCACATTTAGAGAAGATGATAGGATTTAAACATGTTTGAAGAATCTCCAGTGGATTTTGAATACTGTCAATTTAAAGTTTCTAACATGAGGGCATGTAGAATATGTCTCAAAATGTTTTTTAATCTGACTGAAGATAATTTTTTTATAAATTGGCAGCAGGAAAAATTAGAGCTAAAGCGACGAAAATTGTTATAACATTTTTAATTACATGTTATATTTATAAGCTAGAATGACAGATTGTGCTGTTATTATACAGAAAAAACTATTCTTATCTCCCATTTTTTCTATTTTATAAACTTAGTAAGAATATGTGGATAAACAATTTGTCTAAAGCCCCAAATTTAAAAAATAAAGCTCTATGAAGCATTTCCCATAATTTTATAATATGAACAAAACTTTACTCCATAAAGGTTAGTGTCTGCCTACCCTGAACAATGACTGATAACATAAGTCTGTATGTATATATGTTCATGTATAAGGTTATCTATAAAAAGTGACATATTTTGATGTTTTATAATTCATAAAATAATGAAAATGTTAATAATCTGATGGCATTTTTACATAGAATAATTCATATATTTTCATTACATCAGCCCCCATGAGGGCCATGAAGTACAAAAGCACTTCCCAAAGGTTAATGTGCCGTGTGGACTTTTATACATCTGCATCATTGGATGTTTCTTTTTCATTGAAAAGGTATCATAGACTTGTTGGAAAATTTTGTATTTTCAAAACTTGAACAGTTTCTGCCACATTATTTTGCAAAAGATGGTGCACCACTCTTTGTAGTTTTTGAAGGTCCATTTTACTGGAAGATGAATTGTGGGTGAGTCGGTCTAATTCTTTGGCTACCTAGATTACATGATGTAACCCTGCTGGATTTTTTCCCTTTTGGAACTTGTAAAAGACATCTGTAAAAGAGGAAAGTGTCAAACATTGATGACCTAATGGCCAGGATTACAATCACAATAGTCAGTGTGGATCTCAACATATTTGCCTTTACTTGGCATGAAATCAACTACAATATTGATATTCACTGAACAATGAAGGGTGCACATGAGGGAATTCATTGACATGAAGCTTTTTGAATCTATGTTGTAACATTGTTGTAAATTTAAATCTATCTCCATTATTTAATGAATTTTTAAACATCAAAATATGTTAGACTTTTATAGACACATACACATTGTGTGTGAAAATTTAAAAAGATTTTTTTAACAATTTGTTTAACTTGCTATAAAATATTTATGTATCATTTTTATAAATTACAGTTTTCTGTTACACTGGTTAGTGAGGAAGAACTGCAAGAAGATTGTAAAGGGAGAGCAAAGCAAAGTATAACAACTGTGGCTTATAACAAACACCATGAATTTTCTTTACATCTAAATCTTACTCAAGTGATACTTCCTATTCCTTTAACTGTTACACCAGCTTTTAGTACAAATATTGGTATGATTGACATTTTATTTTTAATTTCTTTTCAAATTTAACATAATTGTGAGATATAAATAAATTTGTTAAAATAACTAATAGTTTGTTAAGTTTATTGCTTTTTTATTTTTTGTTTAAAATTGTATTATAGACATTTTTGGGACATATATGAGAATCAAACTATAAAAATTAAAAATTGTCCAATAAATTATGTTTCAAATACAATTTGATTTAAATTCTGAAGCATAATTTTTAATCCTCTAATATTCAAATGTATCTCATTTTTCTTTTTAGAAACAGTTTTCTGAAAAATTATATTTCTATGCATAGTTGGGAAAAGTTCAAACTTGATTTCAAATTTAAGATAATTTGATGAAGAATAATTTAAATAATACTTCAAAATTATTTTACGGTAGAAGAAACTGTATATTACTTGCAGAATTATTTAAGAATGTAAATGTTCCATGATAATTTGTATAATTACCATTCAACTCAAATTATCTATGATATATGCTCAAAGAATATGATTGAAGGTGTACATATTTAAAATAAAAATATCTTACTATTTTTCTTTTATTTCTTAACATAATTCATTGTCAGTACAAAAATTGACACAAATTCCTGAAAAATGTATGATTTTCCAAATATGCCTCATTCAGCTAACAGCAGTTATTTTTGTGTTCGAAATGCAAACAAGACAGATATATAAATAAATGTTCTTTTGAAGAGTGTGCCTGACATTTGACAAAGAGAAAAATGTTTTTTTCAAACAATTAAAATATTACATTAAAATTCAACTTTAAAATTTGTTTAGTATAATAAAAAATCGAACAGTGTTAGTTATAAAATTAAAAATAATTTTTTACATTTAAATATATACATGGCTTCCGCGCACCTGGAAAATCATGGATTTAGACAATGGATTAATTTTGTCATGGAAAGTCTTGATTTTTCAAGTAAAATGAGTAAAAGTCATGGATCCGCTAAACTACCGATTAAATAAAAATGCATTGAATTGTCTAATTCTATTTTTACTTGTCATTTGGCTGAAGTTACTGAGTTTGGTATTTATGTATTATCTTATTGACCATATTGCCAAGTAAAATTTGTTCACCAAGGAAACTCAAAGCAAGAAAGCTTAATGGGTGGGTAAACATTTTTATTCTGGTTTTTTCATAAATTGTAGATTAAAATTTTATTAATATAATAATAATTACTTTTTAATAAAAATTAGTTTTTGCACAAAATCTAGGGATATTGTATATAAACATTATAGGGTTATATTTGGCTATTATTCATGGTCACCTGGATAATTCCAAAGTACCCTGAATTCAAAAATTGCTATATAATTAATTTTAGGTATGTAGATACAACAATTTATTTTTATGTACGTGAGTTTATTAACACTTATAAAGTAAGTTTATAGTTTTTTTTATGATAAAATTCCTGTAATTTCTCTAAAAGCATATATTTTATTTGTATTTACATCAGAAGTTTTATTCATATATACTTTAACGAAAGCTTTTTAAAGTCATGGAAAATGATCCGCTAAATCAGGGAAAGTCATGAAAAGTCATGGATTTGAAAAATTTTATTTTGGCAGATACCCTGTATATATATATATATATATATATATATATATATATATATATATATATATATGAGAAAAAAAATGTGTGATCACTATTAAATAGAGATAGATTTAAAAAAATTAATTTAGACCCTTATGTTTAAACAGAATTTTGACAAATGTTATTCAGAGTTTTAATTTTGTTAATATTTTTAAATCACTTAACATATATTTACAGTATTGGAACATTTTTTTTCTTCTGAAATCTTCAGATTTGGTTGTTTCTTAGAATGAACACTAGTTTATTCTAAGTCTGTGTGGTAAATTATGCAGAAATTTAGATGACTACAAAAGTAAAATATTGGGGAGTTACTTTAAGCTTATAAAAGATAAACATACCAAGTTTCATCAAAATCTGAGATCCTGGATGATTTGACCATGAAAGAGCCATATTCTCTTATGAAACATTGAATCATTTTTTTAAAAATGTCTAAATAGAAAATGCTTTAAACTTATTTTTAATTAGAAAATAATTTTATAGTAATTTACTTTAAATAAAGGCAAAATATGACAGTTATATATGTTATTTTTCATTTCAGTATCCTTAAAATGGAAGCTCCATTTTGAATTTGTTACGACGAATTCCCTACCTTCAATGCCTGAACCAAAAAGTGAATCTAAAAGTGTATCTTGGCAAGGACCTACTTCTCTAGATGTTCAAACAATGATATGGGATTTGCCTATTGACATATATCCAACACATCCACTTCAAGTAGCCCATGGATTGCCTTCGAAACTTGATCACATGATAACAGTTTAAACAATTAAATGCAGCTATCATTCTGTAAATATGAAAAAACTGTAAATATGTTTTGTAAAATTATTTTTGTAGATAAAACATCACTGTAATTAAGTAACCAAGATATACTGGCAAATGCTTTACCAATAAATAGTCCTATTTAAACTATCCCACTAGATTTTTATATCAGTGGATTTAAAATAGTTTTTTATACTTGTAATAAAGTTATAAATTTTTTTTATCTTATTTGATTTGCCTTAATTTAATATACTTAGCAGTTGTATCAAATATGTGCCTAGGTGCATTTCAACAAAGAATGACAGTGTATTTAAAATACATTTATTTTCACTGTAAATACAAAATAATTACAAAATCATTTTTATAAAAGCAGTAAGAAATACATTAGTATAAAATTTCATCATCATTGATAAGGTATAAAATTCACATAAAAAAGATAAATTATCAAACTTTTGAAAGATATATCTTATAAAATTACTTGAATTTGACATAATATATAAATTTCTGTTAAATACATCAAAAATTAGCTTTCAGTATATTTTCGAAAACACTTGTAATCTATAGAATCCTAATTTTAGGATAAAACTTTAGAAAATTGCTTATTTATTGTTTTGTTTGTTATATTAAACATATTATGTAAAACAAAGTCATTAAAGCACACTCATACATACATGTGTATTTATTTCAAAAGGATATGTTCATCTAATTTGGAATAGGCTAATATGTAATAGGAAAGATAAACAAGGAAATTTATAAAGTTCTTGTAGAATATCCCACAAAGAAAAATCAAAATGTATTTTACTATGTAAAATACACAGATTTGTCTATGAAGTTTTTCATAAACGTACAACAGCTAAAAGAAAGCAATGAGAATACTTTAGAATGGGAAACAAAATAAATACTAAATATGATTAATAAATACTTGGGTGTGAATACACAACTGAAATTAATAAAAAGGGCATTAGAGTTCAGTTTAGTTTAGTATAAAACATCATATATTAAAAGGGATGAAGAAAATGGAAAACAATACTGAAAGTTTAAAAAAAAAACCTTAATAATTTAGATATCTTTAAAAAAATTCAGATCTTTTACAAAAAGAAGTGAATAACAAAAGTTTAACTAGTACAAAAATTATCACAGATAATTTTTAATTTGATCATATTAAAAGAAGCACATCATGTAAGACATATTAGTTATATCTATGCTTCATCCAAAACTCTTTTCATCACTCTTTTCATGAGATCACAATACCTAAAGGTTTCAAAAGAGAAGTTTAATTAGTCATATTTTATCATTTATAGGTATAGTTAATATTTTTAACTCTAAATTACTGGAATATCTCATTTGGTACTGCTAATTGGTTACTTTAAATGAATCCACACTGACAAACAGTATTTCAGCAACTTTATAGGAAAATAAGTAATTCATTCCTATAAAATTAAGTTGAAATAAAAATATTTGTATCTATTACAAAAAATGCTTAGTGTGGATGCACATAAGCAATGTAACCATGACGCATGAAATTGGGTACAAAGATTCTTTTGTAACACCATGCAAAACTTTATGAAGCTCTTTATTCAAATTTTGAATTAGTTTATTTATTTAATGCTAAATTGATTAATATTTTGCTTATGGCAACAATTTGTCTAAGCCAATCAGTGCGTTTGTTATATTTTAGCAAATTGACAGATTTATAACTCGAATTACTAACCACACAATAGCAAGATCAGCATTGCGTGAAGCTACGATGAGATATTCCTGTATTTTATAGAGTAATTTTGGTCATTTGAGAACATTTATATCATACACAATTTTAAAATGTTTACAAATTTTGCTCTGTTTCACAGAAAGTTAATCACATGACTTCAGCATAGCAAGATAGGTGAAACAAGACTCAAAACTTGTGTCACCTGGAGATGCACTGCAAAAACTTAACCATATTGGATTTTTGGACCTGACAGATAGATCATAAATTATCAAGTGTTTTTGGTGGTATCCAAAAACAGGACAACATGAAGAGAGAGAAGGAGAGAGGGGGGTTGGAGCCAGATAGGGTTGAAAGCTTCTGAGCTCTAAGCAAGGGAATATTCCATTCCCACCCTTGACCTCATTATCTGCAACACAGAGAAGGCCTTTTTGCATCCCAACATTAATGGGCAGGAGATTTTATGTTTAGCTGTCAGACCACAGAGACTTATTTCGAGATCAGCTTTGACTGTTTGGTGTGATTTCAACCTGTGTAGTCTGGCTGGCTTTGAGCTGAATTTTTAAGTTATGTTCCTTAAAATGGGGATTTAACAAGTGAGCAAATTCATAATTATTTCATGATACAAAATTCAAGTAAAATATGTTTTGAATAAAATGGTTTAAAATATTTTCATTTTAGTTGCAATAAAATATAGTTTAATGAAATATATATCACTATGTTCTTTTTTCCCAGTAAGAATATACTAAATTTCAATTAGATTAACATAGATTGTCTATATTCGAAAGTATTATTTATGTAAGCTTAAAGCTCAGCCAAAAAAAGCACTTTTTATCTTGTAATTCTTTGTAAAATATTTATAACTCTAAAGAGCAGTTTACCTTTCAATACATAGGCTTTTATGAAATTTTTTCATAGTAATGAAATTGTCTTAAAACTTTTTTTATTTTAGAACAGAAAAAATTAATTCAATTTTGGGTCAAATACAATCTTAAGCATGAAAAGTGTGTTCTAACAAAGCTAAAAAGATGAATTTTGAATTTATAAATGCATCACATAAAACTAACTCTAGGCAGAGATTATTTTATGCTACCAGTTATACTAAAAAATCAAAAGCAGAAAAAAAAACGCTAAAATAATAAACAACTAATTGGAAGCCTAATATTTTACTCATATC
Organism: Pardosa pseudoannulata; assembly: GCA_032207245.1. NCBI lineage: Eukaryota > Metazoa > Arthropoda > Arachnida > Araneae > Lycosidae > Pardosa > Pardosa pseudoannulata. Next base: position 70,191,707 of record CM063504.1, read on the forward strand.
TCTGTAGTTACTTTTATAGAGATATAAGTACTTACTTTTTTTTTTTTTTTTTTTTTGTCACTTACTTTTGCAATTTATACCACAGAATCATTGGAGTCATCATCAATTTGTCTCACTAAAATGGACACTATATATGAAATCACATCCTCTATACTTGAAAATATACGAACAGCAATAGTGTATGTTGCAGACGGTAAAACTGATGATACTTGGACTATGTACTCATACTGAAAGTATATTAAAGATTTGATATTTGAAAAAGCAATAAATACTGGGATAAATTAATATAATTCTTTGATATTGAGGTATGCAAAAATATAAATTACGTATATTACCAGTTTGGGGTAAAAATGTGTTAATGTTTACATAATTTTTTTATTTTATCAGTAACAAAATAGTAAGATTATTTTCCCATTATAAATAGAAGCATACTTTGTGAATTAAATTTCAGCTCAGATGTTTAACCAAAACCAATGGCTGGTGTTGAAATGTTAATATACTTTAAAAGATTACATATTAGCTCTTAAGAGTTGTAAAAATTAAATAAAATACAAAAAAATTTAAATAAATTAGATGATATAAAATTCACTTATAAAGAATAAAACTGAAATCATTACATGAAAGTGTTTTCCTGTATGATTTTGAGTTTCATTGTAAAATTAAATCTTCAATACTCTATTAATAGCATACATATAAAAGTAATAATTTTATTTACTTTCTTATTATTTCTGACCATAATTCATAAAATTCAATAATAGTAAGAAGAGTAGATAAAAACAAAAGCAATATATGCATTTATGGCAGTTTTCATAAACAGCAATATTTTCAAGCATTCACTCCAAATAACTCTAATAACAAGTGTGACAGATTTGTGATATAATAGACAACATCATGATAATGAGCATGCTGAATTTATTTTGAAAATAATTAGCCAGTGGCATTAAAAGAAACTGCACCAAATTTTACCATTACTTTGAATACTGAAAAAATATCTACATAAATTATTTCTATTAAAAGTATATCAGATAATTTATTTTTAACATTCAACCATACTATATCACAGAAAATGGCCATTTTAATGTAAGAACATTATTCTCATTATCACAGGTACTGTTAACTCATGATGAGCTACCCAGATGGGTACAAGGCAATCATGAAACCATATCAAAGAAAGCCCTCAGGAGAAAGGATTATTTTCTTTTCTGATTCCATACCTCCTTCTCATAGATTATTTACCCCCCCCCCCAAAAAAAAAGGGTTTTATTTAAAAAAAAATTTTAAAGTAAAGAGGTTTTTTTCTGATGTAGAAAAAAAATTGACAAATTTATGTTTTTAATATTTTTGTTAATATAATCTTTTTTTTTTATTATTTTTATGCGTTTCAAAACTAGAATTACATAATGTTTAACCTTTTTAATAATGCTATTGTATCTGGTTAAACATTGAAACTTTTAGGAGATATTAAGTCTCAAACAGAGATCAGGTGTTACATTCTTTGCTTCCTATCTAATAAATAAAACAATTCTAAAATTTATGATTTTAGTTTGTCTTTTAAAATGATTTTCAATACTTATATAAGTATAAACTACACATGTTATTAATGATTATTTAATAAAAATTAAAAGCTAACTTAGTAATCAGTAAAAACCCTAATAATTTGCTCTCCTACCATAAAAAAGATGTTGGCAGTTTTTTTTTTTTTTTTTTTTTAAGCTGAACCAATAATTCTCTGCCCCTTTTAAAAAGCAGGAAAAAATAAAATAAAAATAAAACCACCAGATTTAGGCTTTTAAAACTCTGCCAATATCCCCCCCCCCAAAAAAAAACCCCTAAAAAACTAAAAAAAAAAAAAAAAATGTGGGCTGAGGTTTTTTTTTAGTCTTAGTATCATAGTACTTATTTTTAAAATTTAGAATGTTGTTTTCAGCATTCAAATTTTAAGAGATATTAAATCTGTATCAAACAGAGGTCAGAAGTTACAATTCTCCCTTTAGAGCCATTTCTTAAGCAACATATATATATATATATATATATATATATATATATATATATATACATACATAAAGCACATATATGCATATATATATATATACATATAGCACATATGTATGTGTAAATATACAAATAGCACATAAGTATAAGTTAGGATGGTGTTATTCATTATATGATAAAATAGTTTAGTAATCATTAAAAATCCTAATAAAACCCTGCTCTCTAACTTATGGACTTTTGTGAGAGAACATGCACACAATTTATCCAGCACTCACATAATTTATCCAGCTCAATTTCTGCATATACATGCTCCAGGTGCCTACCAAGTTTGAACCTGGCATGCTAACCATTAAGCCTTTTTGTGTCTTTCTCATAGTGATTAACATTTGTCATCAGTATGAAACAACAATAAATATGAGAAGAAGGTGCAAACATATCTATACTTTAATTAGGCTGTAAATCAGTTATTCTCAACCTGTGTGCTTTGAGATTTACAAGTATGTCATAAAGATATTTGGTAAATAATTAAAATCTCTTGGATATACAACTATATCACTTGTAAAACAATTAAAATTTCTTACTAATATTATTAGTAAGGAATTTTAAATTTATATGTGCTATTTTCAATGTTCACTCCCTTACCTTATATCAGTACTTTAAAGCATGTTACTCGTTTATTTCTGCCATTAGTAGACATGATTTTTTTTATCAAACTAAGAGTTTTGCTTTCAATTCAATGAACAGCTATTCACCTTCAAAATCTTTGACTGGGATTTTTTTTTATCTCTGAGCAATGCAATACTCTTGCTTTAGTTTGAGAAGGGGTTGCATGCCACTGCTACAAATAGGTGTCTAAGTAAACTCTATATTTTTATATTTCTCACTGGAAGTAAATACAGAAGTTAACAGTAAATGAAAACAAAAAGTCACTTGCAATGGAAGTTGCAGAATTTAAAAAAAAAACTTTTGCACATTCATGAGTTAATTACATGAGGTCTGACTTTCTTTCTTTTTTTTTTTTTTTAAGTGGCTTATTATACAAATGCCAATTAAACATAAATATTATTACCACAACTGCACAGCACATTGTTTTGTTACTTTGAAATAGTACTTGTAATTACCTCAATGAACGATTTCCTAAGTATAAAATGCATTAAATACCTATTTACTGAAGTCTTACCAAATTAAATCTGTATATTCTTGCAGTAAAGAATTTAGTATGAAGCTTTGCCATTTGAAATTTTAATAATGTATGCTTATATAAGCGCTCTTTTATTCGATTCCTCAGTAAATCTGCTCTTTTCCATTTAGGTTCTTTACCTCTATCCCCAAATACTTGCTCTGGTCCTGAAATATAACAAAAACAACTAAAAAATAAATAAATATGCAAAAAAAAACATCCTAACTGCATTCTGTTTAACAATTTTCTAAGAGGAGAACACATAATTTTATGAACATATAATTTAACTCTTTGTATATCAAAATTACTAAATTGAAATATATGGCCTTACATGCTTTTTTTAATAAATAAATAAACAAAAGCTAATTAAAATAATTTAAGGCATAAACAGTATATTTTTGCAAAAATGTTTAATATTTACAAACATAAAAAAAGCATTTCTTATAAATATTGTAAATTATTTTGCCCCAAAACTATCTTTGCACAAAAAAATTTAAAATTACTTTTTTAATAAATTAACTTCTGGTGTCCCCCAATTTTTTTTAATTTAATAAATCCAGTAAGGACCATATACCTCTATCTGATTAAATGATCAGTGAAATTTTGATATGACAATAAAACTTAGTATTTCCATTAGTAAGAATTTTGTGACTGAACTGAACCAAAGTGTTGTAAAATAGCAAGAATCAATAAAACCAATTTTTTAAAATTTATTTTCTAAATGAAATAATTTGGGGGTATGTTGCATATATGAAAATCTAAATCTCCATCCAATAATATTTATTGTTCTTTAATTTTTTTTTTAATTATATCACTTAAAAACTATTAAACAATTTTTTCATAAAAAGGTTTATTCTGAACTTGATAACTTGATGCATGTGCTAATTCTGTTGAGGGAGATGGAGATAAATATTAATAATATTAATAATGTTGGAAATCAATTTAAAAAAAAAAAAGATAAGTAACAGTCATAAACTATTAACCGATTAATCATTGCTCTGCCCAGCACCAATCACATTGTCAAAACTGCACATGCTCCCCTCTTTCTTTTATAGTATACTAGCAAGTGTGCCCGTGCTTCCCTACGGTGAACTTAATATATTACTTTTAAACAAAGATTTTTTTTATGCATAACTCTCTAAATTCGTCACATTTCAGTTCAAGTCATTGGTATATTTATATATTTCTATTATAAGCTTATTATAACAATATTCAGTTTTTATAATCGAATTTGTGTTTTATATTAAATTTGCTCGAACTAGTTTATTGTAAAATATAAGTTGAACCCTAAATTACATTACTGTATTACTATTGTACGTTGATTAGCAATGTTAATAGATCTTGCCATATTACGAGGTAGAATAGGAAGCAGAGGTTTTGACAGCAACAGTGCTGATTTTGTTGGTATTAATAAATGTTGTCCAAAATTAAGGAAATTTATGACAAATCACATAGTTTTGTAGAAACAGAAACACACATTCATATCGACAACCATATGAATATGAAGATAACTATATAAAATGATAGGTTTTTTATTTGCCCATGAGAGTCACCGAAATTTGTACTTGTTATTGTTAGAATATTGTTGATAAACATTTAATTGTAACATAAAAATTAACCAAGAATTAAATTTAAAATTAGTTCTCATATAAAAATGCTATAATTTGAGTCATGTACGAATGAAAGTGAATCACTTTACATCTCAATTTCCAGGTCAAATCAAATTGATACTACGCAGATGATGTTTAAATAATATAAAATAAGAAATGAATAAATGAGATATTAAAGGAATGACGTCATTATGATAAAAAATATCATTTTCACCTATTTATTAAGTGATAAATTGAATATTTTAATCTCCTGCTTTTAACCGAGGAAAAATGCGTTTAAAACAATTACTTTTGGGATGGCGTCACATTGCTAGAAATATTGCTTCTTTCACTTAGTTATGATTCGATAAATTAAAAAATTAATCGTTTGCTATTAACTGGGGAAATTAATGCTTGGAATAACGACATGAAATACTCGAGAAAGGGGGAAGGAATGAATTTCGAACGTTAAAAATTTACAAAAACCTTCCCAGGGAAATACCTAATAATTTCCCAAATTTTCACGCCGATTGGATGCATGATTTTTGAGTCTATCGAGTACAGACAGACAGACACAAATTCATTTTTATATATATAGATTTAATTCCTAATAATCCTTAAAAGAAAAAGAAAAAACTGAATTATTTCAGGGGTTCAACATCAATTTTTTATCTAAAATACTATTGAAAAGAGACATTACTTTAACTTAATTTGATGGATTCCAACTGAGTAGTAGGAAATATTAAGGCCCAGTTATATTCCATGAGTACTGAATTGAAGTGTTTAGGAATTACACAAATAATTTGAATAATTTTCTCATGATATTCTTTTGAGTCTGAAATTGGTTAAATGGTTGAAAGCAGATACTGTTAAGACAGCTGAATTTGAATGATTGATGATTACAAATGCAAAAGAGTAACAAACAAGGCAACCACAACAAAAAACTATAATGCTATTTGAGTTTTAAATTACCTGATATTTAGAAAAACTGAAATTTGAGTATTGAATGCCAAATTGAGCTGTTTGAATAATTTACAAGCTAACCATGAGCTGAATTGAATAGGAATTAACAAAAAACTTGAAAACATAGAGAAAAGAAATGGTTGAGGTACTGACTTAAAGTTTTATAGAGTACAAAGCAAAAGAGTAACAAACAGTTGAAACAACAAAAAACTATACTATTTGAGAAAATTACTTAATAGATAATAAATAATGAATCAAATACTATAATTTACAAGCTAACTAGTACCATCATCACAAACTTCTCCATAAGGAGGAATCAAATCTTCAAATTTTTGAGTACAAACATTGAAACACATATATCCAAATCATATAGAAAAATACAAAAATTTACATAAATACTAAATTAGTAATATCACAAACTAATAAAAAACAAATATAATTGATATAAAAAATATATTTAAGATACAAATAATTTACATAAAAATATTAAAATCAAAATTTATATAATGTATACCCAAAATATATGATAATGAATTATTTATATATATATATATATATATATATATATATATATATATATATATATATATATATATATATATATATATAAACACATAAGGTTCATAAAAGGTGAAATCAAAATTGATTCTTATGTTCAAAATAATATGAAACAATATATGTACACAAATTACATATTTATATTACATGGTTGCATAAGTTTATTAGATAACAAATAGATTCAAGTTACACTATCTTAAAAAAATTTGTTTATAAAGAGCTTTTTATTTTCCAGGGATACATTAACAATATCTCTTTTGCTTTAAGATTAAAAAAAAAGGTCACTAGTTATCTTAAACTATTAGAATTTTGATTACTTTTAATTACCACTCCTCAAAGGTAAAAAATATCTTGAAGAAAATATTAATTTTAGATCTATGATAATTTCAAATCTCAAATTGCCTTGACTGTGGACTTACCAAGAATTAAAATCAAAATTATCTTGCTCACTGAATAGAAATTATCTTCTCTATTTTATTCTTGTTTAATTTTAATGACTTTCTACAGTATACAATTATTAATGATAACAAAATTTGAAAAGTAGTTCGCAATTTTCCTAATTAAAAAATACGCTTCCATTTTTAAAAGAAAACTACCAAACTGTACAATTGTAGGAATTAAATATAATTTTAAAAGTTAAAAATTCTAGCTAATTTATTATTGACTGTAAAATATTAATTCAATGCTATAATAAAAAGCATATGATAAATAATAGATAAGTATACAAATTGAAGTAGTTGAAAACAGTGCTGATTTTTATGACTTTCAAATATATTAATTTTAACAAAAGACGAAAAAACTTTAAAAAAAATGCTTTAACATAATAAACTAACCTTAGAGGTACTTAAATCTTTAATAAAGATATATTTTCTTAATCCACTTTCAACAGTTTCATTGTAGAAATCTTTAGTCTGCCTGTAAAGCTAAAAATATTTCCTAGGTTATGCAACTATTAAAAACTAAAACTAAATAGTAAAGAAACTTAAGAAAAAGATAAATAAATTGTAAAAATTGTTAATATAGAATTTTTACCTTCATTACAGAAATTTTTGAGTTAGTTTATTTTTAAAACTACAACATTAAAGACTTTCAATCGATTTTATCTTGAAACTATTTTAACATTTATAGAGGTGCCTACAAATAACAATTATTCCATATTTTAAAGACTAATATTAAAAAATAACCTAACAAAAAAAAAAAACTAATTTGTGTCATATTTGGATAATTTATTCTAATTCCTCATTTTTTTCTGATTTGATATTATTAACTGTATTTTCAAGAATATTTGCTGAATGTTAAATAGTTCACATTCTACAAAGAATATTAAACTTTTAACTATATTTCTATTATATTTTTCATGTAAGAATTGATGTCTATCCATATGTCTACATACATACATGTATATACAAAATATGGAGGTCATTTTTAGTTAACATTTAATTTAGTTCATTCCATAATGTTTTAGTATATACAGAAATAATTTCAATACCAACACATAATTATAAAACATGCACATTCACACAAATATATATATGTTTCATTTTGAGTAACAAATTAGGGATGAGTTATGCAATTTAATTTGAATAGATAAGATAATAGATAATAAGTTAAAAGTAAATTAAAAATGAATATATATAAAATATTACAGGTTAAAACAATTACATACTGTGTAAATTACTACTGGTACAATACTGCAATTAGCAATACTTAACTAAATGAAAAATAAATAATTCCCTTTAATGTAATTTCTCACCTTTTCTTGTTGGTTTCGTATACTGGGAACAACGTTTTGAAGAGTTTCTAATCCTTTACAAGCCAAATGATCAGCTAGTTTCACTAAAAGCAATATTAAAAAAAACAATCATGGTATTATGCTTTAAACCTTTAAAAGCATAACGTTTCATATATGAATTCCTTTAAATTTAATTTTAAAAATATTGTTTGAACAATTATTCTGTCTATAATTAGTATAATGATTATTTTATGGCAGCAAATTACAGAGGTTTGGCTAATGCATCATATTTGTCCTGTAATGCGAATAGAAAATTTTCTGTTACAGGAAATTTTTTATTAATTGAATGTAGAGAAAAATTAGTAATATTAAGTACTTGAATTAAAACGAAGATCCAAATTTACAAAAGCTTAATCAGACCCATTCTTACTTATTCTGATGAGATCTGGGCAATAACAGAAAAAGTAAAAAATATCATTTCTGTTTTTGAAAGAAAAATTTTGAGAAGTATTTTTGGTGGCATAAAACATAATAATATCTGGAGAAGAAGAACTAACTCTCAACTCTATAAATCTTTTAAAGATTTAGATATAGTACAATATATAAGGATTCAGAGAATTAAATGGACGGGACACCTGTGCAGAATGGACAAAGAATGTGTAACAAAAATGATCTTCTCGGCCAGACCATTTGGCATACAAAAAAGAAGGAGACCTAAACTTAGGTGGCTCGACTGTTTAGAATCAGACTTAAGACTTTTAAAAATTACTAACTGGATGTTCAGAGACAGAAGAACTTAGAATTCGATTCTGAGGAGGGCAAGGGCCCATTCTGGGCTGTCTGGCCATTGAAGAAGAAGTACTTGAATTACTCTTTAAATGATAATAAAAATTTCAGGGCCCAAAAATACCTTTCAAAAAGGCCAGATAAATGGATGAAAATATCACAATCTGATATTTTATCACTTGATAGAAGGGTCTTTAAACCATATTAAAATATAGTCTTCAAAATCAAGATTTCAACATGCACAGGAAATGAAGGTTTCTAGCTAACAAATTATAAAGTAGTCTCACATTCTGTTTATGAGATCCTTATCCAAAAATAAGCTATAAATATGGCTGCAAGTCACATTCACATAGCTATTAATTATATAAACAATTTCAAGATTTTGGAAAAAGACAACTAACCGGATTAAAATCTTCTAACCCCACCTTAACTCATAAATAACATATTAAAAATAAATGCGAGAGGTCTGTGAGATTTTATATAAAAAATTCAACAGTTGATTAGATTGCTAGACATTTAAAATGGGAAATTGGAGAAATATGTATCAGAAAAACATAACTCTTAAATATTTTCCAAATGTTAATTGTTATAGAAAATATACATAAACAAATCTAGATGTCTGTAGATGACAAATTACACTTTGTATGCAGGGATTATTTGAGGAACTACTAGAAACATCTTATGCTTCAAATCAGATGTTAACCATCTACTTATTTATAAATACACAATAAAAAATAAATTTACACAAATAATTTTGGCTATATTCCTATCAAATACTTTTAAACAATTTCTCTTTCTCTATTCAAAATACTGAAAAATGATTATAAAATAGGAAATAGTTTAAATAATATTTTAATCTTGAACTATTATTATTTCACTTACTCATTAAAATAAAAACTAGATAATGATAGATGCTTGTTCCCATCTAACAATAAAAGTGCATGAAATATAATTATGCATTTTATTTTTTAATGGAACATTTTCTTTTGATGTGCATCTAAAGTTAATAAGAATATATCTATAAAATATTTGGCTTGTTTAGCATACAGAATAAAACAAAAAACTACTTACATTGCTTTTCTAACCTTTTAAATACAGGATTAGAAACAAAAATCGCAGCTTTTTCTGTAGTAGTGAGTGATAGGTTAAAAAATTTGTTAGATTTTTTTAAATTATTGTAAGCTTCTGTAGCAATATTCCAAGCAAAGTAAACAACGGGAATACTGGCGACTCTGTGCAAAAATTCACTTCTAGTTTTATTAGACTCCAAATCTCTCATAAGAGCCATTCTCAAATGTCTACGATACATCAAACTTTGAAGATTCCTGCAAAGAAATTAAAAACAAATTAATATAAGTTTTAATAAATCAAGGATCAAATAGGCTGTAAAGTAAGTTTCTCTATGTATTCAAGCCAATAATTCAAACTTAAGTTTTCTCATTGGTTCAGATATCATATCTTTTCCTCTTAGTTATTAACTACGACATTAAGACAAAATCTTCCTTATAGCATCACATATTGTCAAAGTTTTCCTCAAACACACACGTAACTTTTTGTTTGGCATCTTGAATTTCCACTCTTTAGGGTTTTCCCTATAATCAATGACCTTAGAAAAGTACAGGGCATAAAAGTAAAATAAATGCGATTCAATAATTCATGCAAAAGTGTGCAATTATTTAAATACTTAAAGGATGAGACCATTATGAAAATAATTTGTTTCTTTGAAACATATTTCTTTATACGAAAATACATACCTTTATACAGAATACATTAAGTAAACAATAAATTAAATATTGTTATTAATTATACAAAGTAAACATTCAAAAACGTAACGAATAAGAAACTGCGCGATTATCGAGCAAAGAGAAATTACCAGACGACAAAATAAGTCAACGGAAGTGGCAGTTAATAGTGGTACATTAAAATATATGAAAAAAATTCAGAAATTTAATTTTTATTTAGTTTATTTAGAATTATTATAATTAATAAAACAAATTTTTAAAGTAATTTAAAAATTATATTTTTCACATTTATATAGTTATTTGATTGCACTTGGCAATGGAGAAGTAAATAAAGATTTGTTTACGTTTCAACACATGGTAAGCGGTAGTTTCGGTCTCGTGAACATCAGAATTATTTAATGAATCAAAATATCTCCAAATTTTCATGTATTAGCATTATTTCAATAATATAATACAAATATAGTTTAATGGATTAATTTACATAATATTTTAAGATATTTTATAATAATTAATTAATGTTTATTGTAAGCACTATTTATTATTATTAATTTATTCATAGTCTTGTTCAGTTTAAATTTTAACTTTATTTATATGTTCAATCTTTGATGCTAGTTGTAGGATATTTTTGAAAAATAAAGCAGTATAGTTGATTTAAACTATAGTCAATTATTCTCAGATCAGTCAAAATATGCCTATATTTATACAAAATTCTTTTCACTATTCATTTCTGTCCATTTTTCAGTATTCGTTCCTTTGAAGCATTCATGACAGGTCCTGATTGTAAATTTTTCTTCACGTTTAGTAATATATACATATTGGACTAAATTCATTGGTCATTAAGTACAGTCTTTTGCTAAATTCATTTAAAAAATAAAATGACACAATCAAAATATATTTGTCTTCAGATGATTTACACATCTCCTATATATGATAAAATATCATGAAAGTTCAAAATGAAGTGAAACAGATACTGACACAGTGAGAATGTATACAATTGTATATTCTAAAAACAAATATAATTCGAATTCTTGTAGTCTTGCCATTATGACAGTATGCTATTTTGTTTGTTTATATAACCAATCAATTCTTATCCAACCATATTTTAGTTATCGTTCATAAAATTAAAGGTCACTTAAATGGCTATATAACTTTTGTTCTTGTTGGAATAAGAAATTGTTCATACATAAACATTGTTTATTATGTCACTTGCTTTCAATACTGCTGTATAATTTATTTAATTAGTCATGAAGGAATTAACATAAAGTTTTTCAAGAAACAGATAAGATTAGTCATAACACAACGGTTGATTGGACTAATTATATGCTTATTATTATTCTCTTTAGAGTAAGAATCAGGCTCAAACATTCCAATTAAATTATGAAAATGCATTGTATTGTTATAACAGAATAGTATCTTGTCATATGAATTCAATATATGAGTTGAATGCATAATTACGAGTATTGATTAGTTTCCTCGGGAATAATAATCTTGCTTTTATCAATTTAAAAAAGTAAACATGGTTTATAATTCTCTTTTTATTCTTTAAAAAATTGTAATTAGCTAACAAATTCTTTGTCACTTCTTAAGCCAGTTCAAGATAGCCATAGATTTTTCATCATTGTCTTAATAAGAGTGAATTAGTTACTCTTAAGACATTTTTCGGAATTAAATTTTTATGCAATAGAACATATATTAACTGTAAAAATTAAATTAAGGTTATCAGATTTTTATGTTATAAAAACTATGAAAGTTTTATATATTGATTGAAAAATTACTCCTATTTTATCTTCATTAAAAAAATCCATTTGTGTTATTGGTGATTATCAAAAAATGTTATGAGTGCTATTTCTATTCTTTAACTGTGCTGAAATATTGTTATTCTCTAAAAAAAAAGTACAATTTCTTTAAAAGACTAACACTGACAATCATATGAATATGAAATGTGGGCATGCATAAAAAATAAATTTCTAACAGATTTTACAACTTTTATTTAAAGTCTATAACTTGTTAAGAAACATACAGAAAGTGCCAAAGGATATGTTGTTCAGTATTTAATGGTTTGTAGCATGATTAAAAGCATATTATAAAAGAACCACTATAAAAGTTATAGATATAAAAATAAAATAGTATAATATAATTGTGCTATAAACATAATAGTATCAATACTAGTATATATATAGATATAAATACTAGCATTGATAACCCAACAGGAACAAAAAAACTTCCCCTTTCATTCATTCATTTTAAAAACAAAAATCTCATAACATGCTTTGCAGACACATGACATGAGACACTGAAGCCATTTGTAATTTATGATTGTGAAACAATTTGCCCATAATATATATATATATATATATATATATATATATATATATGTGTGTGTGTGTGTGTGTGTGTGTATATATATGTATATATATATACATACATATATATACATATATATACATACATATATATACATATATATATGTATATATATATATATATATATATATATATATATATATATACATACATATATATACATATATATATATATACATATATATCATATATATATATATATATATATATATATATATATATATATATATTCAAATCATTTGCTGAAAACGTAAAAGGAAAAGAAAAATTCCAATATATGTTGACAAGAAATGTAAATCCTGGCTAAATGGCCACAAGAGAATTAAATTTAACATTCTGGAGTATAAGAATAGACTATTATTCAGGTATCATAATCATATATAGCTTCCCATGATAATTTTTTTGCAAATATAGCCAAAATCAAAATGTAAATTAGACTTGAATTCAGCTAACATATACATGCTGAATGATGGCCGATTAGTTAGGGTGCTGGCCTTCGGTACCGGAGTTCGTGGGTTCCAATCCCGCAATGGCATGGATGTTCATAGCCATTCGGAATTGCCTTTAAGCTGTAGGTTCCGGTCTCATTAGCCCTCGTGTTGCAAATAGTAGACCGTAGCACTCCAAACCAAACCAAACCTAACATATACATAATCTATTTTCATTACAGACTACATTTGACATCATTATGTGGGTGTAAATAAGTCAAGAGTAGAAAAAAAGAGTTTTCTAACATTTAATCAATTGAGTTGTTAATTATTTTTCATTCTGCATTGTTTTACTAATAGTATTTTACCATCAAATATATAAGTCAAAATTACTACCTAAAAATAATAATAAAAAAGACAATTTCCCAATTTTTCTATTTTCAAATTGAAATGTCACAAAGTCATACAATGAGATACTAAAGAGGGAGAAATAGATCATTTTTAAAATTTATTCATGTTTAGGCATTTTTTTGATATCATGCAAGCTTGTTAGCTTGTTATTGAACCCATACTAGTATTATCTTTTGCTAGTCATACTTTGATCTCTTTAAAGAAAGAAAAAAAAAAGAAGGGAGATATACCTGGAAAAATATATTTATCTATACATATTGTTTTATATTAAATGCTCTTGTTATATTTGTAATATTTGGTTTAATTTTTTAGGTGCTGTTTGGTAATTTATAGGTTAAAATGGATGCAAAAGAAATTAAATCTCTACTTAAACAATCCAGAGAAGCCATTAAAGAAAAAGATTTTAAAACTGCATTAAAACACTGCAAAGTATTTCATTTCATGATAGTTTAATTTTTTTTCTTTTTTCTTTTTGCTCATAAGACTTTTAGTATATTGTTTAATGTATTAAGTGTAAAATTCATAAACTTTTTATTTTAAATTTTTATGTTAAATTTAATTTATTTTATAATTTAAAAATCTATTTGGAAGAGCTTTTAATTTTTTATTGTTTTAAAATGTGTTTGTTATGAAGGTTTTAAAAATATTGTTCTTTTTGAAGCCAACTCTATAAAAAAATTTTTAAACAAAGTTGCTTTAATTTAAATCAGGAACTAATTAAAAAGAAACCCTAAAATATTTTATTATTTTATAAATGAATTTATTGGTATATACCTATAGCATCCCATCTGAAATGTCTGTCTTTTTTATTTTTGCAATTTATAACCTTTTATTTCTATTATATATAAAATTTTCTTCATTTCTAAAATATTGTAGGCTAGAAAATGTTTTTAAGTTTTTGAAATTAGCTCTTTTCTTTTTAAGATTTGATTGTAATATTATGCAAAAATTAAAATTGTAATTGGAGAATTTAATTTGTATCAAAATGGAATATTGACACAAATTAAATTATTGCATAATGAACAAAATTCATTTCCTTGGCATTGAATTATAATAATGTCTTTAAATATTTAGGAAAGATTTCTAGTTTTTTCATAAAACTTTAATTCTATTCTAAAGTTTTTATGAAAAAAGTTATTTTATTGATTCTTATGCTTATTAAGAATATTAATATACTTTAATTATGTTTATTAAATGTACATCTCTTTGTGTTCAGTACTTTAATTTCAATATAAATGTTCTTGGAAGAAAAGAAAAAAGGTATTAAGATATATGATCAATAAGATCCTTTTACTAAAATGAATATTTCTTTCTTAGAGGTCAACTTTAATGTATTTCTTTAATGCTACAACTTTAAGTTCTGCATAGTAATTTATTTTGTATATACCTATTTTCTTTGTCTTCTTTGCAGGCAGTTTTAAAAGTAGATAAAAATAATTACAATGCCTGGGTGTTTGTGGGTGCTGCAGCCCAAGAAATAGATCAGTTAGATCAATCTGAAGCTGCTTTCAAACGTGCTATTGAAATTTCACCAGACCAAATTTTAGCATGGCAGGTAATGTGTTATATATTTTTGTGTCCTACTTTCCTACATTCAGTATAATTAGAACTCTCATATAAATCTGTATTTATTTAATTCCTGGCAGATGAGTTTTCAAGACCTAGCAGGGCTGAGGAGTCCCAAACAATGAATAGAAAATTGAGGTTCTTTGCAGTTTTTCTAAGTTAAAACTTCTAAAATTTTGCTTAAGAAATATAATATTGCAAATATATCTTAAGAAGTCTTTCAATTTCAAGTATCAAACAGGAGGAAGCTTTGTAGATAGACATCAATAAGATAAAAGAAACATTTCTAATTATGAAAAATGAAATAAAATAAAATAAAAATAAAATTGACAGTTTAAATTGAAATATTAAAGTGAAAATTTGTCTATAGTACTGAAATTTTATTTTAATATTTTTATAAACTGTAATAAATGAATTTAAATTTTTTTTTCTTTCTGAAAATATAACAAACAATAAATGTTTTTACTTTAGTATTTTGGTAGATCAGCAGTAGTGAGTTCAAAATAAAGATGATAAATAAATTTGCTGTAGAATATTGGCAAGTTTCATCATACTATCTTTAAATTTAAAATAGAACAACTTTCTTCATGTAGTTACAATTTATTTCTTAAAAGATAAATCTATAATTTAATAAATTAAAAATACCTGGAAGGGAACCATTAAAAAACATCAAGCATTTTTTTTCTTGATATTTTTCATCAAGCATTTTGCAGGAAGGTCCTTGTATAGTTTATGCTGCCACTGTATTTAATACATAATACTAGGATTTAGTCACTAAGAAGTTTCTGACTGTTTATAATTTTCTATAGTTTTTTTATTTTTATTTATTTTTTATTTTTTTATTTTTTTTAGTGCATGAACTAGCATTATCTTAATAAATGTAGTTATGTTGAAAATGGAAAGTGTGTTGGATCCTCTCAAAATTGGTTAAGGGGAAATTGTTGTCCTGTAATTGAGATCAATCCTTTTCCCCATGCATATGAATATGTTGTTCTGAATATTAACTATGTTAAATATGCACATATATATATATAAGGTAATCAAATGAATGAGAAACAACAGAGCCTCTGGTAATGACCAGATATATGCAGAAATTATTAAAAAAGGAAGGGATAAGCTCATTCATAGAATACACAATTTAATAGAACAAATATGTAATCAGAAATGCATGCCATATGAGTGGGAACTTGGAATTATATACCGATTTATAAAAAAGGGGCTAAGATGAATTGTAATAATTACAGAGGCATAGCACTGTTAAACCTATTGTATATTATTAAATATTTTCTTGATTGCTGGAGAAGCTGAGGAAATTTTCTGAACCTATTCTTGATGAATACCAGTATGGATTTCTACCTGAAAGAAGCACTATTAATCAAATATTTTTTAGATAACTAAGTCTTTTTATTCACACTTTTTTTAATTATGCCCACCAAGGCAGAGGTAAAAAGATGAATCCACTAAATGAAGCTGAAAAAGATGATCCCCCAGCAAGTCATATCTAGTCCTTATTCTAAAAAAAGCTACCCTAATAACTCTGGGCATAGAGGGGCATACTCTCTTATTTAAGAGAGATGACCATCTCCTCCGGAATCTCTGAAGAAATATATCTGAAATAACAGATTGTAGTTTTGTTAATATAGTCTCTGATGATTCCCTTTATGTTCCTAAAAGAAGCACCAACAGTAGGTTAAACCAACCCTCCTTGGCTAGTATGTCAGCACGTTCATTGTCATAGACATTGCAGTAACTGGGAAACCATTGTAAAACCATATCAACCCTTGATTCGATCAAAAAGCTAATTAGATTTTTACACTCAAATTCAAAGAGTGTTATGATTAAGTTATAGTTTGAATGGCAGCCCTGGAATCAGCAAACAAAACAATCTTATTTTTTGTAGTATTTCCAATTGTTCTAAGGGCCATACAAATTGTATATAACACAGCATCATAATTGTGTCAGAAATGTCCAACAGTCTGGGTTGAAATATATTAGCATACACACCAGCACCTACCTTTCCATCAGCATCAGAGTCATCAGTATAAATATGAGTCCCATCCCTGTCAGGATACCTTTCATAAATGGTCACACAACATTGACGTAGATTTACTATCCATAGATTTTTGACAAGCTTTTGACAGCATAAATAGGAAAAGATTAATGGAAGAACTAACAAGAATGGAAATACCAAGAAAACTTGTTAGATTATTGGTGGTGACTATGGTAAACTTGAAGGCTATAGTAAAAATTCATGGCAAAATGAAAGATAGTTTTGTATTTAACAAAGGAGTAAGACAGGGTGATGGACTGTTAGCCATATTATTCAATCTGGCTTTGCATACTACAGTAGAACTAATAACACAAAGAGAGACAATATTTCATAGATGAAATCAAATATGTGCCTATGCTGATGATACCATGATCATATCAAAAAACGAGCAAACCCTGAGAAAATATTTTGAAGAATTGGAATGAAGAACAAGTAATATAGGATTGCAAACTAATGAGAGTAAGATGAAATATATGATAATATCAACTAATGAACTGAGGAGAAAATCAAGAAATATTAATATACTGGGAAGAATCTTTAAAGGGGTTTTTCATTTTAAATATCTGGGAACTATTATAAGTAATGACAATTGTATCAAAGACAAAATATGCAAAAGAGTTCAAGCTGGAAATCAGCCCTTTATGAAAATAAGAACTTGTTTAACAGTAAAGTAATATCTCATAAAATTTAACTGATAATTTATAAAACTTTAATTAGACCTATTATCCCATATGCAGGAAAAACACGGACATTAAACAGTAAAGACTCAGAATACCTTAGGACTTTTGAAAGAAGAATATTAAGAAAAATGTTCAGACCAAGATTAGAAAACAATGTATGGATCAGAAGAACAAACACAGAAATTGAAAACTTAATAGAAAATAAAGACATAGTAAGATATATAAAAGCATAAAGAAGCCGATGGCTTGGAAACATCCAAAGAAGAAACAAGAATATAATTAATAAAATAATAAAAGATAAACTTTTTAACAACAGAAGAAGAGGAAGACCAAAAGAGAAATGGATAGAAGGAGTTGAAAAAGATCTTAAAGAATTGTGAATCCAGAACTGGACAGGTTCTCGTCCATTGTCAGAGAAAGTACAAGTTATCCTAAATTATAAACGACCAGAAACAATTCGTCAATTGAGGAATTTCCTAGGACTTGTGGTGATTACGCAATTTTAGTTGCGATTAACGTCATACGTCGCATATCAATGTCTCTTATTTTATTATTCTTTATAAAGTATTTTATGTAATGTATCCTGACATTTTGTAATATAAATTGATATTTATTTTTGTACAGTTTGATTATTGTAGTATTTGTGGCAGCACACCATTGTAAATATGCAAATTATCTTGTGTGCTGCCTGACTACATAAGAGTCAGCGTGCCAGTAGCCCGGGAGCTCGGTTGAGTTAGTGCTGGGGTACGCCATAGACTCATTAATTTTTATCGTCGTTATTTAAAAGATGCAGCGAAGAACCAAGCACTGCTTCACGAATTTCTAAAAGGAGCAAAAAAGAATGATAAAAGTAAGATTTCGTGGACAGAAGATGCTGAAAAACAGTTTGAAAAATGCAAAGCAGAGTTTACAAACACTATCCTGTTGTCATTTCCCAATTCTGATTTACCTCTGTCTTTATTTACAGATGCATCAGATATGGCAATAGGGTCAGTATTACAACAATTTGAAAATTCAACTTGGAAGCCAATAGCATTTTACTCAAAAAAGTTAAGTTTAACTCAACAAAAATACAGCACTTATGATAGAGAATTATTAGGCATTTATCTTTCAATCAAACATTTCAAACACTATTTAGAAGGCAGAACGTTTGTTATTTATACAGATCACAAACCTCTTATATTTGCTTTCCATCAAAAACTTGACAAAGCCGCACCCCGCCAATGTCGCCAACTTCAATACATTTCTCAATTTACAACTAGATATGCTGTATACATACCCTCCAACATTGGTTGTTAACCCACAGCCTAATTATTACATGACCACTTTAGGCTCATTATTTGGGCACAAAATTTTAGAAATGCAAAAATGTATTCTGTAGGAATTTTTTATTCATAAAAGCAATGAGGAAAATTCTAGAGGATAGTTTTGACAGTGCCTGTATTGTTTTGCCTTTGAATCAATAAATTGTACTTATAATTGTAAACAACTAAAAAATTAGGTAAGAAGACAGGAGTATTTAAAATTTGTTTCCTAATTCAATGTTAGAATTTTTTTTTGGAATATGGTTATAATATTAGCTCATCATTATAAATTGAAAAGTGTGTGTAGGGAGTAGGGAGTGCAAAAGATTCTTATCCTCGGCCCTGAACTAACCAATCTGTAGCACTTTATAGTGCCACACCATGCATGACCTAAATATTGCATGATCTGTGTAGTGGCAACAATGAAGCATCAATTTTTTTTTTGTTATATGAACTTATGACTATTAATGAAAATGTTATTATTTTAACATAAATGAAACAAACACATTAACAAAAACATTGTGATAGTTGCAAATCACCTCCATAATCTATACAACTTTTTAAATGTTAGCTGAAATTCTAGGAACTCTACTTTAAAAACATGATTGAAGAGGTAGAAGATATTTTTGGACAATAGAAATGAATAGTTTAATTATAAAGTAATGGTGAACTATATAGAAAATACAATGGGGAGGAAAAACAAAAAACTAAGTATTTTGCAAACAATAGCAAGCAAATATATCTGATGAAAATTTAACAGTATGTCTATAAACCTGGATTCAAAATTTCTGCTTACCAGCTCGTCATTGACAATTAAATATTTAAGGCTAGCATTTAAATTTCATCTTTTAGAATGTTAAGTTTCCAATCAACAAACTGTTTCAGAATTTCTGTTAATAGACATACCTTGACAAAGTTTGTCTGTATAACTGCAATTGACAAGTAGTATTTCTGTGTAGAAAAAAAGTGCTGAAAGTACGTGAACTTTTCTTGCATGGCTATTTAGTTGTATGTGACACTTTCTAGAACCATTGAAGCCTTATGGCAACTTTATTTTAAGTTTATATTAATAATTATTTTAATTTTTCTATTTAAACATTCTTTAATGGTGTGTCATCAAAAATTTCTTTGTACTACATCTGCTTCATGTATGAATATTTTAAAATTGGTTTTGCTTTTCATGAATGTAAATTAGTAGAATATATATATATATATATATATATATATAGTCTGGATAGTACCTTTAGAAATTATTTTCATGCCCTGAACAGTATTAAACAGTTATTCACACAGTTCTACAAAAAGAACTGGCATGTTTATAATTTCTTAATTATCCAAGATATTCAAGATAAGATTATATAATAAAATTCCTATGCAGATTATTAAAAGAAAACTTCTTTGTATTGTGTTTATTACATACACTACTAGCAAAAAGGTCTGTTAAGATTAGATTCATTCATTTTCTAATTTCTTCAATTAATTATAATAATAATCAGTTTGTTTTGAAATCCAGCAGTTTTTCTTTCTCTTCTGTATGTATTAACCTATATATTAAGTGGCTTAAATAATAGAAAATAAACTTTCCTTTCTATTTTCCCCATTGTTATGGTTACTAAGATTTTTTTAGGCAAGACCTAAAAAAATTTAAAATATTTGATTTTTTTAATCACATAATAAAACAATATGAATTATATAAATAATAAAATTAATTT
This sequence comes from Pardosa pseudoannulata, assembly GCA_032207245.1. Taxonomy (NCBI): domain Eukaryota; kingdom Metazoa; phylum Arthropoda; class Arachnida; order Araneae; family Lycosidae; genus Pardosa; species Pardosa pseudoannulata. The sequence goes on from CM063504.1 coordinate 70,212,767, forward strand.
TTTAAGCATTAAGAATAGGATATAGTACCTATATACTCTATTACAGGTATGGCCACGTATAAGGTCAATGAGAACCACATCCCAATTTTTCAAATATAAAGCCGCACGCTCTGTCACGCCAGTGTATCGGCCGGGAAGTGAGTGTGTTTCTTGCTGGCACGTATTTGTGAAAGTAGGTGTGAAATTGTTAAGGAAAGCCTTGCTCCTTGGATATGATACAGCTTTTTCTCCTTGGCCAATTGCTAAGACTACATTTGTACTGCATCTACTAATGAATCTAACTTATAGAGGTTTCTTTTACAAATTGTTTAATAAAATCAATAAAGTAGCTCTTTATGCTCACAAAGCACAGGTCCGGCAATCAATCTTTAGGCTGGACAAGGTTGACTCAGCCTTTTATCCCTTAAGTGGATAGATAAATTAAGGTTGAAGTATGCTTAGGAACTAAATGCTGCAGATTCTGCATAAGGCTGACCACCTAACCAGGACATATACATCATACCCTAGTTCTTGTTCTCAAAAGAAATTAAAGCATGTCCCCCAATTAGGATGTACCAAAAATTTAGAATTATTTAAATTTCTATATTTTTATGTTTTGATTAACACTAAGTTCCTTAACAAGAAATTCAATAAAATAATTACTTTTGGACATTAATCAGTTTTATTTTACTTTATTTCATATATTATTTGCTTGTAGCTTCCAAGTTATACAGTTATTCTTGCTATAAGAATTAATCTTCCTTCACATAATGTATGATACTATGTTGAGTAATACTATTGTTTATTTCATGGAAAATATGTAGTAGAACCCTTTATTAAACTCTGGATTTTGGTTTAATTAAAAAAAATTTTACACTCTTTGTTTTTGTACTCTTTAACAAGGAATATTTTCAAAGAAATAATTTCATGTTTTATTTAGACTACTGATAAGTTGGAATAAGTTTTGTATTTAAGCACTGTATTAAGAAGGGAAAACATTTTATATATCATAATGAAGTTCAAGTATATATGCATATGGGGAGGGGGTAAATATACTTATCTGATCTTGTGTCTGTACCCATTGTACACATTTTTAGATATTCTTATTGTAGGTGCTTTAATTCATGTATAATTTCTTCAGTAAATACTAATTTTTATTATTCCTTCTCAGAGACAAAGAGAAAAAATTAGAAATTTATGATAAATTGATTTCCTGTGTTGAAAATTTAGGAGATAAAGAAAAGGTATGAAGCATGTTTTTCTAATGTATATTTTTTGTGATACCCAAAAATTGCACTTTAAATTTTTCTTCGGTAACCATTCTATTACCGAAAAGTATGTATTCATGTCTTCATATAAAAATATCATATATATATATATATATATATATATATATATATATATATATTAACCAATTTTATTAAAAATATGTAAAAGGCTATTTTTCTCTAATAGGTCTATGTAAAAAAATTAAAAGTTTAGGAAAACCCACCAGAAAATTTTTTATCATTACTTTTCTTCTTTAGAATCTCTTTCTCCATCAACACCTTTGCTCTTTATTTCATTGATAATTTCTGTTTAGTTCTGTGTCTACAAACAACTTCCTCATAATCAACATTTAAATAAATGTGACAATTCTGTATCCAGTGTTCTGACCAAAAGTCTAACAAAGGGGCCAATCACTTGCATTTGTGAGGAACAAAGTGTAGAGGAACTTAATACACTGGAAATATTTTTTCCTCTTTACTGTGTTTTTCTATTCTTTGTATAGCTTATTATCATCAATTGCAAATGGATTAGGATGTGTGATTCAAATGAAAAATTGGAAATTATGGGGAAAAAAGGCAATTTTTTTTTTAGACTTTTTCTGATTTGAACTAACTAAACATTTGTATTTTTTTCATATTAACTATGTAGTTTTAACATTACATTGTTTGGAAAATTCAGTGGGAATTTTTACAATTTGAACTTTTTAAAACATCGAAATAACCAAGTTTGAATTAGCAAAATTGAACTGTATATTGCTTTTTATCCTAGGTAGAATTCTTTCTGAACTTTCCCTAGCAGACAGTAACTCACAAACTGCGTGTGGCAGTTTGCATTTGTGCTTGTGATTCTTTAGACTTGCATATTTTGCCTCTATACGTTGTATCATTTGCAATTAATACATATAAATGGCTCTGTGATACTTTCATTTATCTTGTTTCATTGACCGTTTGACTCTTTTCTCCCCCAATTATGCCGACCTCTGTTCTAGAGGGATTAAAAAAGGGATTTTAAAGAAAACCATGATATTTCTAGCAATAGAATATTGATTGTTAAGTTGTATGTAATGAATAATTTTAAATCCTTTAGCTTCTAATTAAATTTTCAAAAATTAAAACCTTCCTATGAATATTTTTAAATGCCTTCTGTTTCAAAGACAAAGATAGGTGTAAAATCTTAATACTTTGTCTGGAAAAAAATACTTATGCATAGTTCTGTATATTATTTTATTAAAAATTTAAAAAACATATAGTTTTATATATTTGAGTATATCTGCCTGTATTAAAACAATATATTCCAAGAGATGTAAAAATTATTAAATTGATATTGGGATGAGTTATATAAAATTTGAAAAATAAAATTATAGAAGCACATAATTTATTCATTGTATCCTGGTGTAAAAAAATACCCAGGTGCACTTTAAATGACTATTTAAGTTTTGTATTTAGTTATCCTTGAAGCATTTTGTTCTGTATTATTTTTCAGTTTTCCATATACATATAAATATAAGCTTACAACATACTTTTGATCAGATTTTATTATTTTTGTTATGTTTTATTTATTGATATATATATTTATTTCAGACACTAAGAGTATTAAAGTCAAAATTAGAACTTGTTAAAGGTGACTGTGATCAAGAACTTCAAGTTCAAAAGCAAATATTCCGGGTTCTGTCAGGACAGCCTAGCTTAACCAACTTCGAAAAAGATTTGGTAATGGAGATTTAAAAAAATATATTTAATAGTTTTTTAATCATGATGGAAATTGCTTTTCTTAAAATATCTTTCAAGTGTTTATTATTGTGGAAATTTTATAGAATTTTTTAAAATGCTTTTATTTAAAAATGTCCTGGTCCAGCTATACATAATATGAAATGCTGTAATTTTGGGTAGATAAGCCACTCTGGTGTATACACTGCAGACAGATATGTACCTAAAAGTAATGATATATCATTAAATAAGCCACTCTGGCTCTTATATGCCACTCACATGGTAATTGACTAAAATAAAATTTAAGTTCATTGGATCATTGGCTCTCCTCTTTTAGTAATTACATGGTTTCCGCGCACCTGGAAAGTCATGGAAAATCGTGGATTTAGACAATGGATTAATTTTGTTATGGAAAGTCTTGATTTTTCAAGTAAAATGAGTAAAAGTCATGAAAAGTCATGGATCCGCTAAATTACAGATTAAAAAAAATGCATTGAATTGTTTAATTCTATTCTTACTTGTCATTTGGCTGAAGTTACTGAGTTTGGTATTTATGTATTATCCTATTGACCATATTGCCAAGTAAAATTTGTTCACCAAGGAAACTCAAAGTAAGAAAGCTTAATGGGTGGGTAAATGTACATTATTGTGGTTTTTTCTTAAATTGTAGATTAAAATTTTATTAATATAATAATAATTATTTTTTAATAAAAATTAGTTAAGATTTTTGCACATTATAGGGTTATATTTGGCTATTATTCATGGTCATCTAGATAATACCAAAGTACCCTGAATACAAATTGGAAACATTTTGATTGAAAAATTGCTATATGATTAAATTTATATATGTAGATACAACAATTTATTTTTATGTATATGAGTTTATTAACACTTATAAAGTAAGTTTAAATTTTTTTTATGATAAAATTCCTGTAATTTCTCTAAAGGCATATATTTTATTTGTATGTACATCGGAAGTTTTATTGATATGTACTTTAACGAAAGCTTTTTAAAGTCATGGAAAAGGATCTGCTAAGTCAGGGAAAGTCATGAAAAGTCATGGATCTAAAAAATTTTATTTTGGCAGATACCCTGTAATTACTATTAATCATTAATTATTTTTTAGTAATTACTTTTGCCTGAAGGTGAATTTTAAAGTTAACATCTATAATGATACTCTGCTTTATTGTTCATATTTATAAAGAGTCTTTCAAAACAAGCCAAGTTATGACACCATGCCTAGCAGAATACAGTAATTCCTGAACTCCATACAACATCACCTAAGTTGGCTATTACATATTTGCATAAGAATAGCACTTGCTGATAATGTGCAATATACTACATCAGTTGATACTGCTGTATGGTATAATATGAGAAAATTTTTTTTAAAAAATCATATAATAGATGCACTTGAAAACGGTTAGTTGAAAAATATTTATGAATAAGTAACAGGAAAAATAAAATTCACACCATCATTAAATTTAAATTTAAAAGCTGCAGCTTATTTACCCAAAGTATGATGTAATATTTATTACAATTAAAATAAAGTGCTCCTTTCCATTGTGTAAAATATTTTAAAAATAATTTTGATTTAAAATGCACAAAACTATTTTTTTTTCATTTTTTTAATGTTATTTTACTATATTTTGTAAGTACTTTTTCTAAAGTCTAGTTAATAGTATTTAAACCAACTGGCTATTTAAAAAAATATTTTAATATATTTGTTAGTTTAAGGAGACTAAAATTCATTAACCAATTAAAATTTAAATAAAGTATTTTGAAAGATAACTATTTATCAAATAAATATCAATGCTTATATATTACTTATGGTTTTTAATGCATCTTAATCTGAATGGCTAAGGTGATGCTCTGCAGAACCAGTTTGTGAGTTCAAATCCCATTTCTGGCATGTTTCTAGCCATTCAGAATCCACTTTAAGCTGTAATTCCCAGTCTCATTAGCCCTCATGTAGCAAAACAGCATACTCTAGCACTCCAAACCAAGCAGCTCTGAATCGCAGTAATAACAATAACATTCTATGTACAGTTGGTCAAAGTAAAACTTGTACAATAGGCCTTTTCCTGTTCAATTTAAGATAAAATTTGTGTATTAAAACAGTAGATCATAGGGCTTATACCAAGGCAAATATTATACATCTTATGTGGGTGTTTTGTAGTTAAACTCTCAAGAATTTGTCTTGTTACTGGTAGTAAAATTTAGTGCTTCAGAAATTAAGCAAAGTTCAGTTATGCTTAAAATGGGCTTTTCCTATAAAAATTTAAATTGTTTTTATAAGTTTTTACTCAATAATCAACTTTTACTGTAAGGGATTGTCTCACAGTTCAACTTAAATTTTTTTTAAGAATTAAATTGCTTTGTTCTTATCTGAATAAACCTATTTATCCTTTATTTGAGGCACTTAAAATCAAATACGCTTGAGAATTTTGTAAACTTAAATAGAATAAATAATATTCTTTCTAGTTATTAAAAAGTTCATTCCTTACTGTGAAAAAAAAAATCGTTTATTATTAAAAATTTCAATAAACCAAAACAATTAAAAATTAATGTATCAAAATATATTAACTTGTTTATTTATTCTTTTTATTTTTGACTGAACCATATTGGTTTCTGAGAAACTAAGATGATCTTATTCATACTAATCTTTACTCAGATTAACAAATTTCTAACCAATTAGACAGAATTTTAAACTTTGTATTACAAAGTAGTTTACAACATGTTTTATCTAAATTTGTTTAACAAAAACCCTAATGCTTTAAATATGCATTATATGGAAGCTGCTGTCTTACCAAAAAGCAACATTCTTAGGATTACATTTGTTATTTTAGACAGTATTTTTAGTATAAAGATAACTTCTAACAGATTTGAAGAAAATTTCAGTTTTAAGCGTATTTCTTATTTAATTATGAAATATAGTTATTATTAGTAGTAGTTTAAATTATCCAAGGTTGATATTGTGGATTCAATCTCTTTTAAAGTTTATATCTAGTTTTCATTTTATTTTTGTTCTTCTTTTCATTAATACTATTGCTTTCTAGAAATGTCATTTGTATTTGCCAGTATTCTGATTAATCCTACATACATACTGTTTTATTTCTGAGAATAGAATCTCATAAAAATTATTATCACACTATATAAATTTTTTTTTAATTGTGTTTTCTATTTGGAAAAAAAATTGTTTAGGTCTATGTACTAATAAAATTAAATCATGGCAATTATATATTTCTTATTTAATGATTTTATACCCTTAGCTGACAGAAGCTCTAAAAACCATGATTGCACATGAATCATTTTCTGCTGCTGATAGCAATAGAATTTTTTCAAGTTGTATAGAAATCTTAGAGAAAGTAAGTAAATTCTTATTTTTTTCCCCTTTTTAGGGAGAAAAGAGAGTGTCATTTCAGTATTTAACACCAGAACACATGCCAGTGTTATTTCAACTCTATGTATAAGTTCAAATATAATATGCTGTAGCTATATTCAAATAAAAACTACACACCATCATTTATCGCCCAGCACTTTTGAACAATTGTTTTAATAAAGTGCATTTAGTGGACTACACCTGTATGTGTAAAATACATTTTTGAAATAAATATAAGCTTCATTTGAGATCTTTAATTATTCCTAAAACTGAGCATGATATGGCTAGTATTTTGTAAACAAACTCATTGTGTTATGTTAATGTAATTTAAATAATATTATCTTGAAAAACTGTTGCAAATGTAATTTTCAGCTATTGAAATTTAAATATAAAATTTTTAGTCTTGATTAAATTTATTAGGTAGAGCAAATTTTGATTATGCTCATCTATGTAATCAGAGTAGTTAATGATAAAAAATCATATATTAAAGAAATTTCTTAAATTATTGTCCTAAAACAATTTTTTTCACTTATTTGTATACATTTGTAAGAAATGTATGTGGACATACATTTCCAAAGAATTATATACATATTTTTTTTTTTAAATCTAGAATGGTGAGGAGAAGTATTCTATGAGTCTTGCATTACTCATTTATCAGAAGTACCCTGAAAATAATTCATGCTTGGAGTTTTTATGCAGAACTGCAATGAATTCATATCTAGGTAAACATATTAATATTTTTTAATTATATTGATTTATATGCCTTCAAGCTTTATTTATGTCATGTTAAGACTATTATTAATGTCATATTTTAGAATATAGGTTTTCTTGACAATAATCTGTTTAGTAATTTTAGTTTTAATGTTCTGTAATATGTTTTTCAGAAAACGACTTTAATTTCCCAAATAAAATGTGTATAGTAGAAAGTTTTTAGAAGCATAAAAAGATTACAGTTAAAAGTTTAAATGTTCTAGTTATTCATCTACCTCTACCATATGGGTAAACCTAATATTTGTTTGGATAACTGACTCTCAGAAAAAAATTCATTTTTTGCTGGTTAGCTTTTAAAATATTTAAGTGAACTTTAGCACAAATTTCAATATTTATTTTAGTTCTTTTAAACTTTTTTTTAATCATTTGCCCCCAGTGTTTTATAATCTGTAAAAATTCTACTTTGTTATAAACTATCATATAATATATTCTCCAACCAATGTTTTAAATTATTTGAATTAATCTATTGTATTTACATAACATCACAATAATTTTAATTGGTTAAAAACATTCAAAAATAAAGTACATATAAACGTTTTTTATTGTTATAGCATAATGTATTCTTTATAGAAAAGAGAGCAGTAGTGGAAAATTTACAAGAAATATCTGACAAGATGGAACAAAATGAAGCTAAAGGACTAAATGCTATTTTTCTTGGATTTGTCCATTGTCTATCAAAAAATTATGTTGAGTCTATTCAACTGTGTAATGAAGGTGAAGTATATGTGTTAATTGATTCAGGATTCTGAAAGCATCCTAAATTAAAAATATTTAACTATTTCTTTTTACACAAAAATGTATTAAATGTTTTATAATCTCAATTTTAATTCTGTTATAAAACATTAAGTTTAGACATTTTTTAGAAAATAAATTTCTGCTTTTTTTTTAGTGTTCATATTTCTTAATCTATAAGTTATGTATTAAGTTCTTTCAATCATCCTAAAACAAATTCATAACTCTATTTTTGAAAACAATGATTAGATTATGTAAAAACACAGTGCTGATTTATACATACTTGCATATATATATATATATATATATATATATATATATATATATATATATATATATATATATATGTAATATATCAAAATTAATTAACTCTAATATTTCTTTAAAAACCTCCTCTTTACCATTCTAATTCATTTAAATCTCTTTCCCATCCTCTAAATGGATTAATCAATGAAGTATTTTCCACTTAACATTCCTTTCTGTCATAAACCTGTAAACTTTCTGTCGATACAGCAGTTTCCAGCTGTTGGCATAACATGTTTTTGCATTTTGCTGATATTGCATTTAATTCGCTTATTAAGTTGTTTTTTACTGTGGGAAAATTCTTTTTGTCATCGTTTTTGGGTGCACTTCTGTCCAATCAGAGTGAACTCAGTGGCTTTTGGTTGTTTGTTGTTAAGTAGAAAGGATGTGCGTTGTAGCTGCTCCGGAATAAAGTTTAATTTAGATTTAAGCCGTTCTGTTCAATGTTGGCCCGACTGTATTCTCATTACTTATAGCTGTTGAGCTTTTTCCTTGTCAAGGAGTTTTATAAAAAATGGATTACATATATATATATATATAAGGAAAATTCTCAGGGGTTCTCAAATCTGAAGTCAAGGCCTAAAAATTCCCGTGCCCTTTTGCATTCCTCTTTTTAACCCCTAACCTAAGTTGACCACTAACTAGGGCTACAGTTTACGCCCTCAGAGAAGATGTCTGACCATTTATAGCTCTACATGGCCCTAGCAAACAATTTAGGAAATTTCCAAACAAAAAGGAGATGCACGCTGTTGGAGACAGATATTTTCCCACAGATGTGGACCCAGGTGTTAAGGGTCTTGTACATATAACTTCATGCAAGCTGACCCTTCAGTTTGTCCTGTCCCTATGATGAAGTGGGAACCTGTCTACCAACCTTATCTTAATAAAGGTCTAAAATATATATGTGTGTGTGTGTGTGTAACTTGTGACAATATCTTTGACCAATTATGTTGGATAATTAGCCCCTATTATTTGATTTGTCCTGGCTTGGAAAAAAAAAACTCAATCTAAATTTAGATGTGAGCCATCAGATACCACAGTCCACACTTTACATTTATTAAAAATAGAAAAGCATGGATCTAAGCAACTATTATCACTGGACAACTTTGCATCAAGTGGTACAAGAACAAAACATCTTTAGGCAATGTTGGACTCAATTATGTGATTATGTTCACCAGAAACTTAAGATTTTTCAGCACTTCTTATGAGGCAGGGGTAAATTTCAATAATATAATCTAGTTTGAAAAAAATTCTGCAATTTAGTTATTGTAGAAGCAAAACCATTTTAATTGAACACCTGAAAAATGTGGTCAGTGGACAGAAATTAGCATTTATCCCAGCATTAGTTTTGAGAAACAGAAAAAGAGAATTCAAGTCTGAGAACATTCCTTTAACTGACATTTTATGGCTAGGAAATTAGGTATTAAAAATGAGAAAAGGGAAAAGGAGAGTTCTGTATCTCTATTTTAGGGAAAATAATTTTGATATCACACAAACACACACACACACACACACACACACACACATATATATATATATATATATATATATATATATATATATATATATATATATATATATATGTGTGTGTGTGTGTGTGTATATATGTGTGTGTGTATAGACTGTTTTTTCCTCTCTACATGTGTCCAAAAACATATCCCTTTTATGCTCCTATTGATCTGTAGTCAAGCTATTGTATGACCTTTTACATTAAACTTGTTACATAAGATTTAAATGAATAATATTTTTTGTGATTAGACTGCCTAAGATTTGCTTCATAATTATTGTATTTTTTAGGCCTGAAAACTATGGAATATTGTGTACAAGGATGGTATTTTCTTTCTTTATCCCAACTACATCTTCATCAATATAAAGATTGTATTAGAAGCTGTAAATCTGGTGAATATAAATTTATGAAAATAACTCTTTTTAAAAAATATTTGAGTATGTGTTATCCAGTATAAGTATTTTATAAAGTGTAAATCATTTAACGATTTGAAAGGGAAAGAGGCTGGAATCACTATGATCATTCTGTTAAACTTTTAAATAGTATTTAAGGAAGGTAGAATCTCAGGAGCATTTTTATTTGTTAGTAGGATTAGCTAATGGAGTTTAATATGTTTCAAGTAACTTTTAACTTATTCATTCTCTCTTGTATTATTTCATGGACTTGGTTAATACACAAGCAATTTTAATTTTTTTTTTTAAGTAAATTTATTTCACTGAGATTTTAAATAAAAGACAATTATTTTCATCATAAGAATTTTCATGAATAATTTATAATGGAAAAATTATTAAAGATTTTAAACCAGTTGTTTGAAATCAGATTTAAAAGAAAACTCTGAATTGCTTTGAGTTACAGATAAATTCCCATATTTTTAAAAATCTGTTAATATTTTATAAGTGTTTCTGTCTAAAAAGTTTTTTTTTTAATATTTCAGTAAAATAATCCACATTTTCAATAATCTATCCACCATGTGTTTATAAATGTTTCATTTGGTATAGAGATCAGACTTTAAAATGATAAAACCATTTACATTTGCGTTAATTTTGCTGCCTATTCATTGTTAAGTTTTATTATTGTTATTAACATAATTGAAATTACTTTATTGTTCTAAAATGCTATAATAAAGTAAGTATAATCTTAAAATTATAATTTTTAATTTAATAGGTAAATGAGATTACCAAATAAGTTTATATATATATATATATATATATATACACAAAGCTTAAGTCAACAGCTATCTTTCTCTTACTATTTCCAAACAAAGGTACCATATATTTCCAAATATAATCTGAGGGTAACTTTTTCCTTCAAAAATTTACTTAAAGTTCAAAACCTGTGTATAAGCCGAAGTGAAAAAAATCAATTTTTAGAACGTTCAAATATGTCACCAAGCAGGTAAAGTGGAGGAAATATTTTCCAATCATTCTGCTTTAAATTAAAATGCTAGATGTATGCTTCTCAAATCTTTTTAGCCACAGCATGCAATTTAAATACTGTGGAAGTAGAGGATTGGTGGCACTCTGAGATAAATACAAAAGCATCTCTTAGCTTATTTTAAAAGTGGCGAGGAAAACAACTTATATTTTAAATTTTATTTAATTTCATGCATCTTAGTTAGTTTCACAACTTACACTAACTTATCTAGTTTACTGCTCCAGAGTACGATTTGATAATTATGATGCTAGATCATGAGACGAATGGTGTTTTTACTTAGATGCTAACGACAATCTTCAATTCTGGTGACCCAATACAAAGATAAGTTTATCTTAAATTTAAGCAACATAAACTTTTTTTTTTAATGCAGTGTTTGGCAGTTTATTGATTGCTTCTGAGTTATGTAGAATTATGTTTATTAGAAGATTAGCCAATCTTCTACCATTATAGTCTCCCCCACTTTAAGTCTAAAAAACTCCAAAAATTCTCAGCTTATGTTTGGAATCATATGGTATCTTTTTTAGTAATGGTTTATTGCCCTTTTTTTAAAAATTATTTGCTTTATTATTTTATTGAATTATTTTGATAACTGTCAATTTTTTTTTTTCTGGGGTTGTCTTAGAAATTTAATATCTTCTTCTGGTTTCTTTAAGAAAATTTTCTTTTTCAGGCATTGAAGTCTGTGTTAAATCAAAAACTTCTGAAACAGTTCTTGGAAAATTTTACTTATTGCTTGGCCAAGGTCTTTGTGGAAGGCAAAATTATGACACTGCCATTAATGCAATAGAAAAAGTAGAGTAATTATTTACTTTGTATTGTTTAAATTTTTTATAAAAATATTTTTTGTTTAAAATATTTATAATTAATGTTTAAGCAGTTTATTTCATTTCCTGTCTCTGATGTTGAAAGACAGTTTATTTAAAAGTGGATAGAAATGCATTGTAACACTGCAGCATAAACACATTTTGTATATTAGGGAAGAACTTAATAAATACAAACATGCTATCAACCCTAAAGAACTATGACTTAGTTAATGGTTACATTATGCACTGTATTTACAATTTTACACAAATTCACAGAGAGAGAGAGCTGATCTATATGTTTAGTACCCGCACAAGATTTTTCTTTCTTACCATAGCTGCCAATAGGCATTACATGTAATAATTACTCATTTTACTCATGTTCTTTACCCCAGCCATTCTCAAACTGTTTTTGCCACCTCACCCAGTTTAAGGTAGAGAATTATTTGTACTTTGAAATAAATACTAAGACAATTCTTAGCTCATTTTGACAGTAGTGGAGTGGCAAGGGAAAACAACTTAAAATTTAAAGTATCTTTGTGCCCTCTTTAATAATTTCAAAAATTTTAGCTGACTTTTTGCTTATTGCTGTGGTTACCCCTGAGTTTGAAAACTCTGTTTTTATGTATTAACCCATTTTTTTCTCCTCAATTTTGACTATTTGTTGCATTTTATATTGACTTTGTGACTTACCCTTAATTTTTCTCAAAAAATATTTTGAGCATGTTTTTAGCCAAAACTCTGTAAGTAGAGAAAAGAAACCCTTTCTGTTTCCCTTAATTCAACATTCAAATAATTCAATGCTCCAGTAAATAATTCAATACTAATTAATCATAAAATTTTTAAAGCTATAAAAAGTGGTAAGTACTTAAGAGCAAAATGTTTAATTTATCAGAATGTATTTTATTTAGCTATGAAAGTCTTTCAACGTAGTTATTGCACCAAAATATTTTGCAATAAAATATGTTATTTATTAATTAATGGCAATTATGGAAGCAGTTATCATTAATTCCTAACACTAATTGGTGAAAGTGTTGCTTGTACCCTATTTTACATATTCTGTTTTACCAGGTTGACAGGTATGCTGTTTGAAAGAAATCCTGGCAGAAACCTTTAGGGGGGGGGGAGAAGCAGGATAAAAGCTTAGAAGAACACCATAGCATCTACAGACATTTCTAAAGGTCTATTGACTGAAGATCCTAAGAATTTATTAAAAATATTGTCTGTTCTTTGACAACTTGGTTCAATTTCATAAGACCCAAATGCATAAATTGAGGAGTAATGGCATCTTCTTTCTCTTGATCAAACATAATACTCCTCCCTTGAAGAGGAAAAGTCATTTGTGTTCTTTTTAGACTATTTTTTTGTAGACTATTATTTTAGCAACCCTTTGTGGTCTGCCATCACAGCATCAATATTTGAAAAAATATTCATCAGGAATTAGGAAGTAGCTATTTCTTTTATGAATTTCTTTGTTATGAATATTTCTAGGTTTATAAATTTATGTTGTGAATAAAATTATTATTTAAGTTATGATTTGGTAGTTATTTACTAAAAGTATTTTGGTGGTACTTTGAAATGCACATTTTTTTCTTTGGGGTTTTATATTTTTGTGCTCCTAGTTATGTTACTAGTTTGTTGTACATGTGTCATATTTTTTTTATCTAACTTGTTTGTATATATTAATAGGTATTTGTATTTTGAAAAGGGTATTTTTAGATTTATATTTAAAAAATTTTAATTATCTATAATAAAATTTAAAATCTATTCAAATATTAATTTTTTTATTTGTGCTTCTGTTCTATTTTTTCATAGTTTTCAATTTTGTTTTCTTTTATAGAGTATTGGATATTTAGGGATGAATAAAGAAACTTTACTTGTATTTTGTTCTACACTTTTGTTGATTGGATTAATTGAAAAGGCTGAGAAGGTAACATTTCCTAGATACTTGAGAGTACCTCCTTTTACAGCAATACTTAGTCGTATATTCCAATTGCAATCTTATGTCTAATTTATACATTGTCTGGAACTAAAATTTATGTAACTTTTACTTATTCAATAATTGCTAAGTTTTTCAAAAATAATTTTTGAGAGTGATATTATATATACATATATATGTAGATATATGTGTATATATATATATATATATATGTGTGTGTGTGTGTGTCTGTATATATATATATATATACACACAGAGAGAGAGATATGTTTTGTTTCTCTCATTCTTTATTTCATAATATAATTTATAATTCTGGGCAATGTTTAATTATGTGTTTTAGAATAGTTCTTATAAATTTTTCATCTATATTTTTTTAATTAATCAGATGTATGAAAGTCTGAGAGATAAACTGGAAGAAGATGCTGAAGTTTTAAGACTAGAGGGCCATCTTTGTCTATTAAAAAAGGATTTCACAAATGCTTTGACATTGTATGATAATTTTAATCTATTTATTCTTTAACCTTTTTGCACTTTTGTATTATATGCAGCACTAAACTTTTCTTGTATTTCTTGGTTTAGGGGCTGTAGTGGATTTGTATTATGAATGTTTGCTACATTAAATTAAGCTTAACGTTACAGTAATTTTACTAAATTAAGGCTTAACATTAATATCTTCCCATGCTGAAAGACATACTTCATTTGCAAATACTGTGGTCTGTGAGAAGTATTTTGTTGCAAAACATGTTAGGTGTGAAGGAGTTAATGTAATATTTATTGAAAAAATATTTAATTTGCCCTTGTCTATACCAGAGATTACCCAACATTTTCATACATGGGCCAAATTTCCTAATTATTTTAAAAAGAAAGGGAGTTGGTAGGCTGTACATTGTGGAAAAATATATAACTGAAATACTATAGAATATTTTTATTGTTACTACCAATACATCTTAAAGGCATAACATTTTTTATATCTATCACTGCAGATACATCTCAAAGGTGTTTAGAATAATAATAATAATAAAAACTTTTTCACTATTTCTAAATTGTAATGTCTCTTTCACAAGACCTTTTTGGTAGTTGAACATGTATTATAATTCATAGTAGGGACGCTCTGATTAGTATTAGAAGAGAGGGGAAAATAAAGGATGAAAAAGCAGGCATCTCTGAGATGTGGGGCTAACATTTTAGAATTACAATTCATGTCTATTAGGATGAAGCACTCAAAATAAGATCTGTGCACTGAGCGGAGCTATTCAGTGATTTTCTCCCTCAAAAACAATGATTACATAAAAATAAATTAAGCACTACAACATCTTTATTTAAAAGTATTATTATAATCAATAAAAAATTGAATAATAATAATATTTATTTATTTGATCAAGCAATATTTGAAGGCTAAACATTTCTAACCCCTTGTCTACACAAATTCTGTTTTAATTTTGATGTGAGAAATCATGTTGCTCTGTGTCATCTTTAATTGTTTTCCTTCTTCATTATGTTAACTACTTTATCAGACTGTCCCTTTCATTATCTGCATGTATATGTGCAAACTTGAGTATATTTGTCTGTCTATCTGCTCATGCTGTTTTTCTCCATTATCTGTGATTATTCTGTGTAAATATTTATTCCTTTGATTTATGTTTATTCAAATTTGTTGATTGGGCATTTAAAAACTTAAAAATATGTGAAATATAGTTAAAATAAGTTATTCATATGCCTTGTAATTCTTATATCACAATGTGCTTTTTTGGTTTCAAAATCTTTTTAGATTACGAAAATCTGTTTCACTTGATGAATCACCTTACACTTTGCATTTAATTGGACTTGTTTTGTGGGAAAGTGATCAAAGAGAAAAGGCTTTTAAGGTTTTTAGTAAAGTAAGTGAAGGCCATAAAGTTGTTTAATTTTTTTTTCTTTTTAACTGTATTTATTAGAAATGTATTTTCTTGTCCTCCTATCATTTTTAGGCTGCAAAATTAGATCCTTACCTGTCTCAAAACTTTTTGTATATTGGTCATTATTATCAGTTTGAGTTGCTGGATAAAAGGTAATATTATTCTTTCATGAAGTATGCTAAGTTTCATAGATTTATCATTGTTAATCTTTTCTATTCATTAACTTTTTAAAACAAGATAAATGTAGTAAATTATATTATATAACTGAATACTTTTTTTTTTATATTTGGACAAATGTCGACAGATTCTAAAGTATTCTTTAAAGTGTTATTTTTTTATTTATTTTGCTTGATCCTTTGATCAAACACATATATGTATGTATCTAATACATACAAATAAATGTATCTATATGTGTGTGTAATGTGGGGGTTCAAACTCACAGGTGGATGCAGTTATAGAAAATAAAAAGACAAATTTGAAAGTCCAAATGGCATAGGTTTATTTTGTAAGGAGTCCTTCAGCATTATGTCCTTATAATCTTATGCAGGGAAGAATCACATTAATGACTAAAAGAACTGTAGCCAATCAGAAATGTTAATATTGGTCACATTGTGATGCTTGCAAAGAGAAATTGTTGTATTACACATATATAAATTAAACTTGTATACTTGGTGATTTGGCATTCATTTTTAAAGGTTAACAGAAATACAAAAAATGAAAGTAAAATTACCAAATGACAGAAACAAGGGTATACTTTGGGTATAGAATTGCCAAAAAAACTAACATAATATGTAATTGAAATAAAATGATTTAACTGTTAAAAAATCATTAACATATATATACTAAACTTTTTACACCCAATCATTAGTATAGTTAAAAAAAATTCTCCGAAACAAAAATTTTGTTTTATTTTAAAATCCATATAAAATTTAAATTACAATACAGAAAAAAATTATTTTTTAAAAAATAACATAATTATGTAAAACAAGTAACACATTTCATGAAGTATGCCTTGTAAATTGTCTGCCCACTTGGGAAATATGAATTTAACCACTGAGCCAATACAATACATACAAGAGTGAAGTCGATTTTTTTTTTCAAAATTCAATGTATGACTTGGAACTCTCAGTTATATTTTTAAAAATATGTCAAATTTAACTTAATTTTATCAATGTGTTTTAGATATCCTGTTATTTTAATTCATTAACATTTTATAGTTATTCTAGACAAACATGAAACAGTCATCCTCATAAAAGTGTAAAATAAAATTTTCTAATTAAATATAGAGAAGTGTTAAGTTTGGCTGGATGTGTGTAAAATTATTTGTGAAGAGCCAAAAGAGAAGCATCCTGTTAAATTTACCATAACTGCTCAAAATTTATTGATGAGGAGATGTACAAATATTATTCCTGGGATAATTAATTCACATTTAACATTTATGACCATGAAATTACTAAAAAATAGTTTACTGTAAGTTATCATAAAAGATGCTCCATTGATGCAAGTATGAAAAGAAATTGAAAAAAAATAGAACATTCCTGATATAATTGTATACTAACCAAGATATAAAATTCCACACTTTCATCAAGTATATTTATTTTGTTTTGTAATTCTTTTAGAAAATATTTAAAATTATGTTTTGAGCATGTTATATATTTAGTGTATTATTATATTAAGCACATTATAAACTAAACACATTCCTTTTTTTATATTAGACCTTAAACACATTAGCTATTATGCAAATTATATATTAAGCATATTATATATTAAACACATCATATATTAATCAAGAGCATTACACATTAAACATATGACATATCAAGCACTGTATAACTTGATATCCTGTGAGATTGATCAGTAATATTTGCTTTATACAGTTTTTTACATAATTTATTACTATTACATTTGAAAGTTATTGGCTCATTCTCTTCATAACATTTGCATAATTTCTTTCATCTATGTTTGAACACACATTTATAATTATTTGTTATGGCAGGAAACATTTGTAATCAGTATGACTCATTTAAATACTTTTTTAAAAATGGCTTTTCTAATAATATAATCACAGGAAATGCTGTATATTATAT
This sequence comes from Pardosa pseudoannulata, assembly GCA_032207245.1. Lineage (NCBI taxonomy): Eukaryota > Metazoa > Arthropoda > Arachnida > Araneae > Lycosidae > Pardosa > Pardosa pseudoannulata. The sequence continues at coordinate 70,230,568 of CM063504.1, forward strand.
ATATTTATGAAGTTTTTTTATATGTTATGTTTCCTAGATAGTAAAATCATTTTTAAAATTGTTTATAAGCTTTGGTATAAATTCTTTTAACATACATATGTGTACCAGCATGAATTAAACTACTAAGAATCTTTTAAAAATTTTTAAATATTTTTTTTTTTCAGTAAAGCATCTAAATGCTATCAAATAGCCTTTAGTTTGGACAGCTCTGATATGGAAATTGGTATGGCTTATAGTCAAACGCTTAAAGATTTAGGTCAAGAGGTATCTATTTTTAATTTATTAGTTTCAAGCATTCATTAATGACATTTATTTCATATGAATATTTCTTTTAAATAAATATTTAAAAACTATCTTTTTTAACACTAAACATATCATAACTGTTCAAGTGACTGGTAATGCATATGTAAAAAATGCGAGAGGTAAGGAATTAAAATAGAAATAAAAGAAATGCGTATATATTGTGTTGATGTGTATTAAAAGTGTTTAGTGTTAAAATCTATAATGAAACTATTTGATTGTTCTTTAACATGTTGTAAATGTAAGTGTTATAATGTATGTAACATTTAATTCATACTCATAACATTGAGCTCCCTATAGTTTGGCCAAAATAATGATTAATCCTTAATTCTCCAAACTTAACAATTTATTATTCTAAAACATTATTTGCAGTTATAGGCATACAATTTGGATAGTACAATGACACAGAATTAAAAGATCTGATGATCTAATTTATCTAATGATCTCTACTAAATATTCATTAATTATGAGGTGGTGACTATAATCTTAAAGACAGTGACCTACTCGGGACGCAGATGAATGGATGCATGAAAATAGAATCTATAGGTATCTGTGAAAGGCTGACTCAGGGGGAGGAATGGAGCAGGGTCTTAACTCCCTAGATGCATTAGAACTAGCACACACAATCCCCAGTCACTCTCTCCAGCCATGGCTCCGGGAAACAGCAGAAAACACTCTCTCAGACTCTCAACTCTTGCCTCCAAGATCCTCTTCTCCTCTCATCTTTTTTTTTTCTCATGCTCAATCGTTCTTGCAATACACTAAGATTTGCCAATAGCAATATAATATTGGGTGCAATCCTTTTTCTATTTGCTATGAGCATTTTGGAACCTCCTTCAGATGCATCCCATGGTTTATACAATTTTTCCATGGGAATCTCTTGCTGTTGTAGGTGGCCACAGGTTCTGACCCCTTAGCCTTAGGTAACCTCTGTCCACTACTTCAGTTTAATAGGCCATTAACTTGTTAGTTCACGCCCATTGCCATAAGCCTCCCCATCGAGTCCCTGAATCAAGTCATTTCTTCACAAATCACCTTAATTAGTCACCACCTGCAATACACATATCTTTGCCTTTGGCAGGATTAATCTGCCAAGACTAACTTACTGCAGTAAATAAATTTTCTAAATACTATGATTCGTAAATTTTCAATTTATTTTTATTTTACTTATTTTGGAGTGTGCCTGTTTGAAAATTTCAGTTATTAGAATGTTGTTTATTTATTTATATTTAGTGTACACATATCTACTTTTATAATTAGAAGTATGTTTCTATACCAAACATTACTATCATTTACACATTACTAATCTACACAATTTTGGGGTTACCATCTAGTATAGAAATATATTTCTACTAACATATAATTTTTGTTGAATTTTATTTATATTATTCAGGGATTTGTTGCTTTTTAAAAGTGTATATTCTTCAGTTTAACAAATATGTTTATTGAAATATGAATGATTAATATAAGGGATTAAAAATTTTAAATTCCATTCATAAAACTAATTCATGGTGTGATGTTTCAAATTAAGTTCTAATATGTAGAATAAGTTTAAAAGGATTATGCTTTCAATAACTAGTTTTTCCTACTCTATGGTAAATTCTAATAGACAAGAATTTTCAATTTAAAATGTAGTTTGTATTATTTTATTTATTTTAATCCTTATGCATTTAACGTAAGATTATTTCAGCTGATCACTTTACATAAAATTATTTTTCATCTGATATATTCTGTGCATTCATTTACTGTGATAAGCAGCATATGTAAATAATAATAATAATAATTTTGCAACCAGGAAGAAAATATGAAGGTTTTAAAAACAATAACTGAACAGATGAGCTTGGAAAGGTATTTGATCCTTTTATAGTTGAATAACTTTCTGTCAATTATTCTTATATAACAAGTATTTTCATTTTAATTTTGTTAAAAAAAATATCCTAAAATATATGTCAATGCCTTATATTCAACCTTTTTTTGCTAATCCTTGAAAATTATGTCTTCATTCCCATTTGTCCAGCAGTTATCCTTTAATAATAGAAAAAATTCTTTTTCTCAATATATTTTAATTAGTGTAATCCTTTACATAATCTTTTACAGGGCCACTTTAAACTGCTGCCTACATTATTCCTTATATTTTTCCTTGAAAAGTAACATAATTACCTAAAGGATTATAAGAGGATATAACTTCAAGTGATTAATTAACATAGCCATAAAACTTAAAATATATTTTTTATGACCATAATCCTCTACAAAGAACTTTCTTGTTTGCTATATTAATGAAGAAAGTACTTATTGGAAAGAAGTTAGCAAAATATGTATGACTTTAAAGTAGTTGCTACCTTTTAATTTAATGTGGTTAGTAAGAGGTTAGGAATTTATGTTATCTGTTTATTACAATTTCATGTTTGGAGAAACTCTCTTAATAACTTTTCAATTAATAATTATATATATATATATATATATATATATATATAATTGATAAAAATTACTTACCAATCACAAGTAAAACAGCTCATATTTCTCATTGCCAGGCTCGCTTAGCTATGTAACTTAGATGCAGTCACCATGCTGAGATAGTTTTGCTGAGAACTTGACCAAATGAATACCCAATAAAATCCTTTATTTTCATTCTATACTCAGAGAAACAGGCATGGTACACAACCAAGAGTCACAGTATGTCTGTTGATTCTTGAAAATGCTGTGCTTGAAGAGAGATAATCACATGTTTAATTTTTCCTGAGAGAGTGAACTTAATACACCAGTTTTGCTATGGCTTGTAAAAAAACAAACATGGTGGAAAATTGCATTCAACAGTATGAAGATTGTCAATTTTCTGAGGTAATTGACATCTGGTTTATAAAAAGTAAGAAGGCCATACATAGCAGTTATTAATTTCGTTTTAAGTTTTGAGAAGCACAGATGGAATAAAATCTCAAAAAATCATATCCTTGATTTAATTTGGATGATTGAGAAAGTTAAGATTAAGAAAAATAGTGAGGAAGAATTTTGAAAAACTATAGGGGTAATATTCTTTTATATTTTACATGTATATATAGGATAGGGTTTGGTGTTTAGAGGTAAATTATCATCTTTTTAATTTGCTGATGATGTTTATTGATGTTAATTGGAACAAAATTTAAATCAAGTAACATGTTACTGATTCATAAAATTAACAAATACTAAGTTAAGAACAAATCCTTGCATATCAAGCTCTGCAAACAATACTGGACTTTACCCTCTCAACTACAGCTATCTCTCTCAATCTCTGATTTAAACCACAGTTTAAACTCTCATACTGATCAGTGTGGCTTCTGATGGGCATCCCACTTTTCATTCATTTTACCGACATAAATATATTTATATTTATACATATTCCTTTAATATAATAATTTTTTCTTACTCATGCAGTCCCACATTTGTGTATAGATGCAATGACCTTGATTATCAATATATTGTTATTTATAACATCAAAATAATTTTAAGTAACAAAATGAATAATATTTTCGTACTGATGGAAGAATTAAATGATAATAGGTAAAATATTAATTTTTATGATGCATAAATTTCAATCATTATAAAGTACCAATATACATAATATAAAAATAAGAAAAGTTTTTATATCTTAATGCCAGTATGTTGCCTCTTTATCATTTCTTGTACAATATTAAAATTCTTTTCCTTTTCATCCTATACAAAATGTAATCATGCATTTTCCTATTCTTCATTAAATATATAAGACTTTGCTTTTATATAATCATATTTAATAGAGATTCTCAAACTTTTCCAATTTCAACATTGTTCCTCAATCTAGATTTTTCCAAGACACCTTATATACCTCTTGAACTAGAACTTGTTTGCAAAATAGTCAATTGAGAGACAGTCAACATTGAACCTGGCATCCCATTTGCTTTCAAACATAAAGTGTGTAACATTTAACAGAGTTCATGCAAACCCCTTACTTATTAGTTTGCACCAGTTAAATTTCATATCTCTACCTATAAAAATTAATTAAAAAAGATAATAAGTTTATGAAAATTATGTAATACCTCGTGGTGTTCCTGTGAGGAAATGAAGATTCCCTAAGGCTTAGAAGAAGACTTTAAAAACATTTATAGAATATAGCATTTGATTTTCAAAATACAGTTTATTTTTTAATTATAAATTAAAAATATTTTTAAATCTTATTTACTTTCTCATTTAAAAACTTGAAATTTGTTATAATACAGGCTGTTATTATATAAGAAATTCACATACATTTATTTGTGATAAATATGCACCTAGTTTAGAACCTTTTAACTTAATGTTTGTAGATGCAAATGGGCATGGACCCAACTAGGACTAAGCCAGCTACAAAATAATCAACCTTCTGATGCCATATTTTCACTACAGAATGCTGTCAGGGCAGATCCAGAAAGCAGGTATGCACATTGATTATTTGTAGTTTATAAATGTAATACTTTCTAAAATATATAACAGTTGGGTATGTTGTGTACAGTATTGTGTGAATACATTTCACCTTGTCTTAAATTTCAGGGTGATGTTTAGTAAAAATATCTCTTTTAAAGAATAAATATAAAATGAAAACTTGTTTTTGCTTAAAAATTTTATTATTTTAGTTTTGTTCATTAAGCTACAGTTTTTATTAATAGTTTACTTTTTGCCATCAGACTTCTAAGAAGTAAAAATATTTTGTGAATAGGCTATTAACTTTAAATTCTTAGTAGAAAATAAATGTTTCCAGCTGGAGTCAGGTTATAGTTTTATAAAGAGAAATATTGTTGAATACATTAAAGTTTCTTGAAAAGGGTTATTTATTATACCTGGAAGATATTTGTGTAATCAGTTAAATAGTACTTGCTGACTAAACTTCCATTACAAATAAGGTAGCTGTAACAAGTAAAAGTTGGAAAGGAACCATTTGACATCAGGGCCCTTGAAGTCTTTAATCTATAAAGATTTTCTCTCTGCACACAGATGCTGACCATACAGAAAGGTGTTACTTTTAGGTACTAGTATCTCTGGATTTGAATCCTGATGCTGGCAAAAATCTTTATGGACATTCAGAATCAACTTTAAGCAGTAGCTGTTGGTCTAAGTCTTGTGTTGTAAAAAAATTGAATGTAGCTTTCAAAAATAGACCTAACTTTTTTTTTGCTTTTCTATGCAACCTTTCTAGAAATTTTGCTGAATCCTTATTTAAAAGCACCTTTATTGCTTCTAAAAAATTTGATAACCAAAAACCAAAGATTACACCCTCCCTAAAACTACTTAATTCTTTTTCTTTTTTTAATCATTAAAAAGGTTCTTCAAAGCCCTAAATTTCTGTGTTGGTCCCTAATTGAGCAAATCAATTTTCAATAATAATCAAATTTCAAGTAAATTGTCAAAAGGGAAAGCTGAGCAAATATCCCTAAGAAATTATATTATATGAATATAATTCTTTCCAGTTTCTGAAAGCAGATTTGGTGCTGTTTAAAGCAAAACAACTATTTACAATTTTCTTATCATTAAGTGTTGCTTCTAATGAAAATATTGATACTATAACTGTTGGTCTGCCATATTTTTCTTTAACGTGATTTTTTTTTTTTTTTTTTTTTTTACAAAGTTAAAAGACTCCTTTAAAAGTTCTTAAAAATTAATTTGTAGCAGCATTCTGTAGAATCTGTTAAACTTTTCTTGAAATGTAATGTAAATAAGATTTATTTATAATATATTGTTACAGACATGCCAACTACTTCAGATTCTCCGGAGTTACTCTAGAGAAATGAGAAAAATTGATAATTTCAAAAACATCTCACATTGCTTCAGAGAATAACAAAGATTTTGAACCACTAAAAGATCACAATTCAGTAATAAAATACAGAGTCTTACCAAAAATAATGCTGAATGTATTAATCTTTCCACACAGAAATGCTCTATGCGAAATAGTTTTCATACTGTGCAGAAAAACCAAACTGAATTTAGGTTAAATTTGAGTAAATGAACTCTAGATTTCTTGATAATAGAAAAATAATGTAACCATTTTATTCGGATTTGTTTGTTACTATAAAAAAAAAACTTTTTTGAAAAAGAAGTTACTTATATATTGATAAATAGATAAATGTTAATTTAACCTTTATAATTTACTACTATGTTTTTATTTTTAATTTAATTTGCTCAATTTTAATTTCTAAGCCGATAAAATATGTAATTATGTATAACTTATTTGAGTTATTTTGTTTTGTTTATTGTGTATGTAAATTGCATACACATGTAATTTGTAGGTAATTTGTTAAATTTTAATACCACGCTATTGCTCCTGACAGAGGAGTCTGAATTTTAGTATGTCTGTTTTTAAAAGTTTAATGGAAAATAGATTAATTAATTAATTTTTGTATGAATTACTAAGTGTAATGATAGTATGTACCTTCAGTGTGTGAACATTTCTTATGAACTTGTGTATACCCTAAATATTACCATCACAGGATACTTATTAAAATAATTTTAACATGATATGCTTTGTAATGTATATTTTGGAGAGTTGAAATGATTTTAATATGTTACATTTGTAAATTTTATTATAATGCAATAACATACTGAATAAGCACATGTTTATGTACGATAAATGATAAAACCTTAGAATTATTACAAAGGTTTTATCCTCTCAAATATCAGTGATAAGTTTGTTTTATTAAAATCTTGGTTTTAAATAAATCTTTTTCAGCAAAATGCGTTTAATTTCCCTTTATTATGAAATTATTTGATTTTATGCATTTTTATTTATCAATATTGTTAAATATTTCTTACAAGACACAAACTTTGCTTATTATGTCATCATTATTTTGTATGAACTGTAAAACTTTTTTGTTTTCCTCTACAGTTATAGTTGGGAATGTTTGGCAGATGCTTATTTAAAACGAGGTAGTTACGAGTCTGCACTGAAAGCTTTTGAAAAAGCTTCAGAAATAAACCCCAAAGCTATGTATCCTCTTTACCAGTAAGTTTTATGTCAATTATATTTTAGATCAGTGATGAGCAAACTACAGTCCATAGATCAGACAAGAAATTCTACCAGTAAACAACTAATTTTATGGTTCAGAAATTTTCAACTTCATTGTTTTAAAAAGGAAAAAAATGGTTATATTATTTGAATACCGAAAATGTGATTCTGAAAAATTTATATGGAAACTAATTTTATAACTTTATAAAAAAAAATGGAACATGTTCTAATAAATATGGCTAAAGTTATTAAAATAAATTTAAAAAATAGAACCAAAATTTAAAAGAATTTTTATTTTCTCTTTCTATGTTTATATTAGAGGCATTGAATAAGCTGACACTTGTCTACTTTAAATATGGTTTTAGGATGTGAGGAAAGTTAGAATTTACTGTTAAAAGGGAAAATTGATGGAGTTTTTAGAAATGCTATCACTTTTTCAATCATCACATATTATTAAAATTTTCAAAATGTACTATTTAACTTGTTGGATATTATATTAAATTATGAGTTTACCCCCAAACTTATATCTACCTATATAAGAAAGGTTTGCCCATCACTGATTTATAAAACTTGATTTTTTATAAATTTTTTTAAATGTTTACATAAGAGGGTAGCATAAAGTTTTGATTATTACTTAAAAAACAATCAAGATATAAACTTTTATTTGTTATATATAAAGTTTTATTTGTTACATTTAAGACCTTTTAATAGCCTCTATCTAGTGTAATACATTTTTCTCAGCCTTTCTTGATGTTTCGTAGGCTATCACAGCATAATCACCCAGTAATCCTCTATTTTCTCTATACTATGGATTATCTTAGTCCACAATTTACAGAAACCAAATAAATCAATGTTAATAGCTGTAATTTACAATATTATGTATATGAGAATTTGTTAACGTCCAAGAAAAAAAAATTTATCTAGGTTATTTCTTATTAATAATTAAAACTTTATGAAACCCCCTATATATTTATTTTTGTTTTTGAAGATTACTTCTTAGGATCTATAACTTTTATGGCCATGAAACAAATTTATTTTTTCTTACACTATTATTTAAACAAATAAATTAGTTTAAAGAGGGGGCCATCTACTGTCACAGTATCACAGCAAGTTTAATATAAATTAGTTTTTATGAATGTTATATTTTTGTTGTACATCATTTAATGGAACTGGAAAGTTAGATTTGTTATATTTTATAACTATTTTTTCCCATGACTTAAAAATTGTATAGTTAGAAATCTTAAAATGTAAAGGTTATAAATTGCAAATAAACAAGGCTATGCTTCTTTTAAAGAGAATAATTTTTGCGTATTCCCTGTTCGTTTAAAGTGTTTCAGAAGAGAAAATTGAAACACAAAGGTCTTTGATATTTTTCAATGTGAAAAGAGTGTTCTGGGTGTAGTAAAGAAAGTAACAAAATTATTCTTCCTTGGAAAATCATACATTACAGGGTTTGCACTCTCCTTAAAAAGAGCTTTTAAAGCCCTTAGTTTTCATATTGGGTTCTTAATTTTTTAACAGCAACCAAATTTGAAATAAACTGCAATTTTTTAAAATACAGTAAAAACCTTGATACAACAATACTTAAGGGATCCAATAAAATTATCTTTATAGAGTAATATATTGTCATAACAAGGAATGATACAATTTTAATCTAAAATACTTTAATTATGACTGGTTTGATATGTTTGTGATACAATAATAGAAAAATTTTAACTACCAAATTGTTAAATATTGTCAAAGCACAGAAAATGAATTTTAAAAAAATTACAAGCATGCAACAAATTATATTTCAGAAACTTATGTATTGAATGAAATCTGTGATTTTTTTTTTTTGTTGTTGTTGTTGTTGTTGTTGTACTCATTCTTTTTTGCTGCTAAATTAATTAACAAAGTATGAATAGAATGTAAAGAACAAAAACAATAATAACTTGTGGATTAAAGGTATGAAAAAATATCCGCAGAGATATAATAGATGAATTTCTTTATGACTGTCAGTAAAATATGCAATCTGTATTTTTATTACCAATTTCTTCACTATTGTTTTCTTTTTTATCCAAGATTTTAAGCAAAATATCTTTATTGCAAACTCCTATGAAAGAATGAATTCATCATTTGCTGGTAAAATTTTCATCACACTTTCATTTCCTGGTATTTGAAATCTAAAATACCACTGTAGAGGGATAGAAAAAAAAATAATCATTCATGAGAAAACCATCATGAAGTGTTGAGGTCAGGAAAATTTAATTTAGACACATCAATTTAAAAAAACATTAGTTACAATATTCTGCTATAACACCAGCAAACATGCATATATGTGAATCAACTCTCCAGTATTGATTTTCGTTAAATCCAAGTGTTGTTTAACACTATAGATGTTTTTTTTTTTGGGGGGGGGGTATTCTTAAGGAGTTAGACAAATATATTTAACATTTTTCTTACATAATATTTTTTAAGCCCTTAATTTGTTAGAAAAAATATGGGTAGTAAGTTTAAAATTTATTAACTCCAAATCATGTTCTAAAACTTTATTATCTGTGTATTAATTAAAATATAATTTCATTTGTTTTTAGTTTCAATATATCTTTAGAACAACAAAAAAATCATAAATAAAAAAAAAATCCTGAACTCGTCTACACTAAAAGGGTTATCCCTTACTAATATATTATTTTAAAAGTACTGGGATCAAAAAAGTCTTTAAGAATGTATTCTTTTGCTTAATTTCTTTATAAAAACTTGCTTACTTTAGTTAATTTCGTATGTATTTGAAGTATTTTGTATAGTGATTATAATTGATCAACAGAAAATTAATAAATCATTAAAAAGGATAATAACTTGTATTGTTTTAGACTTTTAATATGTTTCTTCTGTATAGAATTGCAACAATTCAAAAAATGAGGGGATTTTTGATTGAAGCTATTGAAAAATATAAAAATCTTCTAAATATTACATCCACTTATATCCCTGCTCTTATTGGTAAGTTTATTTACTATCTATATCAGCATATTTTCAAACTATTTATATTTTAATAAATATCTAAACATTCTTTTTTTTTAGGTTTATCAGAGACATACGTTCTCTTAGCTAAAAAATATTTTTCTGAGTGCTTATATGGCCTGTCTAGAGATTATTGTCAAGAAACACTGTACACACTAGCCAGGTTAGTTTTCTGAACATTTTTCTATAAAAATAAAATTGGCTTAATTATTATGATGCTTCAAATTTTACTTTTTTATATTTTTACAAAAAAATCATTGAAGCTATGTAAGTATATTACCAAAATAACTAAGAAGTTTTAACAGTCAGGAGGGAACTATTTTATTTTATATGAATTATTTCTTATAAAACCTGTATTACTTTCTTAAAATTTATGCTTAATTATTGTGTTTTAGTTGCTTTTAATAAATAAATGAAGTCTTAAAGTAAAACTTGAAAATGTTTCAATGAATTTAAGTGTTTTTAAATGTATTATAAATTTAAAGTATTGGAAAGTAACTAATCCAATATATTTTGTGGATTTTTAAGTAAACTTTCAGTATTTGCATGATTTTGTAACTAATAACAATGATTAGATTTTACCTGAGACTGTGCATACATGCATGGGAGTTCATTGTTAGAATCATTTGTTTTATTTCAATATTGCTTGTATATAAAAAACAAATAAAAATCTGTTGTGTGATTTCAATATTTGTTGTAAACTTATTAAGATAGTTTTACAATTAGTTCTATGTGTTTTAAAAACTTGGTTTCATATCAACATTAGAGATATGTATTGCATACATAATAGAAAGTTATAATAATTATATAATAAACTAATAATTATTGATTAAAAAAATTCTGTTATATAACAAAATTTATAAAAGTATTCTTCGTGTGTTAATTTTACCAACTTTCTCCAATTTATCTGTTGCTTGTTGAATTAATTTTTTAATGCTGCATAATGCATTTGAATTTATTTATAGTGTTTTTATGCCATATACTCAATAATTATAATGTTTCTTAGAGACATAAATGTTTTGTATTGCTTTATGGTAGGGCCGTAGCCAGAAATTATTTTCAGAGGGGGACCAACGGAGAAAGACATCTTTATTTGTGAATGATACTTCATTTGATGAAAGGGAAAGAACTGTATTTCCGGACTGTACAGCACTGTATTCCAGTGCTGTGTTTGAGGCCAACGGCCTAGGAAAACTTTTATGGTCTGGGTTTTTTTTTTAAAGAATAATTGTTTATGTTCATGAACAGCTAGGCAGATAGTACACACACGCACAAACATGGGACGATGTCTATCTACAAAATAGTCTTTCAAAATTTCGGGGGGGGGGGACTAGTCCCCCAAATCCCTCCCCCTGCCTACGGCCTTGCTTTATGGTGCTCTGCTAACAAATAACATTTGGAGTAGTATGTGTTGGAAATTTAATTTATTAATGCTCAAATTTCTTCTTTTCAAAAAACAATTTTGTTCACAAAATATAAATTCTAGTTAGGATTTTGATTTTAACTTCTGTGGTAGTTACAAAATTTTTGGTAGGGGTTTTAAAACTAAGTAAAGTGACAACACTTATGGAATACTGTGGTATTCTATGATGGATTGCTGTAACATATCTTGGGTCATTATTACAAAAACTTTATAATATCAGTATTTTATTAATATTAAAACTTTATTTTGCACACCAACTTTGTTGCTGATTGTAGAAACATGATTAAAACTTAAAAATGCATTTGTAGCAATGTTATGGAAAATATATAATCTAATTAATAAGTTATTGTAAGCAGATCACATCTAAAGAAATGCAGTGATCTTAAGGAAAATTTACTCATTGGAATAACTACTTTTAGATTGAAAACTACTGGTTTTAGGGTATACTTTTCTTGTTATATTGTGTCAAGAGAATATAACTATTGAAATGTGTGACCTTTGTCAGTATATACAGGCTTGCAATTCCGTCACTTTTCTCATCTTTAGTCACTTTTTTTACAATTTATCACTTTTAGTCACTTTTTTAAGAAAACAGTCACTTTTTTCATGGTGTATCACAGCAAAAGTCTGTTTTTGAAAAAAGAAAATCTAAATTAATGACAAAATATTTTAATAAAAGACCAAAAATGTGATGCTATAATCTTATTTTTCTTATTAAAATGTAATTAGTCATATGGTTTTCAGAATTTAGTGATTTTAAAAAGTCTTAAAGAAGTTCCTAAAATCTACATTTGTACTGAAACGTACATTGAATACATTAAAGTAACTTACGTCAAAGCACACATTTCTCTTTTTCTTTTTCTTCACAATTTTTGTTTAGATACTATAAACTAGCTATGTACATATTTCAAAACATCATTAATATATGCAGAAAATTGTGATTATAAAATTAATGTATTGTATGTATTCAAATCTAATTTATAGATTTTCTTGAATAAAAAGCAGTGTTGATTTGTGTTAAACAAAATTTTTAACCTTTTTTTGTATTTGATGCTAAAATTATGTCTTGCATGAATCATTTGATTTAGAGTGGAAATAAATAGAAAAATCTTAATAATAGCATCTGTAATCAAGAGGAGAAAAAAATCGATTTTTTTTTCAATGCTTAGTCACTTTTTAGTCATTTATTCTATATTATTTGTAACTTTTCTCACCTTTTTGAAAGTACCTCAGCAGTTGCAAGCCTGTATATAACAATTATGAAAATATTCTAGTATGATTAATTTTTAGAGTGTAAAATGTTAATATTTATAGTTTTATTCCTGTCTTCACTAGCCTTCTTTTCTGATTTTAGAGTTGTACCATCAACTAATACACTCTCATGTATGTGGAAACTTGCTGGTGATGCTTGTACCATACCATTTCATTTTGATAATATATGGTTTCCTATCCATGTACCTTCTGAATTGCACCAAGAGCCAGATAAAGGAGAGATATCTTGTAAAAAGTCTGAAGCACTTGCTTTTGGATCCAAGTAATGTTACCTACTGCTTTAGAGTACTTTGTTTTTCTATTAATTTCTTTCCTTTAATTATCCATTTTGGAAACCAAATTTGAAAATAAGCTTACAAAGACTTTAGTGATTGGAAAATCATCTTGCTTTTTTTAATATAACTGCTATTTTTCAAGCTTATTGCACTAAATGTTGTTTATCTAATGAAAATATTTTTAAGCTTAATTTCACCCATGCTTATTTTAATGAACCAAAATAGTGAAGACATGTACAAAACAATCAAGTAAAGAAGTATTGTTTATTTCTGTTCTACCTTAAGAAACTTTTAAAAGAAGTACCAGTTACATAGGTAAGATAGTTGTAATTTGAAAATTTCATCTATCTTATCTATGTTATACTCTGTTTGTTTTCACAGAGGGAATTACTACCAAGAAATAAATATCTAATAATTGCGTTTCTTATGTAAACAATATTTTAAATATAAATAAGGGCACAACAGTTGGCTTACAAAGATAAACAAATTTAATCTTAAGTTACTGAAACTTTATTGAATGAACTTCATCGGGGACATAGTAGGAAATTTTCCATTTGGGATTTCTCCCCCTTTAACTCATATCTGAAAAAAAATACAGCAATCCTTGCATATATAATACATTTATGCAGCAATCCTAATAAGATTGCAACCTCCACATTCCCTCTTGTTACAGCACTGAATTTCAATGATGTTGACAATTTATATGCACTAATATAGTTCAGTTTAAACATTTCTAAATTACAATTTATTTGAAGTTTGGTGCAAAATTTTTTATCTCTATGTTTTTAAGCTGTTTGTCTATAATTTGTTTGACCTAAATATTAAAATAGCAGCTAACACTTTAATATAAAAAAAGCCATTTAATATTTGCATTATTTAAATACTTTTATACAGTCCTTTATAGGGTTTTAAGAAAAAATTTATCTCATTTTGTAATGCTAATTGCCTTTGCTCTCTTTTTCTTAATTAGGTTTTATGGTCATGCAATCACTATTAAGAAGAATGTAAGCTCCCTGTGGCATGATCTAGGTACTAATTATTATTTCCAGTCAAAAGCATCCAGCTGTGATTCTGAGAAATTAGATTTTTGCAAGAAAGCATTTATATGCTTCCAAAAAGCAATAAGTATTTCACCAAACTATGAACAACACTGGACTGCTCTTGGTGTTATAGCATTGGAAAATGGTAAATCTTTAAAGAAATATGAATGTTTATATTATTAATTTCAATATCTTGTTTTAAATTAACATGTAAAATAGTAATTTTTTTCTTCATTATCGTAATGTTTAAACAGATTCTAATTTATCAAAACTATCCCATGAAAAGATTTATTTGCCATTTTTACTATAATTTTTTTATTAAATATTTTACTTAATGTTAGATGACCTTTCATGGGTTGATCTTGTTTAGTTTTGGAATAAAAATGAAGCTAATCAGATAATGCATAAATTTTTTCATGGTAGTGCTCTCAAGATATTTGAATTCTCTAGTAATTCGAAGAATTCTGCATTCTTATGCTATATCTAACTGTAAGCATAAATATGTGTATGTCCCAGAAAAAAAGAGGAAAAAATTGTAATTACTTTCAGTTTCAATCCTTCAAGAGATTCTTTTAGATTTCTCTTCAAGTGTTATTCTGTTTTTAATTGTTATTCAAATATCAGCTTAAAATTAAAAGTGTATGTTGAAAACGAAGTGATGTACTTCAAACTAGTAATAAAAAAGAAATTAGCTTATAATTTCCATACATAAGCTAAGAATTTTTGGAATTTTTTCTAAAAGGTAGAAGAGTTGACTTATGTATGAATCCAATAAATCAGATGCAATATAGGATTTTATAGGTGATATTTTTTTTTTTTTATCAACAAAATTTTCTCCAAATCAGCAGAAAGTAAAGAATGCAGAAAAATTACAAAAAGAAAATATAGTGATAAATTAAAGTGAAATTTGCAAAACTTTTTATCTATGAAGGAAACGTAAAAAATAAGTTTATAATGACCTTGGAACAATCTCACCAAAATAAAAAAAAAAAGACAGCAAAATTTCAAAAATGTTTCATAGGGCCTTTTTGTACATCTGTTCCAAATTGGCTAATCTCTCAAGAAACATACTTCCCCATAACCTAGGTGCAAGCAGTTAATTTCCAAAAATATAGTAAAACCTCGTTGGGGGTACATACTTAGGGGACCCGGTAAAAATATCATTATATTAAGGTACAATATAATTTCATTCTTCTTCAATTATGGCTGGTTAAATATGCTTATGGCACAATAATGGTTTTTTTTTTTTTATCAAACTGTTACATATTGTGAAAGTATAGATAAATTTAAAAAAATAAATACTACACATGCAATTTTTTTTCTTCATATTCAATTAACAAAGCATAAATAGAGTCTAATGCACAAAAACAATCGTAATTTGTGTATCAAAAGCTTGAATAAAATATCTAGAGGCTTAATGGGTTTAAATGAATCTATCAGTAAGGAATGTGGGGGGGGGGTTCTATATTTTCATTACTACTTTATTATCATTTTCCTCTTTTATCTAAGATTTTGGAATAAATATCTTCCTCGCAACTCCTGTAATAACCATATCTGAAATATTGCAGAGGGATAGGAAAAAATGATCATTTGTGTGAGTTTATTGCTATAAGGAATATTGTTAAATCTAGGGGACATTAAGATTGTATGGTATGCAGATTCACTGGGACTACAAAATGTTGTTATGGAGTGATTTATCATTGTATTAGATATTATTATAGCAAGATTTTACTCTAGCACTTTATTTCTGTAGTTTATTGCTTAAATTTATGAAAATGTGGTAGTTTCAAATAAGGTTAAAAGAATTGATTTTATTGCTGCTGGCATCTCATAAATAGAAATATTATTGGTCATAATGTCTAGCAATTATTTTACAGTAATTTGATTTGAAAATATTTTCCCTATTATAATACCTGCTTGGTGGCATTTCATCTTCTTGGTAGTATGTTTCAACATTGCAAATGCTTTTTCCTATTTTAGCTTGCATGTAGGTTTTAAAATTGAAGTAAATTTTATAGGGAAAAAGGCATTCTGGTCTTATATTATATACAGTAAGTGTGATTATAGACAAATAACAAATTTAGGTGGCTTGAAAGAGCCTAGTGGATAGCATTTGGGGTAGGAGGATCTCGGGGTGTCATATTCAAACATTAGCTAGTATGTGAAACATCTGACTACCTATGTCAGCAGAAAGTATGCAGAATAAATCTGTGGGTTTGAATATCCTTTCTTTTGAGAGGTCTATAGGAAGAGGGGTACAGAAGACAATATTTAAAATTCTTTCAGGTGCTTGAAACATCTGTCTGTCTGACTGTATAAGCAGAGAATTTGCTGGATAAATCTGGGGTTCTGAAAGTTTTCTTATCTATGGGTCAATAGGAAAAGAGGTATAAAATTAAATTCCCTTTTCCAAAATGGATTAAACAAAAATTAATTCTGTTACATAGCATTATGAACATCTTACATCTCTTAGGTAGAACTTTTGTAGTTATTAAATTAAATAACAAATTTTAATGAATGTATATACAGAAATTGTTATATGAACTTAAGATGTCTATTTTTTTATAGCAAACAAATTTTCAATTCAAGTTATAGGCAAAAAATTTTTTTTCTTTGTAAAATTATATTAAAAAAAATTCAATTCAAACATACTACAAATAAAATTTTTAATTTATTAAATTATCTCTTGAGTTTTTTTTAAAAATAATATAAATAAGTTTAGCTCATTATTATGTGTTTCTTGAATTTATGTATATAAAAATTAAAAATTAAATATTTTTATATTGTTTACCATAAATGAATCATTTATTTTTAAGCTTTATTTCTATTTTGTTAATGTATGCTTAATTAATATTTAGAGCTTAAAGATTATGCCTTTGGACAACATGCACTTATCAAATCTCTCCAGATAAACAAAAGTGTAAGCAATATTCATATATCATATAATCTTTATATCTTGATCTTTTTTTTTTCTGATTGTTTAATACTAAATTTATAATTTGATATTCAACAGAATGCTGAAACTTGGACCAATTTAGGTATTTTGTATCTCCTTCATGACAATTTAGAGGTAGTATTATTTCATTCTTTGTAAATTTTTTCCTTAATTTTTGTAAAGTCACAAACTTGAAGGTTATAGAGTTCTTTTTACTTAAGATTTGTTCATTTTATCAAAGTTTTATGGTGTTACTGGTTGTCATATTTATTATTGTCCTTAGCAGTATAATGATTGTATTCTTAATAGAGCACAGTAGCCAAATGGGTAGGGTGCTGCTGTTCAGTATCAGAGTTTGTGGATTTAAATCCCACTACTGACATGGATGTTTGTGTCTGTTCAGAATCAGTGTTAAACAGTAGATCTCAGTCTCATTAGCCTTTGTGTATTTAAAAAAAAAAAAAAGAGTTGACTGTAACACTCAAAATTAGCTAACTTAATAGATCATAGTAGTCTCTTACTATGCTATAACAAGGTAATAATCATTTAATTTTCTTCACTCAAATTAAATGTGATGCAGTAGTGTGTATAGTTAAAATTTAAATAAAATCTTAAGTGTTTGGGTTAGTTTTTTAACTTTCAGATATATAACAGACCAATTGTATAGGCAATTAGTGTATTAAATGTGTTTATATCTGTTCTTTATACATTTTTGTTTAAATTATGATAAAAATCTTATCTTGAAGATTAAAAAGTTATTTCTTTTATTTGTTATGACTGTTATATTATTACAGTTCATCATATGGATTGCTAAAGACCACTATATATTGCCAAGGCAATAACCATTTAATTTTGTTTACTCAAATTAATAGAATTAAATGCAATGCTGCAATATGTAATGTTAAATTTGGCTAAAACCTCTGTAATGTTAGGCACTACAACATATTTTCTTTATATTCTCTCAGGCAGATAATAAGTTCAACTAGTTAAGCTTTTCAGTTTTAGTGTAAATAAACTTGCTGTCACATATATTATGATAAGTCATTTATCGGGGAGAACTTTTATACCGTCCTAAGTGTATCATGTTGTTTAAAGGAAAAATAAACTCATTTGCACTGTTGTCAGAAAGATATTTTTTAATCTATAAATGTATCACAATTGAAGATTCTAATTTTTTTTTTTAATTTATTTTTGTTATTTATAAATTTCTACATTGATCATTCAGTTTATTTGCTCCCAAATTTATCCCCATAGTTGTTTTTTCCCCAGATTCTTCATTTTCTTACATCTATCATTGAAAAGTATCGGTCTTATCACTTTGTCTTTCCAAAAATATGTTTTAAATTTCTGTGAAATTTAAGAGATTTTTCGATATGAATGTGTGAAGCTTGTAGATAGCAAAAAGGTTTCTGGTTCATCAAGGCATTTCCTAGACCACTTAAAAAAATTTTTTAATATTAGTGCTCATTAATGTCAGAACAATCATTGCTTTGATAGTATACAAGAACAAAATAACAATCAGACCAACTATTCTATATATATACAATCATTTTGCCATCTTTAGAAGAATCATTGTTTGCAGTCAGGTGATCAACTTTCATAAAAAGAATATCAATTACAATTTTTTTTAATGTTAAATATCATTAAGTTGTTCTTTATAAAAAAATTAAGTACTTCTATTAAGTTTTGTAAGCAATTTATTTATTTATAGTCACACATTTTTCCAAATATTTACATTCATTTCCCTTTTCCAGCATTTTACATCTCTATAGATTGAATTCTGAAAAACATGTATATGTAGCAAAAATCCATGGCTTTACTTGATAACTTAAGTGGAAACTTGCTAATTAAGTAAACCAATAAAGTATTGCACGTATGTTTTTAATGAGCTGAAATTAAGTAGAATGTTCCCTTGTGTAGCAAAAAAGTACTTTAGGGCTCCAAACCAAAGTAAATAGAATATTTATTTGAAATAGTATGTAATTAGGTCTAATTTTGTTTTGAACTAATTCAGGTTATAAAGATTTATTTACCAGAATAACACTATTTTTTCATCATTTATTTAAGCTTGCAAATGCAGTATTCAGAAAAGCACAATCTATGGAACCAACATATCCCATAAGCTGGATTGGTCAAGCTATTATTGCTGATAAAGTGAAACATAATGAAACAGTTGATCTGTACAGGCATGCTACCACTTTAGGATCTCATGTAGGTATTATTTTAAACTTTTGCCTTTTATATATATCTTAAATATTTCAGTTTTTATGATAATTTTTTTCAGTCTCTTTGGTTAGACTATTTAGTTACTCTGAGTTTGAATTTGATATCTTTGCATTTGAGGTTTTTAAGTATTATGCTAAAACAAATTTCAAATTCTGATTGTGTTAGTTAATAACTAAACAAATAAGGCACATATATAAAGCTTAATTATGAAGGTAAATGACATTATTTATTACTTAAAATATTTATAGCTTTTATTTTAATACGCTATTTTGAAAAGAATACTGCAAGTCAGAGACATTTTACTGTTAGAAGCTGATATATTGCTACTCTTCACTACTATGTATAAATATGCTTTAGCCTTTTGTTTATAAATAATTCCTAGAAACAAAAAAATACTTTATATAAAAAAAAGGATTTCTGCCTTTTGCTTTGTCTGTCAAAAAGTAATTTCACATTGATCAAGGCTTAACAAGAAGTTGAAAATTACTTTCAAAAGCTTATAATCTCATTACACTCCTGAGGAGGTTTTCTTGTATTGTAAAAGTTAAATAGTAACTATACCAAAAGGTAAAATATATATCTTCTCTTGTCCTAAAATTGATTTTATTATATAAGACATCATATTTTCCTCTTAAAATATTTATAAAATATTGAATAACATTTAAAGCAACACATATGTGTGCATATATATTAGTTTTATTCTAGCTTCTTGATTTCCTTTACAGACTGAAGCTATTTTAGGGTATTCAAGAGTTGTATGCCAAACTTTGCTGGATATTTCAAACAAAGATTCTGAATTCTTTAAGTACAACATTGAGTTGATGAATGCTGTTGTCACTGCTGTTGATTGTTCTGTAAAATTTGTTGGTAATTTTTATTTATTTATTTATTTTACAAGATTTACATTTTCCTACTTATTTTAAAGTGCACTAAAGCATTTTCAATTACTGTATGTTGGACTTCATAATCCTTGAAACATAATATTTTCAGAGTAAAGTTTTTTTAATTATTATATTGTTATTCACAGTTTATATGTCAGTTTTACACATTAGACTTAGATTCTTATGTACAGATGTCAAAATTAAGTTAAGATTGTTTCGTAATCATATAAACTTTATAAAGTATTCTTTAAGAGTTAAAATGTCTGCAATTAAAGATAATGTTTTAATAAATTATATGACCTTAATAAGTTACTGACAAATATATAATTCTCTCTTCATTTCCTAACTCACTCTCATAGTTTATAGTTTAGTTTTAAGTACTATGGTCAACTTTTGCTAAAAGATGGATAGTTGGACCAAGAACTGCTGTTTAAATAAAGCTAAATTTTTCCAGCAATGGGATTTGAACCTACAAACTCTGAAGTTGAAAGGCAGCACCATGCTTTCAATATTGTAGTTTGTAAAAAAACTATTAAACTGATAAAACAAGTTTAATATTTAATTTCATACTGATTGATTATCAAAAGCATAGCCAAATGAGTAAAAGCCTTAAAGGTTATTCTGTCTTTCAATATTAAGTTTGAATACCACTGCTGGCAGGGAGTCTGTAATCATTCCAAATCATCTTAAGAAAAGTACTAAACCATATAAATATTGACACACATATAATTAAACGTTCTGTTCTGATATTCTAGATTATATTTTTGTGACAAACTAAGTAGTTGAGTTTTAACTTCTTTTTATTTTGTTTTTTATGTATTTATTTGTTTTCAGCTAATCGAACTGGAGTTCCAGAGGCATTTAATATTTTAGGTCTACTTTTAGAGCGACAAGGAATTTATACTGCTTCTGCAAAAGCATTTAGAAGGTTGGGCTTGAATTATTTTTGTTTATACAGGGTTCCCACAGTCCTTAAAAGTCCTTAAGAACTCCTTAATTTTAGCTTTCATTTTTAAAGGCCCTTAAAACTCCTTAATTTTTGTCAAAGGTCCTTAAAAACTCCTTAATTTTTAAATTGGAATGTGATCAATTTCTCCATCAACGCGATCCACCGTCATCTCGGGATTTCCTATCAGTTTTCTTATGGGACAGTCTTTTTTAGTTACTTATTATTTGACCAATAAATAATCTTTCGCATACTGAAAATTTTTAAAGTCAGATGCCCTTTCCTAATAGCTAACAGTCATGCAGATTTGAATTAAGCAAAACATGAAGGTTGGGGGGGGGGTAGATATTTCAGTTATTTATGGAAGCTTATTTTTTCTTACATTGAATGTAATAGAAAAGTCTAAAACTTTCTTCTTTCCCAGGGAGGGGGGTGGGGCAGTGATACACTTCAGCGGTGTTTCGGCACAGCTGAGGAGTTGAGCCTCAGGGTGTTGTACTACGGTACCTCACCTAGGACAGCTATCAGCCTCCTCGTGGCGCCCCCTGTAAACTAGGAGTGTCCCTCCTAGGCCGATGATAGCCGTCTGACATCCTCAAGGGGTATACCTCCTTTAGGTATACTCGGGTTTCACGAACCCGGGGTTTCCTGAGTGATCCTTCTCTTCCGACTTCCCTGGTAGTCCCGATCTTGCCGATGTGGTATTGTATCCTTACTGGGGTCGTCTACATTAATTTCGAGCCACGACGGAGCCTCTCGTAGGTCAGCGCAGCTTTGTAGCTGTTAGTGATTGCTTTAGTGGCGACGGTCTTCAGTAGTTTGCTGCTGTATGGGCGGAAAGCCTGGGTCAGCGTGGTGAAATTCTCTTTCCCAGGGAACGTGGGGTATAATAAGCTAGTATATACATACATACATATATATATGAGTCATTTTTAAACTCTCAGAAAGTACTGTTTATAATGTTGTTTTTATTCACAATTTATGTCTAGTTTGATCACTCAAAAAGCTTTAGATGTACATTTTTCAAAATTAGTTTTTGTCAAATACATTTATCTTATATTAATTTTTAGGCATTTTTAAAAACTTAATTCTGAAATATTATTGGCATTTATTGAACTCTCCGTGTCTGGATCATAATCATCAAAATAGGTTCCTCAGGAAATAGGGTTTATGTCGTTATGCCATGTATTTCAAGTAGGTCCTTATAAAATGTTACTTTGGTCCTTAGAAAGTCCTTAATTTTTGTTCTAGAAAAACAGTGGAAACCCTGTTATATATTTTTGAGTTTATAATGACTCACCTATATTATTTGTTAAAAAAAAATTTAATGCTAAGTTTTCTATCTATGTAAAAACATTTTTTATAGTTGAATTTTGTTTATAAAGGAATTTATTTTCAAATTTAGTTTATAGAGGTTTTAACATGGGCATTTCTTCATAGACATGAAAAATTAGAGTTAATTTAACTTTTGTTTACAGGGCTCTGGACTTATTTCAAGAATCTAACCAAACAAATCAAACTGAAGTTGTACGTGGGAATTATGCAAGAGTATTATGGTAACTGAAAATTCTATTAATGTATATAAACAACTTTTAGAGTTATATTTTATGCATTTAAAATCTTTTAGAATTTTTTCAACCAGTATTGTATAAAACTAATTTTTATTTGTTATAAAAATGTTAAATGTACTGAAACTCCTGTATTAAGGGTACTTAAAAATTTGTTTCCTAAATATTGATTTGGCTACTAAATTTTTCTTTAGAACGATGTAAATCAAACATCTCTACAAAAAATCACTTAGTTCTGAAAAATTTAAAAAGGTATTTTTTTCTCTCCAAACTCTCAAATTGTCACAAAATTTAATTTGTATTACAGAAAACAGTTTAACTGCAAAAACAGTTTTAAATTCTAATATTAATAAATTATTATCTAAAAGTAGTATTTTTAATTCAAAAACACTTATTGTCAAATAAAATTATAGCAAATATTATTAAAAAACTACATTGTTGATATAGGGTAAACATTTTTTTTACTGAAGAAAACCATTTTTAACAATAACTTTCAAATATGTATATAGAGAGTTGTACCCCCTTTTCTTCCCTTTAATAATAATCAGTCCATGGTCATAAAAACTCTACTATTTTCTGCATGTCCTGAGATTTAGAGTCAACATTTTAGACTTTGATGCACCAGCTTTTTTTGCAAATATCCCATCATCATCATTAATTATGGAATTGTGTATTGCAAAAGACTGTTTAATGGCAAAAGTGAAATTTATTTCATTCAACCGTTCATCATTTTTAAAGAATAGAAATATAATCACCAGCTGTGTCACTAAGCAAGGTAGGTGACTGCCTACAATAGCAAAATTTAGGAATAGTAACACCACCTGCACTGGATAAAAGAATTTTAATACAACCAAAAAAAAATATGTTTTGATTACTTGAATTTAGAAAATAAATGAGTAGTAAAATCAGACAATCTTCTGTTTTTTCTATAGTTAGGGTGCACTGAAAACCAGATTTTACAAGTTTATTCAAAGGTAACAGCTATAGTCAGGCTTTGGGGTATTTCTAAACAGTAGTACTGTGTTCCTATTCCTAGTTTTTGTTTATTGTTAATTTAATTTAGTTCCTTGTCATAACCTCATTAAAAATGTAAAATTTTGTGTTTCATAAAAGCTATTTTATAGAAATCTATATTTGTATTATTGATTTATTCAATTGTATTTTATTTTACTGGTTATATTATAAATCTTTTGTAGCCCTGCATTTTTTAAATTAAAAGTATTTTTGAAACTTGGGGAAGGGGTCTCGTTATTTTGAGGATTGCCTACAGCAGCAAGATGCTAGTCTGACCCAGATATCAGATACATCCCTAGAATCTTTCAGCCTCTTTCATAGTTTATAAATTCATGGCTTAAAATATTTATAACTGATCAGATAACTGATAAAATCTCTACAACAAGGAACAGAAAATTGTGTACATTTTTCCACTAAATTCTTTAATTGATCTCATTCTAACCACATGAGATTTTTTTCCTCAACTACTCATGAAAACCATCCATCTCCATCAGAAATATTTTCTCCTTCAATGTATTCCTGCAGTATTGTGCTGTATTTATCTGAAGTAATTTCCAGTGCTAACTTACTGCTGAATTTATAGTAGAAAGGCAAATGTAAAATGTCATTTCCAAATGGAAACATTCAAAAATAATTTCTTATATTTATTTATTTATTTTGTTTTTGTTTTTAATGAAATGTATAATCTGTCATACTCAACTATGAGAAGGATATGTAATTGCTTAAAATCTGATAATCTAATATTTTTAATTAAATTAATTTTAGAACCTTGTAAATTTTCCAAAATATGGCAAGGTTTGGAATTTCTTGCTTGCAATGGTATAAACTTTAGCTAAATACTTTTTTTCATCAAAAAATGAATCAGATTTTTGTTAATAACTAAAAAAGGCATGAGTGCAGGTTATTATATCAAAATTTTTGCTAATTTTTTAAATGCATGTATCTATATGGAAATTAAGGTGTCTAAGTAGTTAATTAATTTTGCAGTTAAATAGCCAGGATTTTTTAAAATCTTAATTTATAAAATTTTTTTATATTTCATCTAAATAGCTTTCAATATTATTAATTTTTTTTTCAGTGCATCAACTTTAATTGTTTTAGATTATTTTGAAATGTAAAAATAGATTTGTATCCTTTTGCAATTTTAATAAAATACCCTCATATGAAATTTAGAATAATAATGATCAATCTCCTTCGGTTTTATTGTTTTTTTTAACGTAATTTTATGCATGTTTTCTCTATTGTTTCACGTGAAACTTTATTTGATATTTTAATTAATGTCTTAATATAAATTTATAGATATATATTTTTTCAGAAGTTAACTATAAAAGTTTGTGTTCAAGTTCTATGTGTTGGTAAAAAAAAATTGTTTCATTTGCAGCACTTTAGGCTTAGTAAATGAAGCTATAAAAGAATTTATGCTTTTAAAATCCATTGATGTCAGCATACTGTGCACTTTTGCTCTTGCATTCTACAAAGGGAAGCAATTTGAACAAGCTCTGAAATGTAAGAATTTGGACTTCTTTTTCAAAGTGCTGATTGATTATGGTTAGAAAGAAGATTGGTGATATATATATATATTATATATATATATATATATATATATATATATATATATATATATATATATATATATATATATATATATATATATATATATATATATATATATATGTGTGTGTGTGTGTGTGTGTGCATATGTAGTATTTAATTTAAATTTTGAGTCACATATGAACATATAAAATGTAAAAGAACTAAAATATTTTTATTTTAGCCAACTTTTGAATATTCATTTAATTTGCATTTTAAAATTTAAAAAACTAATAACTGTAGAAAAGTTTTTTCAATTTAAATGAACATTTCTAGTGTGCAATGAAATAAATGGATTTATTTAATACTGTGTTTTTAATTACTTATTTAAATTTGAATATTTTTTAGACTTTGTTGTTTTACCCAAGCTTTACTAGCAAATTCTTCTTATTCTTTTTACAAAATATTCTGCATTTAAGTAATATTAATTAGGTTTGGGTTGTTTCTTTTTCAGGATACTATTAAAATACCATAATTTTTTTCATTAAAACATTTCTCTAAATTTTGATGACTTTCACTTACTTTACAAGTATGAACATTTTTTTAATTTTCAATCTCATCTCCGCCTTTTATAACAGATATACTCATATTAAGCAGCTGTTTGATATTTTTGGTTTAAATAGAAATTAGTTATGTATGACTATGTAACCTGCTAAATTACTTAAACAAGCAGATTCAGACATAATTAAAAAATATATAGGTCATTTTCTGCAAGATTAACCTGATAATTTGTTTGCAAAGCATGCAAAAAATTAGGAGTTATTCCTAAATTATTTCAATTTTATTTATAGATTTGAAATCCAGTTTGTGTTAAGTTAGTTGCATTGAGTTGATATCATCATAGTTGGGCTGTGAAGAAATCCCTGTAAGCATATGTAATTGTGTTGAAACATGCTGGACTACATAATAGTTGCCCAAGATACTAACTTGTTATCTGCTTCATTGATGAGACTGACAGAGTTTAAATTTTAAAGGTTCTTTCATCTTCAAAATGATGATAATCTGTGTATTTAAACTCATCTGTGTGCATTTGTATGTCTGTTCACTAAGCATTTCTAAATGACTTGATTAATCTTTGTAAGATTTTGCACAGTCATTAAGATAAACACTACAAACACTTTAAGCAGGTTAAATTGTTCAAAGGTCCAGGCCATGATGGAAACAGAAGGCTTTTAATGTCTTTTAAGATGATATATATATACTTTGATATATTTTTTTACCAAGTTTAGTAATTTGATTTTTATTTGTTTTTATTTGGCATATTTCTCCTTTATTTTCAGTTGCATCATTTTCTTCCCAAGTTAAACTATTCCATTGCTAGAAGTAACCATGAATGTAAAAATAAAAGTATTTAGCATTTTATTTATGTCAGTTGTGTAGGATCTCACTAGTGCCAATTATAGCTAACCTGTGACTCAAGGTCAAGGTAATTGGGTTAACGGAGTACCTAGCGAAGTGGAAAGTCTTCACTTTAACCTCCAAACGTGAAATGATCAAAACATAAATTTAGGCCTCTAGGCAAAAGCTAACCAGGGACTATTTACTATACAAATATAGCAAATTTCTGATTGTCATCAATAGATTTTGACCAGAACAAGTCTTGATATTTTTAATTTTACAAGTACCTTGATTCTCTTTAATTATTATCACAAAAATGTAATTGCTGTTCCTTTAGCTCAGTACAAGGATAAATCACCAAATCTCATTTCTTCACATCACAGGTATGAAGTTACTAACAAATCAATGCATCTAAGTTAATGCATATTGAAATTCAATGATTCTAAAGTAATACAAAGGATGCTTTTTTTTATTTTAAGTTTATGAAAAGAAATAATATGAAACCTATTTGTTTTATGAAACTGGGTTATTAATAGTGTTAAGTATGTATGAGTAATTTCTTCTGTAAGTAGTCATCAACCTTTATATTTCCAAAATAATCCCCTCCTCCTGATTGATTATGAATTTTGTATTGGCTCTGTAGAAGGCAACTGTGCTCACTGATGGGTTATTAGTATCTGCTTTAAGTACCTCTGCATTTGATTTTTTAGTTTCAATGTTACTCCTGTCAAGTTTAAAAGTTAGGTGGAAAATTATTCTTGCATGCTATTATTTTCATCTTTTTAAAAAAAGGTAAAACATTTAACATGCATTTCACATTTGCAAACTATTTTCTAAAGCTTGTAGGATCAGGTGTTACATTTTCAAGATATTAAATAATGAATTAGTCAATAATAATAAGAAATATTTTATAGTTACTATTATTTAAAGGGATTTTTTTTACAGTGAATAGCTGTTTATTAAAAGAGGTTTTATGTTGTGAAATAAGCTATATTTTTCTATTGCAGTGTTGAAACAAGCCTTTAAACTATCAAAGGAACCTTCTGAAAAA
The DNA here is from genome assembly GCA_032207245.1 of Pardosa pseudoannulata. NCBI lineage: Eukaryota > Metazoa > Arthropoda > Arachnida > Araneae > Lycosidae > Pardosa > Pardosa pseudoannulata. The sequence continues at coordinate 70,258,403 of CM063504.1, forward strand.
TCCCATTTGTTGGTTGCAATGGCTATGATAGCCCAGAATTTAGAAAATAATGGGCCTAATCCATTAACATTGTTATATGAAAGGTAGATATACTATAAATTATGCTATGAATGTATTTGTCTCTTTAAACCTGTGATGCACAGTGGTTACACCTCAAAATCACATGTTAAATAATTTTTTTGTCTGCTTTTTTAAAGACATGGGGATAAAATTTATAGTTTTTAACACTTCAAACTAACAACAGTTAGCAATACTAAATTAATTTATTTTATCTTCTTTAAAATATATCTGTTTAAACTTACTTTAGACAGAATTTAATTTTTCTTGCTTATGACCCTTAATAAAAGTAATTACCAAAACAACACTTATGAATTCTTTAAACATTTAATTATTATGATATTCTAATGATAATTATGCAATATTCTCCCAAAATAATAAAACTTTTAAAAAATATCATTTTTACTCAGTTCAATAGAGGTGCTTTTGGAGCCTCTCAACTCCACTCCCCAACACACAGAAATAATATTTATGTTTCATGTGTTTCATATTTTAAAGGTTCATAAATATTATTTTTAAAGAAGGATCATCCTGTAATCCATCCCAAAAATTTTTTAATTATGAACGTCAAAAGCCTAAGTTGTAACTTAATGGAAATTAATATTCTTTTTATGTATTCAGTACTTTTTGGAATATTTAATGTTACTTATATATAGTTGTACTGTTTTTATCGCTGTTGTTGTTAGTTCTAAAAATCTTTTGTTTATTTTAATGGATATAATTTTGCCATAGGTTAGTTTATATGGTTTAAATATTGATATAACAATTTTAAAACATTTTAACACCGCTGGTCAGTTTATATATAAGCTCACTGAAGAAAATACAAATTTGTGGAAAAATCTCTATAACTTAGCTTAAGATTATCTACATGATTTCAGTCAGATTTGAATGTTTATGAAATTTAAACTGTATGATGTTTTTCATTATGACTAATTTAAAATATTTGATATACTATAAATTATTTTTTATTCTTGCTGCTAATGTTTTGGTATAACTAGAAGTGATATGATGATAGTACATTTCATAGAATAGTTTTCAGTTTCAAAAGATTTTCATTCTATATTATTTAGTTTGTTTTATAAAGGTACTTTGCAGGAACTTGTTTCATTTCATTCAATTTTTCTTTAATTCCTGGGAAAAAATGGGACTTATTTTTTATGTTTGAGATATATTTCCACATAATCAGTGTCACAAAAATACATTGTTTAATTTTATATTTGCTTATTTAGCTATAAAATAATAAAATGTATTTTTAAATATTTGTGTATAAAAATAAAAATGCTGTTATTTATTTTTTAATTAAAAATTAAGATCCATATTCAGGTTTCAATTCTAAATATAGGTTGACAATACGAAATCTTTCCAGTGATAATCAGGGCCCTTCACATTCCAAGCATGTATTTTAGGCTACATTTTCAGATTTATCACTTTGGTGCAGTAAAGACTCTTTCCTGGAAGTACTGTCTAAAATATTTGATATAAAATATTTTAAACAGTACTATTTTAAAACATTTGTTTGAAGTTCCTGATAATACTGTACTCCAGTATCCATTGTTGAGTCTTACTTGCTTATGGTAACTAAATTCTTGCTCCTTTTTTTCTTCATTTTATCATTTCTATGCTACTGTTTAGTTCCATAATGGATTCAGCAAAAAAAGAAAAAAAAAAGCTGTATAATATATAAATATTGTGAGTTGTCAATCGCAACAACTTGGCTTTTCAACAGTGCTTGATAGTACAAAAGCAATAAGAAAAGCTCTAAGAAAGGTATTCTGGCAGTGAGTCAAAAATAGTAGATGAACAAAGTTTATTTTTAAAAAAATCTAACCTTTTCAAAAATCTGGCTCTTGCAACAGTTGGTAGGTTTTTGAATGATAACCTGTATTCCATCTGAATATTCAATTTAGAACATTATTTCATGTATATATTTTTATGTTTGTTTTAATATTTTTCTGTAGTTCTCAAATCAAACCTGCTTCAGTTCCTGGATTGCTAGCATTGTGTGCTAGTGGTATATTAAAAGAAGACTGTAATTTAACATTAGCTGCCCAAAAAGAATTAGATCCATATCGTTATTCTAAAGAATACTCTTCTTCTATTGCATTCCTGTGTGCTGCCCAGACTTTTATGGAAGTAGGTTATTAAATTTAAATATGTATTGATTTTTTTTTCATATATGGGAGATACACAAAATATGAACCAATTAGTTCAGTATATAATCAAAAAGTATTTTACTACATTTGCTTATGTGTTTGCTTAAACAAATTTCTTAATATTATTATTTTTTATAACTTTTGTGTATTATAATGATATGTTTAATTTTTTAAAATTTGTTTAGTTCTTAAAATGTATATTCATCTGATCATAAAGTAAATGTTCTAATATTCTTAGCTTCAATTTTTTTTCATGTGGGATAAATATATATATATTTTATTTTCTCATTTTTTATATTAAATTAAAATTAGTTTGAAAAACGTACTTAACTTGACCTATTTATGTTTATTGTAAAACCTCTTATATACTTGTTCAAATGAATTTATCTTTTAATGAGTTATCTTGATATGAGTATATATTTCTTCCAAAGAAAGGTGCTGCAGCTGGTCGAAATGAATTATTGAAATCTGTCCATTTCTTGCCAAATAATGGTACAATGTGGCTTCAAATAGCTTCTTTACTGTTACTTTGGGACAAGCAATATGCACCAAAGGCTTCAGTTTGCACAAAAATTGGTACTTTTCATGGTGGAAGCAGAGAGGAAGCATCACAAATATTTGCTTTATGCCAAATATCTATAGGCTATAAGAGAAAAGCATTATCTGCAGCCCAAAAAGCTGTGCATATCAATCCTGGTATGAGTTTTTTTTTTATATTATTGTCTTTTTTTTACCATAGTTTAAATCTCTGATATATTTATATTACTTATTATTACTTTCATAGGAAATTTATCCAACTGGATTACTTTGGCTGCTGCTTGCCATGTAGCTGAAAAAGACAGAAAAGATACTGGGTGGATATTTAGTTTTGTTAAAAAGTTAGGTAGGTGCAGTTGTTAAAAGTTATATAGTATATATATACTAATTTCTGCTATATTTTTAGATTTTTATTTATATTTATTATTCTTTAGTAACTTTGAGTAGTGACTATTTTTGTTATCATTATTATCTTATTGATAATAAAAAAATTGACTGTTGCTCCTCTTTTTTTTTTTTTCTTTTTTCGTTAAAATATAATCTCCTGGTACTTTTGTAACATTTGCTTTGTAAATAATCAACATTGACAAAGTTTTTCAAAAGCAAGAGTAGAATATATAAAGAAATAACTGAAAGTGAACTCTATTTCAAAACTTAAAGTAACATTTTGATAAATTTAAGGCTTAGTTTTAGAGCAAATAAACTTTAATAAAGCTGTTGTAGTGGAAAATACTATGTTCGACGTTGTTCGCAGGGACTGGATGTTAAGTATCCAGTTGACAAAAAACAAATACCTCCATTTATACAGTGGAATTAAAAGGCTAATTAAAACAATAAGTTGCTTATTGTATATTGAATCTTTAGGCTAAAAAAAAAATAAAAATACTATTTTGAAAAATATGCAGAAGTTGGGTGTACGATGAATACGATAATATCACCATCTCCGACAATTAGATACACGTGATCATTAGTGAAGAAGGTTGACACTATAAATTATAACTTAACAAACGTTTAATCAGAAATAAAGATAAGCGTGCACGAAGGATCGTGCTACATATAGAACTGTATACGGTACACTAGATCACCATAACAAAGCGGGATGATTCTTTTACAAGTGAATACTGCGGTGTCTATGAACAATTACATCACCGCAGATACTTTGCAATTGCAAAGGGAAGGAAAATGTATCAGACAAATACTAAAATGCAACTGATAATGTGTTTGGGTATATTCTGAGGTGTCTACAAAAGAAAATGTTACTAATGTGTATGTATGTTGATTGTAGAATTTCCATGGGCTGTATAACAATTTATATATTAGAAAAATTAGATTAGTAATGAACTGAATTACATTATTGAATTGGAACATGCAGATACATTTTTTCACTGGCCAAATGAAATGACTCTACTAGACAAGTGTAGAAAACTGTAAAAGCTATACCAGATTAAAAGTATGTGTCTTTAAAAAAATAAATAAATAAAAAATAATAATAATAAAAGTAAGCTATTTTTTAAGAATAAGAAATAAAAGTAAAAATGTGTCCATCTTTAAAACTAAATATAAACACTAAAATTACTTAATTTTTTATATGACTTATAATATAAATTATATTAAAATATAAATTACATTTTTAAGTGACCGAAAATATAAAGACATCTTAAGGAATTAATTTCCCTATCTTTAACTGTAAATCTATACTTACGAATGTGAATAATGATCTTCACTTGGATTGTTTTAAAATTGATATTTAAAAAATATAAGTAGGAGGAAAATTTCATAATTGAAATTTTTTTTTCGTGAGTCTTTTAAACTGTCTATCTATAATATTAAATGTCCCAAAAAATGAAAATACATTTTCTATGATCATTTTTAAATTTCATGTTACTATTGATTTTGCTATTAGAAATTATTAATTTTTTAATGTTGATTAATGTAATAATCAGTTTATGGTGCTTTGTGCATCTTTTGTGACATATTTAATCCCACTTGAAGGTTTATTACAGTTATATTTTGAATATGGTTTCATAAATCTTTTTACTTGTTGCATTTGAAAATTTTAAAAGGATTTTAAAAATCCATAATATTAGGATTAATTACTGATTTTTCTTCACTCTCAGCTAAGGATCAAGGAGGAATTAAGCCCCATTTATTAGGTGCTTTGGTTATTTTGGAAGCTTTTCACTACATTGCCTCAGAAAAAATGTCTCAAGCTGAAGTTTTAATAAGCAAGGTATAGATTGCTTATTTATTTTAATTCCTACTTAATTTTTATTGATTAAACTTAATGTACTGTGATATACAAGGTAGAGTCAAAAAGTTCCTGGAATAGGTCAATTACAAATTATTAAAAAATAGGACAATAATTTTACAAATAGGATAATAATTTTATTGGCCCTCAAAGTACTGCCCTTCTGCATCCACATACTTGTTCCAGCATTCATATAACTGTTCAAAACACTCCTGAAATCCATTTTTTTTTAGAGGTCCATCAGATCAAAAATGCATTGTTGCATTTTTGATCACCTCATCTGAATCCACAAACCAGTGTCCCTTCCTTTTCATTTTCAGCCATGGAAATTGGTAAAGATCTGCTGGTGGTAGGTTGGAAAAATAAGAAGGGTGTTCCAAAGTGGTAACACTGTTTCTGGGAAAGTACTTTTTCACAATCAGGGCAAGATGTGAGGGAGCATTGTTGTGTAAAAGAAACCCATTTTTCAGGTTGTTTTTATCTGATTGCATCTTGCAGACATTTATAGATCTCCAGGTAAATTTCTTTATGGACAATTTGGGGAATCATGAAGAATGCTGTGAACATTTCCATGTGAAATTCGGATTTCAGAGGCAATAGCATCAAGGGTTATTTGTATGCACAATTTCTCAAACATGCTCAACATTTTCATCTGCTGTGAAAGACGAAGGGCACCCAGTCTGAATGTCATTTGTGATGTTTGGGCGACCTTCACAAAAATGCTTATGCCACTAGTACACAGCAGTTTTTTTTTCATAGTATCATATGCATTTGCTTTCTTCAGCATCTTGAGCATTTCAGAAGGTGATTTCTCAAGCAAAATACAAAATTTGATGTTTACTCTAAAGATGACATTTCAAAGTACAACAAATGAAAAATTCATTTGATCAGAAATGATCTGCAGCTAACGCTGACAGTACCTGAAAAAGTTCTAGATCGCTGTGTGTTTTCCCTATTAGTGCACCCAACCTCCAAAAGAGATATTTCCCCTCTAACAAACATGTGCATGAATGTAGGTGACCATTCTGGGAACTTATTGACTCTACCTTGTGTATATATATGCTTTATAAGTTGAAGCATAACTAAGAGTGTGTACATAGAAAGATATCCATATAAGGGTAACAAAATCATATTTTTACTATTACTTCATAATGCAAAAAAAATTTTTAATGCTTTCTCTTTTCACTTAGACAAGAGAAATAAATATTAAGTATTTAGTGCTATAAGTATTACAGGTCAAAAATATTTTTAAATATTTCATCAATTTCGTTTTTCTAATTAGTTATCAAAAGAGAAATTTTGCATTTGTACTTTGCTTTTGTACAATCCAATAGGATGAAATACTGCAAAAATCCAAGCCTATATTCTCTTACACAATTTCATTGTATTAAATGAGATTTAATTAAAAATCAGTTTATTTGTGGCTCTTTTTATTAAAAGTAGTCATAAAACTCCAAATCTGACCAAACTCAGAAGGTCTTCCAGAGTCTGTGTTTGTTGGTTACCTTAAAGAGCTTAATCCACACACTGATCACTCAGAAGAAAATTGAACCTCGCTAGAAAAAACTTTTATATGCTCACTTTTAAATGACATTGAATCTGTATACACTTGACTGCATGTTCTTGTCAGGGAGGGGTCTAATCTCTCTTTAATCCAACATTACTATCTTCCTATGGTTGTATAAAATGGATATTTTACAGGGAAAAAGTGAACTCTCAATGCATCTTTTTGAACTTTATTTTATTCTGATATCTCCAAGAATTAATTTGGCCTTCAATTGCATTCTTCTTCTTGCCAAATGAGCCCCAGTAAATTAAACAAGAGCCACAATTTCTCTCCAAGAATGTGATATGCAAATCTTGCACTACATAGAGATATTTTAAGATATTTGTCCTTTGTTTTCAGATGTTTGTTTCTTACTTCTTATAACATTTGTGAAGGGAATTGTTTAATAATGCATCATCTGTTTAAAGTAGAAATAAGAGTTATCTAGTTTAAACTAACCAGTTGAATAGGTAATAAAGACACTTATAGAGGCTTCCCAATAAAGCAAAAATAAGACAGGAACATTATTATGATCAGCGGTTTTATGTATTTTGTGAAGAACAGGCCCTCTCTCCTCTTTATGGTTCTGGTATGTGACATAAAAAGGACATCATTGCATATAGCAGTAGAAAGACAAGCAGAAGTCACTTTGGCTGCTCTCTCTAAATTACCCTTAAACACAGTTTTATTTGAAACTAATATTACGAAATGGTTTACTTACATTATTCCTTTTTACAGTGTCTGTAAATACTGTTGTATATCACTTTCCTTGTACAGGAACTACAAGCTAACTTTCTGTAATGAGAACAAAATTCATAACTTTATAGGGCATCAATTCATTTAGCATTGTTTATGTTTTATGGTGGAGATAGGGATGTTAAATAAATAAATAAATAAGCTGTTGTACTGTTCAAGTTTTATTAAATGTTTCTGCTAAGCTTCATACTTTTTTTCTCAAATGGGTTTATTTTGATTTTTTTCCTAATTATGTAAATTCAATAAATATTCCATTCAATAAATATTTGGAGATAATATTAATTACTGTTCAAAGTTTAATCCAGAATTTAACCAGTTTCTGAAGCATATATTGTTTAAATTGGCAAAAAACTTTACATAGAAATAGTTACTCATCTTCCATTATGTTTTCATTTTCTGTATAAGACAAACAATTTTCAATAACCATGTTTCAACCTTTTAATACTGGTGCAGATATATACGAAGTCTTTTGAATTTTATTAAATTCAAATCAAACTGCAAGTATTTAGTGATTTCATTGAAACTATAATTAGCCATCATTTCATGAAAAAGCTTAGATCTCATGTTGTAGACCTTTAAGGAAAGTATTAAAATATCTTCAGAAATAAATGCTAAGATGTTTTGCAAATCAGCCCTTTTTCATTCATACCCTTTCTATCAAAGAGAACTTAAAATAGAATATAAAACACAACTGAGAGAGATATTTGTTTAGCTGTTAAAATGACCAAATTCGACTTTGTAGCCATACACACTTATAGCTTCAATAATGAGTGAAAATGAATAACTTTTTTATGTGCATGAACTTTATGAATGATTAGGCATTGTCCACGAATATGAGGGTTTAAAATTTGTTTGGGGTCAAAATGACATTTCTGTCTTATTAGTGATTAAATACATAACTTACATAGAGTAACCATGAAAGTTTGTAAAATTACTGTTCTATAAAATATAATAAACAATTATGGTTATTGTATATTTATGTAGGCTCTATCCATATCTTCATTCACTTCTGAAACTCAGTCTGCTTTGAAAGTCTTGGATGCTGTGGTAAAAGTGTTTACAAACAATGGAAATCTAGAACCTCTAGTCATAGCTCTAAAGAATAGTCCCAAATTATTCTTGGGATGGCATGTATGTATTTTATTCTATTTTAATATTACTTGATTTTATTAAGTTTTCTTTTATCCTTTAAATTTGTGTATATACTTATACACATGATACAAAAAGAGCAGGATTTCAATATTGATTTGAATCTAACCTTTTATTGCTGCAGGTTTTAAGAAGGTTTTAATGTAATTTCCTATTGTAATGTTACCTTAAGTACTGGTAGTTTGAGTACAAATTTCTTTTTAAGAAGAAAGATAGTATAGACTGTTTGTATTTATTGCAAGTTATTTAAAAAATATTTTATCTAAAAAGTGAACAGTATGTATAAAATGATAAATAAATTTAGTGTGTATAAAATGATAAATAAATTCAGTGTGTATTAATGCTCCATATAAAGTAGTCAGTGATTATTCTAAAAATTAAGCAGGGTTGGAAAAAATCCTGATTTAAAAAAAATAAGATTTATTTGATTTAAATCAGATTTTTTTTATTTAAATTGGATTTCTTTGATTTTTTTCTGAATACTAATTTTAATTGTTGTTTTTATGTTTTTTTGCAATATACATAGAATAGTTTGTTATAAGAAGTAACATCTTATCTATCTAGTATATTCTACACACTGATTACCTAAAATTAAATATATAAATTTTAATCTAAATACATTCCATTATTTTGTAATTGGATAGTGCAAACTAAATAAGATGTAAATTTAAAGAACAAATTAAATATTATTTTAATGCAAACTATTTATTTAAAAAAACAAATCACAATTATTTCAATATTTTTAAGCACTGAATTATGGATTTAATTGCTTCAATAAAAACACTAGCTTTGATGCTTTATCCACTCATAATTTGTTACGAAGGCTAGAATGAACAATACCAAAAGAAGAAAACTGTCTTTCCATTCCAGCAGATGAAGCCATGGCTGTTGTTATTTGGTAGACAAACTGGATTTCAAGTTCTGTAATACTCTCTTTACCTCCCATTACATAAAATGAATTCCACCAGTCATAATCAGTCATTGTACTACCCCTACTACATGCTTTCTGGTAACAACCCCTAAATTCTTATAAAGCAAATGCTATCTATTTATACTTATTTACTTCTTGGTATTACTGTGCTGACTGATTCCTAATTATCCTGTCTTTGTAATATAGGTTTTAAAAGAAGTGAAAAAAATTGATTTAAATCAATGATGTTTTCAAAAAAGTCAACTGATTTAAATCTGAAGTTAACTGTTCTAAATGTCTTCAGTAATCAGCCGTTAAAAATTAAATCATTAAAAATAAAATATTTGAATCAGGTAAATTTATTAGAAAAAATTAAAATACATTTCTTTATAGATTCTTTCTCAACTTCTATTATCTTCAGAAAAAATTCTTGAAGCTGAAAAGACAATATCTCAGTTTGCTGTAACTGCTGAAAAAATGTAGGTACAATCTCTTATTAAGTGATTACATTCTTATTATTAAAATGGGAATGATACTTAAAAATGTATAATCAGATGTTAGAATCTTCCTTTAGATTTGATAAATGACCATATATATAATTTAATTTCTTGATAGTAATTGATATGTTATGCCCGAAATGTATTTTTCATCTATCATAAATTTGTCGTTCTCTAAATATTATTTTAGGAGTTTAGTTTTAATACTTTGATTTTAACTGCATTTACTAAAATTCATTTGTTTAAAAAAAGCTGTCTTTATTAAAAAATTCATTAATCTCTTTTATGTAGCTGTTTAAGTAATTTCATTGCTCAATTATTTTGTTGTAGCAATGTAAGATGTATCTACTGATACAGTACAATGTGAAGAAAGGATATTTATTTCCATGTAAGATAATTTAAATAAAATAAAGTATCTCATATTTTAATCTTTATTTTGTAGATTTTATATTTCTATTTGGGGAGTAATTTTTGTAATGAAAAGTTGAAAATGTATTATGCATGTTATAATAATCAATTTACTTATAAATATGGTATGTTTTAATCAAGATTGTTATCATTCAGTAAAATAACTTTCTACTTTCAGTTTTCCAAAGTGGGCAGTCTTTCCTTTGTTGCAACTTAGTGTATTGTCCTATAAAGCTATGCGTGTAAGTTTTTATTTTCCTTTTGACTTATTTATTTGGTTACAGAATTGTGTAGCTTACTACATTGACATTAACACTTGGCATGCAGGTATACTTCACTGCCAACTTACGTGTGCAGCAGGCATTTTTTTTTTATGTTTAGTTATTTAGAAAAATTGCAGTAAATCAAAAACTGCTTTGTTTTTATGAACAATTTTTTTTATTTACACTTTAATATATACTGTATGATTATGTAACAAAAAAAAAAAAAGAATATTTTTATGAAATCACAAAAATAAACGATTTTTAAAATTAAAGTCGATAATCTGTCAGCGCATATTTCTTCATCGCTATCTTTGTCACAATGGCTCATTTTATGAATTTTGTATTCAACAATAAAAAACTAAGCTTCAAGTACATTCTGGAGCTAGGAATTCGATTGAAGACAAAATAACACAACAGAAGACCGAACAACATGCATATAATATCACACATACTTATAATTATACGTATTTAGTAGATTTGTGGTGGTTAGCGGATATCCACCACAAATCTACTAAATATGTATTTTTACGTGACATGTGCTCCAGTGACAGACTGCAAAAATAAACATAAAAATACATTGCCTGCATGTGAAGTGTTAAAAATGAATATATTAAAGTGTTAGTAATTTTTTGATTGATTTAAAATTTAACTCTTGTAGTTAGTTTAAAAGTCAATTTATTTCATCTGTTTTACATTGATTTAACTGACAGAGATATTAATATAACCTGTATGTATAAAAACTCTTTTACATGTATGTTTTTATGTCTGTGTTCTCTATTTATTCTGAAACAATTATACTGATCTTCGTGAAATTTTGCATAGTGATTCATGTTAACCTTAGGTTCATTTTTATGGTAAATTATTTTGTGAAATTTCCATTTAATAAACACAAATTTCACATAAATAGACCCTTTGACCAGGGATAGAACCAGGTGTTTTGGCATCCATGCAAAAAACTGGCTTGTACTCATACCATCAAATATAGTGGAGAAAATACACGTTTTTTTTTTCTCTACATTATATTCTGGATGAACTCACAATTCACAAATTAAGAAATTAACAACTCTATGTATCAAATAAAAAGGAAAGGTATTTACAACATTACTTTCCTAGATTTAGCACCCACTAATAAGTCAATGATTTAATCGTAGTTCAAACGTTTGTGGTTCCTTTTTTGATACACAGTAAAGGCCCTTTTTGATGCACACTATATTCCTTAGCCATTCCTGTCCAAACAAGGAGCATAGATACGATTTTTTTATTTTCAGCTTGTCATAAAAACATCCACATTAAATTGTTATTACTAAAAGGCATAGAAAGATTCTATACACAGCTACTAAATTATGGTATATATCTAAGTGATAAATACCTTCAGAAATTTCTTTATCCAAGTTTTAGGGTTATTGAACTCAATTCTGATATACATAAACTGAAATCCCCACACATACCTTTTTTTAATAATTTTAAACTTCTTGCCTTTTAACCTTTTAACTAGAAGTATGGAATTTTGAGAAATTCTTTTTCAACTTTTCGCTATTCCTATGTGGAGATAAATTGCTCACATTCGGATTATGTTACCATCTCAGAACACTTTTAGCTAGCAAGCACAGTATGGTGCCCTTACAACTGATGTACTTATGGAAAATGCCTCCTTTGCCATACCTTTACTACTGACCTGCCTTAGAAATTACATACATTATATATGTAGAGAAAAATATATATAATACAACAAAAGTATATTTTTACTTGAAATTTTAGATTAAAACTGATGAACGAGAAAAATGGTTGAAGTTGGGTGAAGAAGTCACAGGAAAAGCAGTTCACATGTCACCAAATAACCAAGCAGCAAGATTTATGCAAGGGTTATTTGCCCTTGAGTCTGGAAATTCTAAGTAATAATTTTTTTAATTTTTTGGTTATCATAAAAATGACCTCTTATTTTTTTTTAATATAAAACTTAGTTTTTAATGTATATTTTTCCTTTTTTAAAAAGGTAAAAGAAACACTGCTTAATACGTGGTAAAATTTCCATTTTCTAAGGAGGAAACTAAATAAATGTTAAATTCTGAAAAATGATGAATATGCAGTAAATACAATGCTCCTTATTGGTTTACACTTATGATTATCAGACAATCATTAAGTAGGTAGAGTATTGAAATTTTGGTGTTACAATCCATAAATCAAATTGCTGGCATGGATACAAATTCAGCTTTAACTCATTAATACCTAACATCCCATTTTAGGAATGGTTATGAAATAGTTTGTAGAATTTTTATGCTTTCTTAGATAGAATTTTCTGTTTTAGTAAAATTAGATGGCAACCTTATAAATAACTCGTAAATTTTTCAGTATTTGCAAATATTAATTATTATGTCTCTTGGATTGACAGTTTTGAATATTTTGAACCTTACACATAAAAACTGCTTTTTTGGCAGGCACATAGACTGAAATAGGGACAAATAGGTTTATCTAAAATAAAACTGCATATTATTGTACTGCTCTTATGTGTGATATCAAATAAATCTCTTATAACAAAATTTTTCTTTTTTTAATATAAATAACATGTTATGATGCTTAATATGGCAGCTGATCACTGTAGAATAAGTTGTAATATTCAAAGATGTTTAAATTTCATATTTAAATATTATTTCTCATAAGTTCATAGCAATTTAAATTTAAAGTATTCATCAATATATATTCGGCAGAAATGACCGGGGTATTAATAAGTTAAGCTGTAGGTCTCAGTCAAACTTACCATCAAAATAGTTTCAGTTTTCTACTTATTACTCATTTCAATATAGTGTCATGGATTTAATAATTATGCAACAAAAACTGTAGCAAAGATTTTTCTTTCAATAGGATTAGATAAATAAATTGTAAGTTATGTATAATACTATAAAGATTTTATTATTTTAATTCTTTAGTTTAGCAAGAAGGAGCTTTGAAAAAGTCCTAACTAGTTCAACCTTAGATGAGCCAAAATGGATAGAAAATTTTGCTAATGAAATTCTTGAAAAAAAGAACCTGAAGAGAAAAGAAAAAACAGAAGGTACAGTCCATCTTTTCACAATATATGTACTGGACCAAAAATTATTTTGAAACTTAATTATTTTAATTTAAAGTTAGTTTTTATTTGATTTTAGTTTTATTGTTTCTATTTAAATTCCATTTATACAATCAAGAAGAAAAACAGCTAACAAAAGTGTTGCTTGGGTTTTACAGCTGTTAAATAAGAAAGTTGATTATAATGCTGGTTTGTGTTGGCCTAGTATCATGGTTCTAAAACTGAATGCTTTTAATATTTTCCATGAGTGCCACAGCAATAATCAAGAAAAGTCAGCTGAAAATTGTAAAATTCTTTAAAAAGACAAGATACATAATACAGAAGATCAGTTTGATAAAGAAAAAAAAAGTTAAAATTTCATTTGTCTTCCCTAGCCATATTCCCATACCATTTTATCACTGTAGAAATGTACTAAGAATTGGTTTTGTATTTATCTTAGGTGTGACCAATTCTCTATCATCACAGTTCTTAAACAAGCTACCATGAACATATGTTTGGGTAGCCATAATGAAAAAGTTTGAGAACTGCTGGCCCAGGGGTTACTTATGTTGCTTGAATGCCAATTGTAACCTCCATGGTTTTAGATATTTTTTTTCGTTTCCAAAAAAGATAGGAGTAGTGGCAACAGTGTAACATTGCGACGGAAAATGTTTAGAATAAAAAATTGAGATGAAGTACGCAATGATAAAAGATGTGTTTTTATTTTGGTGTATTTATTTATTGAAGTTATTCATATCAGAATTCCTTTAAGTAATTGGTTATAATATGGAATCTTTCACATGTGTATTGATGTTATTTTGTTTACGAAGAAGAATTATGTTGATAGACGAAACCAAAAGTACGAGACATTTCCCAACACCAATGCTTCAGATTCAAGCTTGTCAGGCACTCTAAAACATCTTTAGGTTATGTATAGGTTAAATGTTTAGCCCCAAAAGTTTTCTTACTTGGAGAAAAGTACATAGTTGAGGAAAGAAAAAAGAGTAAGATGATTTAATTTGGGTAGATTTTTAAAGGGCAAATGGGATTTTACCCTGTGTCTGGTGTCTTTAGACTAAATAGAAGCTCTAATCTATCATTTCATAGTCATTATGGTCATTTACCTCCACAAATGTTAAAAAACTATTTTGAAACTTAATTGTATTAGTTTTTATTTAACTTTAGTTTCATTTCTTTTTATTACATAAATACCATACATGCAGTGAATTAAGAAGAATAGTGGCTAGCAAAATAATTTTTTTCTGCTATTAAATAAAAAAAATTGATTTTTTGTTGGCTTAGTGGTTAACCTGCTGGGCTGAAATTCCATCAAGCTTTTAAAATATGTCCTAAAACATCTCTTTGTACTATTAGGGCATGTGAAGATTAAATCTATATCCCCAAAGTTGTCTTACTGGGAGATCAACAGGTGGAATAAAGGTACTCAGTTTAAAAGAAAGCAAAAAATTACCCTCTCACCCTTTTTTTTTAAGCTGATCTAAATTGGGGAGAAGTTTAAAGTATTCACTGGATTAATTGGTAGTATAAAAAACTCAGTTCAGAAAAATGAACTCCACACTTTCCTAAATGAACTAGTTCATTTCATTCATGCATAGAAGGCAATCTAATCTGTGGGTATACAGTGCTGGCATTTTAATGGCTATTTAATGCATTTAATATTATTCAAGCTAAGGGATTTCTAAATATATTTCGTTTATATTATAAAATTAAATTTCCCTAATTTGTTTATAAGGCTTTCTAAATCAAAATTCCCTTTTGATGTACTGAATACTGTGTTTAACTATAATTTTACCCCTATGTAATTAAATTTATAATTAATTTTTATTGTCTTTGCAGAATCGTGATCATGATATCTGTGTTTAGAAATACACAAAGAGGAACTAAGGAAGAATGTCTCTTTAATTTACTAAAAGATATATTTTCAAATGCTTTTTTTAAATCTCTTTTTTTTTTTAATATTGTATATGTTATTTACTTGTAATAAATTTTGTGTGAAAATCACTTATGTGTTATATAGATGTGTAATATACTTTGATAAAATTGGGTTTTTAGGAAATATAGGTATGCAGTTATATACCCATTATAAGGTCACTTCTGCAAACTTTTGTAAACTGTTCTTATAAGAAGATATTCATAAATGGGCAGAAATTAAGAATCAGTTTAAGGCAATGCAATTTTAAGTATATATCTGAAATAATATAAATATTTAATTAACAAACTCATCTATTATGAAAAATAATTCAAGTATGCAATTTTTTATAATATAGTCTACTATTTTATATAGGAAACTAATCCAGGAACTAATAAAAAGTATTTTGAATATTGAAGAAACTTACTTTTATCAATAAAAGTCACTTATATAAGAATGATGTCTTTAGATGTTAACACAGCTTTTTCTAGGCATCTTAAAATTTTAAAAAGTGTTTTGGCTGCTTTGGAGTATGTAAAAATTCATCTTATAACATTTAGTGTTGCAAGAGCTTCCACTTGGGTCATTAATTCTGTTATGCCATTCCATTCACTTTTGTTATTACCATTACCAATAACATTAGCATTTAAAACTTTTAAAAGATTTATGTTACAGACACATCGAAGTTAGCTTCCAGATTATTATAAATAGTTATGCATTCTATTTTGTCTTCTATTTTATAGCTGTGAGTATACAGTTCATAAATATACAGTTAATGTGTAAGTGTATAGGCAATAACAAAATATACACAATTCCTGTTAATTCAGCTAGAACTTTTCAAGTGACCATATATGTAGGTGGACTTCGAATAGGAGTACTATATAATGAGGTATGACTCTATTTCTCTCTGTGTGTGTGTGTGTGTGTGTGTGTATATATATATATATATATATATATATATATATATATATATATATACACACATACATACATACATACATGCATACAAGTAAGTTTTGGTCAGGACAGAAAAGAAATCTACTGTACAGTGGAACCATCCTTTGTTTTTCAAATAGGCAGATACAGAAAAGCATAAATGTGGGAAAATGTAAAATATGTGACTTTGAAGAAATGTTTATTTTCAACACTAATTAAAAGTATTTATTATTTTAATAAAAATCTTTAATTTAGAATGATACTTAACATTTTAAAAATATTTTGTAATTGATACCTGTTTTGTGCAACTGGGTCATCTGACAGAAGGTACAGAATGGCTGTTCTGTACCTTCTACATCTTCAAATACACTATTACTCTTCCTTTGTTCATATAGAAGTTATTTTAATTTTGACAAAGCATCAAGTGCTACAGAAAAGCTCGGTAATGATTCAAGTACTTTTTTATCATCCTCTTCCTCTTTCTCATGATCTTGGTTTTTGCTTCCAGTCTGTGTATCGGTGTTCCACTGTTGTAATCACATTGTTGTTAGGTTAATAATTTTCTCGTGATCTAGAAAAGTCCCTGATGAGACAAATATCTTTTTGCCGTTCTCACAACCTTAACAATTTTCATAACACACATACAAACTCATTTGTCCCAGTTCTTTTAAATTGCACAAAAGGAATACTTCTGGAAAGACAAAGCAGTGGGACAAAAGATTTTAACAGTAGATGTAGTAGCAGTGAATGTGAGGAAAATAGCATTTGCCCCATGGGGATAAATTTAGAATCAATCAAGTCAAACGATTAGTGGGATAAAACAGATAATCTGGTAATGATAGGTCAAGGTTCCACTGTATCCTCAATATATATAGAGAGACATAAACAGATATTAAAAATTCTGAAAATGAAAAATAGTATGAAGTACGGATTTAAATTGAAATATGCAACATAAAAGGTCAGGGTTTTGAATGAACAGAAAAGAATATAAGAAAACATTGTATTTAATCAGCAAGATAAGAGGATCAACTTCAAATATATTTCTTTATTAAGAAGTTTTCAAAACATATGATACTCAAGCTACTGTCATATCCAATGATATCTATTTTTCAATTCAAGGATTGAAATCACATAATAAAATTTGCATATAATTTTGATGCAATTACAAAATTTTATTAGAGAAAAATATTTGTTCACTTTTAAAATATGTGATTAAAATAATAGCAGATATAATATAGCTATCTATTTCTTGTGTGTTGTGGAAATGCATTTATTGTTCCTCTTGTAGCTTCAAATTTTTTTTTTCAATCTTCAACATTTAGATTCGAATGTGAAATGTGCTATAAAAAATTAATAATAAAATGTTGTAATGTATATTATATTTTAAAATATACAAAAAGTAGTACTATTTTGATATTACATGTTTAAGTTTAAATTGAAGTAAAAAATCTGCTTAAAAAACTAAAATATGAAATGGGATAATGAATAATATATTTTAATAAACAGTAAAAGCAATCTACTGTGACATTATAATTTAAAATCTTATCTTACTCTGGATAATTGTTTACAAAAGCAATAAAATGGTTCTATAATATAAATATACAAAAATAAAACAAATTACAAGAAACTTCAAGAGTCCACTTTGTTTAGGAAGTAATATTGACTGCCTATATGGTACTCCTATAATAAAATGATCAACAAATTCTACGGCTTTGTGTAGGTGAATGCTTCACAAGCAAATTCCTCCATATTATTAAGAAAAAACAGTTGCTGAAACATATTACATAAGATTGTTTATTGACTTTTAAGTATATATTTTAATAATAATGAATATTATTATTAAATTTTATGTGATTTTTTTGGGATAAATTTTGCTTTTTTATCAAAAAAAAAAGTGAAAAATATCTTCCTCCTTCCCAAAACTAAATCCTAGCTATGGCTTGCTAGCATACAATTTACATTTATATAATTTTAAAACATTTGTATAATTTACACAAGTTTAAAAAGTAAATTTTCTTTCATCAAGAATTTTGTGTCTCAGACCCCTTTAATTAATCCTTTTTTTAGTTACCTGAGAAATTCCGGAGCTTTGGAAATTATACTTTGAAATTCCATAAACGATAACTTTCCATCATCATCATTGTCACCTTCTTCTAAGACTTTTTCTACTACTAAGCTTACTTCATCAGCATTTAGTTCACTCCTAGTTAAGGCCACCGTTGCTTGTTTTATATCATCAGGACCAATGAATTTGTCACCATCATAATCTGTAGGAAAAAGTATTCCCATTTAAAACTATATTGAACACTAAAATAGGATAATATCTAATCCCAATAGAATGTACATCTTTTTCCATTTGTTTCTTGTTTACTGTAAAGAGATAATGAGATATCAGCATTCTAAGAGAATTTTTTAACCCTTAACACTTGAAAGGCTATGATGGAGAGACATGTATTAATTCATTGTATCCTGCAATACTGCATTTAATTCTGTTTGCTCATAAAATCCATATCAGATGGCAATAGTAAATTTACTTTTTATTTGAAGGTATCAAAGTTGTAATAATCATAAATGCAAACGATTATTAGTGAAATAATCTCTGAAGGAATTAAAAAAATGTTATGAACATTAGAAGTAGATTTCTCACAATAGTTTCTCACATAAATATGTAAAGATAATTTTTGTACAAAGTAATATGCAATGCTTATAAAAAATTATATATATATATATGTGTGTGTGTGTGTGTGTGTGTGTGTGTGTGTATATGTATATATATATAAAAAACATTTTAAGAATTAACAAAATATTTTGAGTTCATTCTAAATATATGATATAGAAAAAAAGCATTTATATATTTTCTCACTATATTGGATGGTAGGGGCGCAGATGAGTTTTTTGCCATGGGCGCTAAAGAATCTAGTTACAGCCCTGGTGATTTTGATCCGAAAATTTCTGAATTTTCCAAAAACTTGTGAGAGTTTGTTCTGAAGAATATTTATATTAAAAAAATAAAAAAAACCCAGATTTTTTCCCTGAAAATTTGAAAAGAATTTTCTGAAAATTAAAAAGAAAAAAATGTTTTTTTTTTTTTTTAACCATCTTCTGCTTCAAATAAAAAATATAAAGAATTTTAAACATAATCAGAAAGTTATATCTTTTTTCACCCTTTTTTCTTTTCTGCCATGTTCCCAGATCTTTTTTCTACTGACGAACAGTAATAATATGTTATGTGATTTTTTTTTTAAAAAAGAAATGTGTTAAAGTTTAAATTTAAGTATTCAGATTAAGAAATTGCATTTTTGTTTTCTAGATAACCAACACACACATTGATATATGTATGTTTGTATTATTTTATTCAAAACACACTTATATTTGCAAAAATATAATAAGATGATATATATTTGAACATATTAACATATTGATATTTAGTAAACAATAAATCACAATATTAAAATTCAGATATCATCCAGCTCTAGTTTTGACATCTAGAAATTAACCTTAATATAATTTTTATTTTAAATTACTAGCGTGTACTTTTTCAGAAAATTTTCTAGGATGTTCAGAAAATTTTTATTTACTTAATCACCCATAGGCTTACCCTGGGGTGTGGTGGGGGTTTTGTATGGATCCAGCTTCCTCCCAAAATTATTGTATTTAAACATAAATTTTCACTGTTAATTAGAGATCTTCATATAAATTGTTGTGCTATATTACAATTATTGTATTGTACGTAATGGTATTCTGCAAATATAAAAATATTCGTAAATTTATTCTATTGTAATGAAATTGAAATGGTCATCTTGAATAAATCGGACCCACCACACAATTATTTTCTGGATATGGTCTTGTCTAGAGATCATGCTAAGTACATATTCTAATTTTTAACTTTAAAAAGTGGTATATGTTTTTATTAAACTGCGTTAATATTTATTAATTTGAAGAAAATTCAATAACATTTTTCCAAAATTGAGACTTAAGGAAAAAAAATCTTAAACAGAAAATTGTATTCCTTCCATTCTTTTTCGATGGCATGTTTACGGTAGTAAACATAGTGGGGGGATGAATAATTTCGTTACCATAGTTACGAATAGTAATAGGTTGGATATGGGTGACCTTGAGATGCCTATTCTGAATACACAGACTAAAATGAGTGTACTGCAGTTGATATTTCGAAGAATGGCCAACCAAATCAGCCCACTCAAGCCGCTCTGTTTAATACGTTCAAGGTATGAGGTGCCAAATCAAAAAGGCGCATAGTTGCATACTTTAATAGCTCCAAACGGAAAAAAATATTTATTCCTATATCAAATTTTTCTTTCTATATCTCTCGCAATGGTGAAATTCTAATACTCTCTAAATCAATCCGTCTCGCTGCCTCTTTAAACAAAAATATTCTTATCTTTTTCGATAACTCTTCATTAAATTTGTGCTAATGTAGGTTATAACAAAGCACAGAATGTTTATACATTAGAATAAAATTGCGGTTATTAGATATTTGCATTAAAAAAATTAGGTATATTGCACTAGAATAAGGTTATACCCATTCTATTACAAACATATTTATTTTAAAATGTTGTGTGGAAAGCAACCATCCTGCGTGCAACCATTAGTGTGTTGTGCTCCCACCCGATAGGCTTGAGTGCGATTTCCAAGTAAGGTTTGGAAATCCCAAGTCCAAGTAGTTAGGTTGTACGGGGCTCCTTGACTGATAGTTGTATTCCCAGTGGTGAGCAATGATACAGTCTTACGGGTGTGCTTCTTTAAGTTAACAAGAATATAAGAGTGCTGTTACAGAAAAGTTAAAGTACAATTATAAAAGGTAAAAATAATAAAGGCCCTGTCCTCAACTATAAAGATTAAGAGTGAAATAAAGTTTTTTTTATAAGTTTTTAGGAAAAGAGAAGAAAAATAGTGAAAAAATGAAACGAGAAGTTAAAGTTAAACTATAAGGTTAAATGAGATGTAAAGAAATTTAAAGTTAATAGAGAAATTATTAAGAGATTACTACATTAAATATTTAAGTCGAGTAATAAGAGTCATTGTGGCGCCATCTATTGGCGCGGTGAGGTTAAGCTCAAGTTATCCGTCTACGTTGGGAGAACTTTTTTCTTCAAACGTAGAAACTAGTTCATGTTTTTACATTTTTAGATTTATTTTTTATATTATCATAGAGAATTGCACTTAAAAAATTTATTCCTAGAGAAGTTTTTATAAAATTTCTAATAAATGAAGAAAATTTAGTAAAAAAATTGTGTTTTTTCAAAAGGTCTAATTTTTAAATAAATTTAATTATTTCAATATTTTTTGATTCAACATATTTCTTATACACTGAACTAGTGAATCACCTAAAATCTTTGCTTAATTTACGTTTGGTAAAAAATTTTGGTCCTTCAAAATCATACACATTGAATTTTTAACGAATTTTCATTACCTTTATATCTAACAATGAGTGTAACATCATTAAAAATTATCCAAATTTAAAGCTTTTAGGTCATTCTCTAGTAAATACTATCAAAAGCATTCATAATAATGTTCAATAAAATATTTTAAGAACTTTTTGAGAAATCACATTTCAAGTTTCAATATTTTATTACAAATACCGTTCTGAGAAAAACGCATTTGAGGTTTATCAAAGCAACTTAACTATTAAAAAATTAAAATACATGTTTAAAATTCCCCACACTTTCTTGCTTCAAAACTTTCTAATTGCTAAGCTGCTAATTATTAAAAATACTAAAAAAATGTTTAAACTAATCTTCATGAAATTTTAAAAAGTTTTGTCCAAAATATGCTCTTTAAAAGGCTTTAAATTCACAACTTCCGTTACCGAAGTCGCTACTTAAATTTTGTTTTAACAGCTATCACTGATGTTTAAACACCTTTCTTTAAAATGTCGTAGAGACAAAAGAAAAACAGATTTAGAAGCGTAAAAGTTGAAATTTTACAATAGAGAAATAAAACAAAAAATGACGTTTTCAACGTTGACGGATACATTAAGAAATTGGAAAAATGGACGAAAATGAAGGTTTGGATGTATTTGTGTGTCCCTTTATAGGGAACGATATTGGCCTGCGTATATGGTGCTTCCACAGTAAAAAGAGCAACAAAAATCAGCAGTTTGTTTGGCAAGTAGGGAAATGTGTGGCCCGATGATTTTAGAATAATGCAATAAATATCTTAGAAAATAGGAGTTCTTTTAAATAAACATAAAAACAGAAGCAGCAAGGAAAAAAAACACCCTTTATAACAAAATTTTATTCGGGGAACATAGCGTGCCAATATTTTAGCGAAATATTTCACAAACTTTTTTTCTTTTACATTTTTCC
>CM063504.1:70283661-70326161 GCA_032207245.1 Pardosa pseudoannulata
TAGGAAAAGATAAACTTTACTCGCTTTGAATTTTGCTAACCCTAACTCATCAAAAATCCAATATGGATGCTCTATCCATACCAGGTCCAACCGCTTCATAAATTCGAGGACAGACAGACAGAAAACTTAGGCTATTATTACATTACGAGAAGAAAGTTTAAGTCATAAAAAGTTGAAAAAATAGTAAACATTTATTTTAAAAATAATAAAACAATTTTGAAAATAATAAAACAACTTTAGGAATAAGAATTTAAAAGAAAAAGCAGAAAATATTAAATTAATTAGACATTTAGAAAAGTTTGGCTGCGTCGGGGACA
Source organism: Pardosa pseudoannulata (assembly GCA_032207245.1). Lineage (NCBI taxonomy): Eukaryota > Metazoa > Arthropoda > Arachnida > Araneae > Lycosidae > Pardosa > Pardosa pseudoannulata. The sequence goes on from CM063504.1 coordinate 70,283,979, forward strand.
GAACCGTCAACCTGAGAAGTACGATGAAGAAATAGGCAGACCCTCTACCGAACAGATAGTGAAAGAACTAATTAGAGTATATGAGCGTAGAGTTAACACAGTCCAGTTGAACTATTACGCTCCTCCCTTGCTGCTCCCTCTATTCTATACTAAACTCATATCAAGAATGAATTTAGTATAGAATAAGAGGGAGAATAAGACTTGAAATAATAGCATTAAAAGCTCGAAAAGGGGGGATGGGGTGGATTTCGAACTCGCTTTTGCTAACCCTAAATCATAAAAAATCCAATATGGATGCATGTATCCATTCCAAGTACAACCGCTTCATAAATTCGAGGACAGACAACTTAGGCTATTATTATATAGGGGATTACAAAACTTGAATTGTTGACAAATTTCAAGCTCTGGGATGAAAAATAAAAAATTTAATTGAATATAAGGCTCGAGTTCTGTACATAACCAGGGCCCGACTTACAGAAATAAGGGCCCAGGGCAAACCCGTTCATCCGGGGTCGCCCTCATGCTGTACACAGGTGGTGGCTACGGAGTGATTGTTATATGTAGTGACTAGCATATATCCCGTCATACGAAGGGAGCATTAAAATTTTTAATTTTCCAGAATTGTAAAGTACCCTATGAGGCAGGGAAAAAATGGTTTGCTTTTTGGCTGAGAATTATCTGGTTCACGCTTAATAATTTGTTTATCTTGACTGACCGCCTGTTAGTTGCCAACTTTAATTTATCTTGTCATATTACGTGATAGGATGGACAGCAAAGGTTTTAATTTTGACAATAATTATTTGGCGGTATATATGAATGATGTCCAAAATTTGGCGAATCGATTTCAAACCGTGTAGGTATGTATAAAAAATAAACACACAAACGAACAAACTTCTTAATTTTCAAAGATATATAAATTAAACTCTAGATATTTATTAGTCCGTGAAATAGACTCCTAGACTTTTATGAAAAGAATTTGTTAATAGCGGAGATAAAACTTCCATTCCAACAAATTATAATTGATGATTAAATTCAAAATTATCTAATCTATTACTTAAGCTAAATATAAAAGAAAATTATTTACGTAATATCTAAGTTGAGTGATAAAAATTATGAAAATAATGCAGACGATATTTAAATGATTCAAAATAAGAAATGATTCAATGAGATGTTGAAAGGAATGATATCATAATGCTAGAAAAAGGTGTTATTTTTCCCTACTTATTATGTGATACATTAATTTAATTAATCGCCTATACTTAACAGGGGAAAATAGGGCTTCAAATAATGGCATCAAACGATCGAAAAGGGGGACGGGGTGGATTTCTAACGTTTTCGAACTCGTTTTGAATTTTGCTAACCGTAATTCATCAAGAATCTAATATGGATGCCTCTATCCATTTCAGGTACAACCGCTTCATAAATTCGAGGGGACAGACGGGCAGATAACTTAGGCTATTATTATAAAGGGGACTAGCATATAGCCCTTTATATGACGGGATCAGTAAAATTTTTAATTTTCCAGAATTGTAAAGTACCCTATGAGGCATGTAAAAAAATAATTTGTTTCTTGGCTGAGAATTATCATGCAGCAAAAGTGATCGATTAAAATTATCACACATGTATCTATTTTATTTTATAAAAATCATAAAAAGTTGAAAAAATAGTAAAAATTTATTTTAAAAATAATAAAACTTTAGGAATAAGGATTTAAAAAAAATGCAGAAAATATTAGATTAGTTCGACATTTAGAAAAATTTGGCTATCGTCAGTGGCAGAACCGTCAACCCGAGAAGTACGATGATCAAATAAGAAGACACTCTACCAAACGCTCCACGACTACACATGATGAAGGAACTAATTATATATTAAGGTCAAGTAAAAATAGTCCAGAAATTTAAATAGTACGCTCCATCCTCGTAATCCTATCAAGATTGAATTTAGTATAGAATAAGAGGGAGAATAAAGCTTGAAATAATAGCATTAAATGCTCGAAAAGCGGGGATGGGGTGGATTTCGAATTCGCTTTGAATTTTGCTAACCCTAACTCATAAAAACTCCAATATGGATACCCGTGTCCAATCCAGGTACAACCGCTTCATAAATTCGCGGACAGACAACTTGGACTATTATTATATAGGATATTTTTAAACTGTGGACCTCACAGCTTTTAAAGTTGACTCACCAACGTAGTTAGTAAAATAAGATTAGTTTAAAATAAAATGAAAAATTATAAAATAAGTAAAATTATAAAAAAGTTACAAAAAAAAAATCCTGGAAGGTAAAGCGTATATTAGAATTTTGTAAGTCCTTACCCGAGAAATTTTCCTGCCTAAAACAGAATGTAGCTGCATGTTTTACATTTTTTGCCAGCACTTACATTTGTGAACAAGCTTTCTGATGATACTGAATAAGTAAAAAACTAAAAGAAGAAATTGTCGGTAATTTAAAGTAAATTTTAGACATACGGATCCTATTTTTAACTTAAAATGGCAGTTAATTTGGGGGCCCATTTTGACTTAGGGCCCGGGCGATTGCCCTGTTTACCCCGTCGGAAATTATGCCCAGCACATAACGAGAATTTTAAATTATTTAATAGCTCTATTGCTGTTGGGAAATGTCTCGTACTTGCGGTTTCGTCTATCAACGGAATTCTTATTCGTAAACAAAATAACATCAATACACAAGTGAAAGATTCCGTATTAAAACCGATCACTGACCGAATTCTGATACAAATAACTTCAATAATTAAATACGCCAAAATAAAAACACATCTTTGGTCATTGCGTACTTCATCTCAATTTTTATTCTATACTTTTCTCACGATGTTACATTGCTGCCACTACTCCTATCTTTTTTGGAAAAGAAAAAATATCTAAAACCATGGAGGTAACAATTGCCATCGCTTTTACAGATCTGAGAAGGACGGTGGCTAAACAGGTCGGATGCTAACTGCCTTTTGGAACTGGAATCCGTGAGTTAGAATCCCGCAGCCGACATGGATGCTCTTTGCTGTTCGGAATTGGTTTTAACCGTTTACTAGTCAGTATTCCGAAATTAGAACCGATATTTAACTAAATATTTCTCGAAGAAATTACTTTTAAAGCACTATATATTTATCAATGCATAATCAGGATATTTTGAAATATTTTTCCTTTTGAATTCAATTTTTGCACATGCTTTTAGATATTTTAAAAATGATTTTTTTAAGTTTGTTTTTTTATTGCTTTGGTAAATTTTAAAGGTTTACTAGAAACGGATTTTTATTTATTTATTTATTTATTTATTTGTAATAAAAAAGGTAACAATATTCATCATACATATGAGAAAAAAGGCACAGAAAACTATTTAGTAAAATTATTCAGGATTTAAAAATTAACACAGTTTTGAAATATACCAATGTTCTAAAAATGGAACATAAAAGTAAATTTTTTTCGAATGCTTAAAATTTTACAATGGAAATCGTATATTACCTTCCGGGACAATTTTAACCTAATTTTAAAATTAATTATCCTTCAGCATAAAATTGTATCAGGCTTTATATTTGGATGATATGACTTGCAAAACAAGTATAATTTAATAAGAAAATGAATATATTTGGAAAATGTTTATATCTGATAATTGAAAAAAAAATCAATTTTAACATCAACCATCGAACTATATTTCAATTCTAAAATTAATTCTCTGAAATATTCAGAAGAAATATTTTATTACCGTTTCGTACTAACAGTTCCATAGAGAAAAATTTGTATGCTTCTTTTAGGATATAGTCTTATAGATAGAATGTGAAATCTGTTGTCGATATTAATCATTTTTCACTATGACTTTAAGCATCGTTTTCATATTTCCATGGGATAAAATTTCCCGTACAATTTCCCCTAACAGTTCCACAGTGAAAGATTTGGATTATAATCTTATAGATAAAATGTGAAATCCGTTGTCGATATTAACTATTTTTCATTATGACTTTAAGCATCGTTTTCATATTTCCATATAATAAAATTTCCCGTACAGTTTTCCCTAACAGTTCCACAGTGAAAAATTTGGATTATAGTCTTATAAAATGGGAAATCTGTTGTCGATATTAACCATTTTTCATTATGACTTTAAGCATCGTTTTCATATTTCTGTGTAATAAAATTTCCCGTACAGTTTTTCCTAACAGTTCCACAGAAAAAAATTTGATGCTTCTTTTAAGATATAGTCTTATAGATAAAATGTGAAATCTCTTGTCGATATTAACCATTTTTCATTATGATTTTAAGCATCATTTTTATATTTCCATGCAATAAAATTTCCCGTACAGTTTTTCCTAACAGTTCCACAGAAAAAAATTTGATGCTTCTTTTAAGATATAGTCTTATAGATAAAATGTGAAATCTGTTGTGGATATTAACCATTTTTCATTATGACTTTAAGCATCGTTTTTTATTTTCTATGTAATAAAATTTCCCGTACAGAATTCCCTAACAGTTCCATAGTAAAAAATTTGGATGCTTCTTTTATGATATAGTCTTATAGATAAAATGGGAAATCTGTTGTCTATATTAACCATTTTTCACCATAACTTTAAGCATTGTTTTCATATTTCCATGCAATAAAATTTCCCGTACAGTTTTTCCTAACAGTTCCACAGAAAAAAATTTGATGCTTCTTTTAAGATATAGTCTTATAGATAAAATGTGAAATCTGTTGTGGATATTAACCATTTTTCATTATGACTTTAAGCATCGTTTTCATATTTCCATGTAATAAAATTTCCCGTACAGTTTCTTAACAGTTTCACAGTGAAGAATTCGGATGCTTCTTTTATGATGAAAAAGGCTGGTCAACCAGAAACTGCTAATTTCTCTTCACTTGTTTGCTTGTAGTGAACAAGGGGAGCGAAATTAGCAAATAAAATAGCAATTAATAATAATAATTATAATAATTAATAATTTTCATTTGTACTTGTAACTTAGTTCTTAAATTAATCTCTAAATCATATGTTATTAAGTTGTTCATTATTTTTGTGTATTTTCTGTCACCGTACTCGTGGATCTTTTTATTTTGTTTAATTTATCTATCTCAGTTTTTAACTCAACTAATTTTTTTTTCTAAGTCCTCATTATAGTGAATATTATCTGTTATTCCTCGTGCATTAACAGTATTTCTAATCTGGTTGGGTAGGCCCATGTAAATCAGAGTTAACCCTCCTGTGCGATGTGGAATTTGTCTTTGTCACTGCTGTTCTTTCTAAAAATGTCAAATCGTCCTCAAACCTCCATTTCAGTTCGTCCTACTGACATTGAGCGACCTTTAAATTCGACGAAACCCCCGAGTGTATAAAGTGACAAATGAAGTTGCAACGCCCGTAGTGCAAACAGGTGTGCAGAGTCTCTTCTGCTGCAGGCTCTTTTGTTTGGATTTCAATTCATTCTCGCGTACCAACACGATTAGTATGTTCCGGGTCTTTGCCATGCTCTACAAAACCTAGAAATGAAGAATGACAGATGGGACCTGGATGTGTGGTTTTAATCATTCACATGTAAACCATAATTCACAAAGGGATTTCATCCAGAAGATTTTTCATTTTAATTGCATTGAAAATTTTAAGTAGACAGGGCATGGGATAGGAACAAACATTGAATAACTTTGGTTGATTTTTTCGTACAACTGGTCATAATATAAATAAATACACATGGCCGATCATATGGTACTATAAAAGTTTCAATATATTATAGTATTAACGCACTAGATTAGAAAGTAATTAGTCTTTTTGTTGTTTTAACAATCCTATTATTAGAGTACTAGCATATACCCTGTCATATGACGGGATCAGTAAAATTTTTAATTTTCCAGAATTGTAAAGTACCCGAAAAAGCAGATGAAAAAAGTGGTTTGTTTTTTGGTTGAGAATTATCTGGTACACACCCAATAATTTGTTTATCTTCATACTCCTCTAAAGTCTCCCAATACTGTGAATGCAGTTTAGAATCAGGTTGAATTCATTTAGAAAGATAATTCAAAGTTTTCTTAGCTACGTCGAAATTATCTATCTGTTCTTCCCAATTTTTTTCCACAGTAATTAAAGGGAAGTAAAGGAATAAAACTATCATTTCCACTACACCCGAGAGGTAGATAGAATTTGTTATTAATACCGGTGATAAAATTTTCATTGCAAAGAAAATAATCAATGATTAAATTTAAAATTATCACATATGTACCTAATCTATTTTTAAGCCAAATATAAAAGAAAATTATGTACGTAATATCTAAGTTCAGTGATAAAACGTATGAAAATAATGCAGACGATATTTAAATAATTTAAAATAAGAAATGATTAAATGAGATGTTTAAAGGAATGACGTCATAATGCTAGAAAAAATGTTATTTTCACCTAGTTATAATGTACTAAATTTATGAATTTAACCACCTCCTCTTAACCGGGGAAAATAGGGATTAAAATAATGCCATTAAATGCTGAAAAAGTGGACAAGGGGTGGATTTCTAACGTTGCTAACCCTAACTTATCAAGAATCCAATATAGATGCCTCTATCCATTCCAGGTACAACTGCTTTATAAATTCGAGGACAGACGGACAGATAACTTAGGCTATTACTATATAGGGGATACAATGTTAATATGTGTTAATTGTTAAGGTACTTTAATTTAAATTTTTAAAACAGAATGTTAAATATGCTTTAAACACTTGATTCAAAATTTTCATTATTTCTTCTAGAGAAATAATCTTTTTTTTTTTTTTTTTTTTTTTATTGCTTAAATTTTGTAACTTTATGATTGCAAAACAATATGTAGGATGTACAAAGATCAAATAGTTCGAAATAAGCTTAATTTCTCAGGCTTAAATAAAGTAAGCATTCTTATTATAATATTTTTATGTAATGTATACTTGTAAATACGGATTAAAATAAAAATTCGTTTTAATCAATGTATTTGACCTTAAGAATTGAATTTCGCTTTCTTAGTAATAATCTCAATTTAAGTACAGAATTTTTTTCATTTGATTGATTAAATTTTGTAACTTTATGATTGCAAAACAATATGTAGGATGTTCAAAGATCAAATTGTTCGAAATAAGCTTAATTTCTCAGGTTAAACAAAGTAAGCATTCTTCTTATATTTTTATTTAATGTATGCTTGTAAATACGGATCAAAATAAAAATTCGTTTTAATAAATGTTTTTGACTTTAAGAACTGAATTTCGGTTTCTTAGCAATAATCTCAATTTAAGTACAGAATTCTTTTCATTTTATTGATTAAATTTTGTAACTTTATGATTGCAAAACAATATGTAGGATATACAAAGATCAAATAGTTCGAAGTAAGCTTAATTTCTCAGGCTAAACAAAGTAAGCATTCTTCTTATATTTTTATTTAATGTATGCTTGTAAATACGGATTAAAACAAAAATTCGTTTTAATCAATGTATTTGACCTTAAGAATTGAATTTCGCTTTCTTAGTAATAATCTCAATTTATGTACAGAATTTTTTTCATTTTATTGGTTAAATTTTGTAACTTTATGATTGCAAAACAATATGTAGGATGTACAAAGATCAAATAGTTCGAAATAAGCTTAATTTCTCAGGTTAAACAAAGTAAGCGTTCTTCTTATATTTTTATTTAATGTATGCTTGTAAATACGGATCAAAATAAAAATTCGTTTTAATAAATGTTTTTGACTTTAAGAACTGAATTTCGGTTTCTTAGCAATAATCTCAATTTAAGTACAGAATTCTTTTCATTTTATTGATTAAATTTTGTAACTTTATGATTGCAAAACAATATGTAGGATATACAAAGATCAAATAGTTCGAAGTAAGCTTAATTTCTCAGGTTAAACAAAGTAAGCATTCTTCTTATATTTTTATTTAATGTATGCTTGTAAATACGGATTAAAACAAAAATTCGTTTTAATCAATGTATTTGACCTTAAGAATTGAATTTCGCTTTCTTAGTAATAATCTCAATTTATGTACAGAATTTTTTTCATTTTATTGGTTAAATTTTGTAACTTTATGATTGCAAAACAATATGTAGGATATACAAAGATCAAATAGTTCGAAGTAAGCTTAATTTCTCAGGTTAAACAAAGTAAGCATTCTTCTTATATTTTTATTTAATGTATGCTTGTAAATGCGGATCAAAATAAAAATTCGTTTTAATAAATGTTTTTGACTTTAAGAACTGAATTTCGCTTCCTTAGTAATAATCTTAATTACGTTTGCACATTGCTAACATAAAAACAGTTTTAAATATTATGCAGCAGAAAAGTTATGAAAATGGCAATATTACAATTTTGGTTTATTACACAAGTAGCTCCATGAAATAAGAAGTACCTCACAGTGTTTGTACTTATTTTATAAATCCTCTTTTAAGTTAAATAACTAAAACAGATTACATAATCAGCCATTACTGCATTTTAAAACATACGTAACGAATAGTGTATCAAAATATTTTATACCGGGGTAACTCCACTTAAAAATATTTCAAGGTAAGAATCATCGCTCAGCTGATTTTTTGCTGGGGTAAAAATCAAAAATCCGAGATACGAGTACCAGTGGCAAAAAAACCAAAAACATTTGAAGAAAAATAAGTGAAAGTTAAATGGAAAAAAAATTAAAAGTTTAATAATAAAAATACTTAACCCTTGTCTTGTGAATCATATATGATATACACATCTAATGATCTATACACTTGAATATGCCATACAATACACAATGAACTATATTTTGTATACAAGCTTTTGCATCACATGATATAAGTGTATGTATATATATATACATATATACAATACATATATGTATAAATATACATACATATATACATATATACATACATATATATACAATATACACACACATATATATACACATATATATGTACATAGATACATACATATATGTATACATATATACATACATATATATACGTAGATACATACATATATGTATACACACACACACACATATATATATATATATATATATATATATATATATATATATATATATATATATATATATATACATATGCATATATACATACATATATATATAAATATATACATACGTATATTATATAGCATTAAATGTGTGCACATATGTGGTGCACAGAACAAGCAAAGGGTTAAATGTATCTTATAAAATCATTTTTTTATACACGTTCCACAAACGTTGTATATTTTTTCTATACACAACCTCCATTCTATTGTGTTTTATTATGCTTGTATATAATATATATTCTTAATAAATTCGCTTTTCTTACATTAAAAACTTTTATGGTGGTTTCTGTGAGACTAGCATCAATGAATTTCTCTTAAATTTATTAAACGAGGTCAATAATTTACTACACGAAAGCTGATTACTTACTACTTAAAGCCCATTCCGAATGGCTAGGAACATCTAAACCATCATCAGGATTCGAAAGTGAAGACTCGTACGGAAAGGCAGTGCCCTAGGAATTCAGGAAAACTGATTCGAAATTGATTTAGCCTGTTCAGTTGTATGTTTCCCCTCTGTTAATTTAATTTATTTTTATTTTTTATTTATTTTTTACAGCGCTACAGTCTATTGTGCGGAAATTTCTTTTCCCTCATAATGCACAAAACCATTCAGTCTTGAAGGAGTATGGCAGGTTAAAAATGCCAAAATTTATGGAGTAAATGATAGTGGAGAATTAAATGTTATTTTTTTATTATAATCAAATACTAATATATTTTTCTATAAAAGCACTCAACAAGTTTTCCCATTTGGACATGACGTAAACATGGCGCTGCTTTTTGGTACTGTATACCAAGGATTTGAAAATCCCGTTGCTGATGGGGTTATTCATAGTCATTCGGCTTGTTTTGATTTAGACCAGGGGTGGGCAAATACTTTTAAGCTCGGGCCAAAATGAAATTTTCAAAATGTCTCCCGGGCCGGAGGACTATACCGCGTACTCTGTGCACACGCGAATGTTTTGGGTGGAGTTTTTTCCCTGCCCAAGAAATTTTTTTGACAAAAACACTGTAAGTATCATTTTAAAGCATTTGGACAGAGAAATTTGACAGTTAATAAAAGATAATAGTAATAATAAATTGTCTTACTTAGGTGTATATGCGAACAATTTGTGTCCAGTAAAATATGTCACGTAATTTTTAAAGAAATATGATCCATTATATTAAATTAATGGTCATTAAATAAATCAGTTAATGAAAGATTTTCTTTTGATATTTATTTATATCTTAACGATACAAATTATTTTATTTTGATCATAGCTATTACATTTTTATACTTATATCACATTTTGTAAATATAATAGTAAATAGAATTATAAAACGGAAAGACAAACATTAAAAGTTAAAATATAATAGTTTTAGTTAATGCGAAACGTGAAATCTCGAATGTTCATTTGATATTATTTCTTCAAAATTTGGATCCAAATCAATTGTAGCAATCCTTAATACCGAGTGTAGATTTTCGTCAAATTATAATCCTCTCTATTATTTATATATTTTTCATTATTTGTATGAACACTACGCGTGCAAATACTGTTGATTTCAACAAAATCGTATATAAAAGATTAAAAAAAAATTTGCATGCAGGATTTTTCAACGGGCAGAATAAAGTAAGTAAAAGGGCCGGATCCGGTTCTTGCTAACCTCTGATTTAGAGCATCATGGTCTACTTTATTTTTCAAAATGAGGAGACTGGGATGTACTACTTGAAGCCAATTCCGAACGGCTAAGAATATGCATGCCAGCAATATGATTCAATGCTGTGATGCAAGTTCTTCATTTGATTCAGAGAATAATAATGATTTTATAATAGTATAGACTATAGGCTATTTATTTGTAGCTAACTTTTAAATTAGCTTCTAATAAATACCCCATACCTGTGGTGGTTTTTGAATACTTACGGATTAGGTACTGTTACACGAAAACTTTATAAATTACTCACGATGATTTTTGAGCTTATTTTTTATATCTTAAAAGGACAGACAATAAAAAAATTAAAAAATCAAAGCGTAAATATGGCTAAATCCCAGTTCAGGGGGCCCGCCGAACCAAGTTCAGTGGGCACGCCAAGCGTGGGCGATGTCGCCAAATTCTAGAATCCAGTTTTCTGGCAAACCTTGCTCTATTTTTTATTTTCTATTTTTTTTTTAAATTTGTATTCATCTTAACAAAATTTCAAACCTTTTTTTGTTCAAAATATGCTTTGAAATTGGGTATAAACTTAATACAAAACGAAGCACAAATTGTAAACATCACTTGGCGACAATTTGGCGATTACTTGTACAAAAATAGAGCCAAAAACATGGCGGCCGGCCCCCGGAACTGGGATTCTACCACTAGCTGATTTTCGTAATATACTAAATAGGTGCCCGTGCTTCGCTGAAGTAATTCCATATTAAACTAACTAAAAACATTTTCTTTTTCAGTTTTCACCGAAAAAAATTTGAATTGATCGTGGTAAGAACTAAGCTCATTTGACATCTTTCAGTATTGAATTAAAAAAGTCCCGTTTTAGAGCTCATATTGAAATAGGAACCTACATTCTGAATATCTAATTCTTAGGTCTAATAATTTTGACTCTTCTCTGATAGGTAAGTCAGTATCTTTATAATTAATATTTTTGCAGATTAATATTTTTAAACGCTCATTTGACATCTTTCGGTATTGAATTAAAAAAATCCCTTCTTAGTGCTCATATTGAAATAGGAACGTACATTCTGAATATCTAATTCTTAGGTCTAATAATTTTGACTCTTCTTTGATATATAAGTCAGTTTCTTTATGTGTATGCAGATAAATACTTTTAAGCTCATAAAAATTTGATTATTTTCTTTAAAGCCAGAAATTTACCGATGCTAAGGGTTTTTCTTTTCAACTCCATTACATGCTTATTCTATTTGAAATTTAAAAAATTGCCAAGTTTTTGATTCCTAGACCTGGTTTTTTTTTTTAAATAGAGGATGAGTAAGTCATTCAGTGAGTAGTATTTAAGTTGAGTAGGTAAGAGAATATTAGTGTTATCCCAGTATACGACTCTGTTTTAAACATTTTTTTAAAATTTATTATTTAAAATTTTACTTTATTTTTCACTTTATATTTTCTTATTTTCTAAAAAAATGTAAAATGAAGTAATTGAATTATTTGGTGATTTTTTATGACTATTGTTATTAGTCTAGTATTGTATCACAGTGAGAGTCTAAGTGAGTGAAATCACTGCAAGTTGGTAAGTTCAAATAAATATAATTTTCAATAAGTAAATGCAACCCTCATGTATGCCACACAATATAATTTGATTGATAGGACAGGTGTCGACTCGGTCTTCCTATAATCTGTTACAACTAATCGACAATTAACAACCATACATTTATATGACGTTTGCTATGCTTTTGGCTGAAACCGACTAGATAGCAAATTTAGTTTGCAGCAAACTTGCAAAAGTCTTGTTTTGCAAGCCTGCAAACTTGCAGCTAGTTCAGCATGACAAGTCTGTAAGTTTGAAACAAGATTGCAGCAAGTCTAAGAATTTTCTCTTGCTTCAAGTTTGTCATGACAAGGTTGCCACAGTTTTGCAGAAAAAAATAAATAAGCTCTTAATGTGTATTTTTAATTAAATTTCGTAAGATTATCCTGTTTTTCAAGTTTGCCTTTTATTATTATACAACCCCATTTTCTTTTCTTTCTTTCTATGAAGGCTTTATCCCTCTATTGCAATTCTTTAAAGTTTATTAATCATTATATTTTAATTAGTTTGGTTATTTTTATTTTGTTAAGTATGTTTTTTTCACCATATTCTATCCACATTACTATCAGTTTTATAATAGATTCCCCCTTTTTGAGACCAAGGTACGAAGTTTATGTCCTGGTAGGTGGTCTACCTAAAGCGGAACCCTTAGTGTTTAGTTTCCAAGCATATTTGGTCCTCAGTTTGTCTACCCACTGAAGGGATAGAAGGTTGAGTCAACCTTGCCTAGACCGTGGGTCGAACCTCGGACCTATCTCTTGAGAGCGCAAAGCGCTATCCCAATGCCACTTGGCTTTAACTACTAAATAATAATATAAAAAATAATAAAAATACTTTAATTAATTTTAAAATAAAATTTAATGGTATTCTGTGATATTGACTGTTTACTCTGAATTCAATTATTTTTTCTGAGTTCTCAAGATTTTGCTCCAAGCAGCTGTGTTTTCTATCTCTACATAGGTATTCTGTATTCCCTGTTTAATTCTTGATTAAAAATTACTATTTTAATTAACAATGACTCCCTTGTGCTGTATAGCTAATAAATAAGCTCTTAATATGTATTTTTAATTAAATTTCGTAAGATTACCTTGTTTTTTATTGGTCTTTTATCATTATACAGCCCCATTTTTTTCTTTCTATAAAGGCTCTATTCCTCTATTGTAATTCTTTAAAGTTTATTAATCATTATATTTTAATTAATTTGGTTATTTTTATTTTGTTTAATATGTTTTTCCCCATATTCTATCCACTTTACTATCAGTTTTATAATAGATTCTTTTAAGTAGAAAAAAATTAAAATATAATGTTTTTACTCAAAGATCATATTATAGTAACTAAGTGATGCATTGAAAGTCATATTGCAGCAACATGTTTATAAAGAGAAGAATATATAAAAATATAAAAACATTAAAATATTTAATATTTGCATCCCCTTAAAAGAACTGATAGTTGAAATTATAATCAATAAATCGTGCATTTTTAGTATCTGTTCGAAATCGTTGTCCTTAATTTTTTGCTTTTCATTTGCAAAAGGTAAAAAGTTGTAAAACGAGAGGCAACCAAAAATCTTAGATATTTTTAATAGAGGGGGAGCTATCTGACAAGTTTCGGTTGTTAACAAATTTTCAGCTTTTCCAAATTATTAGTACCCTGTTTACCAATCCTTCTCCATCCCCTTCAAAGAGCGATGGCCGAATGGTTAGGGTGCTGGCCTTCGGCACCGAAGTTTGTGGGTTCGAATCCCACAGTGGCATGGATGTTCGTAGCCGTTTTGAATCGGCTTTAAGCAGTAGGTCCCGGTCTCATTATCCCTCGTGTTGCAAATAGTAGACCATAGAGCTCCAAAACCAAACCAAACCAAACCTTCCCCTGCAAAAATAAAATAATAAACAAATAATAGCAGTTATAACTCTTAATGACTTTACTGGCATAGTAACCAACGGGCTGGCATTAAGGAAAACAATGAAAAAAATTTAGCCAACTTCTCAAAAAAGTTCGCAATTATAAGCCTATGTCATAATTATCGCCAAATTGTAAAAGTCCATTCCGGATTTCCACTGGGTGAAATGTTTCTGCACTAAAAATTGTTGATTTGATAAGAGCAACAACGTGTTGATTAAAGAAGTTGTTTCCTTACCTTCAATTCCGGCATTTTCTCTACTTTCTCCAAGGGCACCGTGACAGTATGGGCTTCATCACCCGTCATTTCTTTAGGGATCTTGTGAGGATCCAGTTCCCGATACCTTTTGTGAACTCTGGGGGCCAAATAAAAATATAATTTAATGAGATAACTCAAAGATTTTTTTTCATTTTCTTAGAAGAAAGTTCTCGGAATAAAAAAAGATAATTAGCTTCTGTTTGATAAAAAACAACTTATTAATTAGCATATTTCAAAAGTTGTTCTGCAGTAAGTAGACGTCTGCAGTAAGTAACGTTTTTCTCCTTAGTGAACCTATTTTATGTTTTTTAATATATTACTTCATACAGAAAAACTGAATATTTTTTGTAAAGTTAAACCTTTATTAATGATCCAGAAAAAAAATTTATCCTAAACAGCACTTTTTATTTTACTTCCATTTTAATTGAAAAAAATTCTCGGAATAAAAAAAGATTAGCTTCTGTTTGATAAAAAATAACTTATTTTCAATTAGCAATATTTCAAAAGTTGTTCTGCAGTAAGTAGACGTCTGCAGTAAGTAACGTTTTTCTCCTTAGTGAACCTATTTTATGTTTTTTAATATATTACTTCATACAGAAAAACTGAATATTTTTTGTAAAGTTAAACCTTTATTAATGATCCAGAAAAAAAAAACTTATCCTAAACAGAACTTTTTATTTTACTTCCATTTTCTTTGAAGAAAGTTCTCGGAATAAAAAAAAAAGATAATTATCTTCCGTTTGATAAAAAATAACTTATTTTTAATTAGCAATATTTCAAAAGTTGTTTGTTCTGCAGTAAGTAGACGTCTGCTGTAAGTAACGTATTTTTCTCCTTAGTGAACCTATTTTATGTTTTGTAATGTATTACTCCATGTAGCAAAACTAAATATTTTTTATAAAGTTAAACCTTTATTAATGATCCAGAAAAAAACTTATCTTAAACAAAACTTTTTATTTTACTTCCATTTTCTTTGAAGAAAGTTCTCGGAATAAAAAAAAGATAATTAGCTTCTGTTTGATAAAAAAAACTTATTTTTAATTAGTAATATTTCAAAAGTTGTTCTGCAGTAAGTAGACGTCTGCAGTAAGTAACGTATTTTTCTCCTTAGTGAACCTATTTTATGTTTTTTAATATATTACTTCATACAGAAAAAATAAATATTCTTTATAAAGTTAAACCTTTATTAATGACCCAGAAAAAAAAACTTATCCTAAACAGAACTTTTTATTTTACTTCCATTTTCTTTGAAGAAAGTTCTCGGAATAAAAAAAGATAATTAGCTTCTGTTTGATAAAAAACAACTTATTAATTAGCATATTTCAAAAGTTGTTCTGCAGTAAGTAGACGTCTGCAGTAAGTAACGTTTTTCTCCTTAGTGAACCTATTTTATGTTTTTAAATATATTACTTCAGCAAAACTAAATATTTTTTATAAAGTTAAATATTTATTAATGATCCAGAAAAAAAAACTTATCCTAAACAGAACTTTTTATTTTACTTCCATTTTCTTTGAAGAACGTTCTCGGAATAAAAAAAAAGATAATTAGCTTCTGTTTGATAATAAAACTTATTTTTTAATTAGAAATATTTCAAAAGTTATTCTGCAGTAAGTAAGGTATTTTTTTCCTTAGTGAACCTATTTTATGTTTTTTAATATATTACTTCATACAGAAAAACTGAATATTTTTTGTAAAGTTAAACCTTTATTAATGATCCAGAAAAAAAAAACTTATCCTAAACAGAACTTTTTATTTTACTTCCATTTTCTTTGAAGAAAGTTCTCGGAATAAAAAAAGATTAGCTTCTGTTTGATAAAAAATAACTTATTTTCAATTAGCAATATTTCAAAAGTTGTTCTGCAGTAAGTAGACGTCTGCAGTAAGTAACGTTTTTCTCCTTAGTGAACCTATTTTATGTTTTTTAATATATTACTTCATACAGAAAAACTGAATATTTTTTGTAAAGTTAAACCTTTATTAATGATCCAGAAAAAAAATTTATCCTAAACAGCACTTTTTATTTTACTTCCATTTTAATTGAAGAAAATTCTCGGAATAAAAAAAGATTAGCTTCTGTTTGATAAAAAATAACTTATTTTCAATTAGCAATATTTCAAAAGTTGTTCTGCAGTAAGTAGACGTCTGCAGTAAGTAACGTTTTTCTCCTTAGTGAACCTATTTTATGTTTTTTAATATATTACTTCATACAGAAAAACTGAATATTTTTTGTAAAGTTAAACCTTTATTAATGATCCAGAAAAAAAAAACTTATCCTAAACAGAACTTTTTATTTTACTTCCATTTTCTTTGAAGAAAGTTCTCGGAATAAAAAAAAAGATAATTATCTTCCGTTTGATAAAAAAATAACTTATTTTTAATTAGCAATATTTCAAAAGTTGTTTGTTCTGCAGTAAGTAGACGTCTGCAGTAAGTAACGTTTTTCTCCTTAGTGAACCTATTTTATGTTTTTTAATGTATTACTCCATGTAGCAAAACTAAATATTTTTTATAAAGTTAAACCTTTATTAATGATCCAGAAAAAAAAAACTTATCCTAAACAGAACTTTTTATTTTACTTCCATTTTCTTTGAAGAAAGTTCTCGGAATAAAAAAAAGATAATTAGCTTCTGTTTGATAAAAAAAACTTATTTTTAATTAGTAATATTTCAAAAGTTGTTCTGCAGTAAGTAGACGTCTGCAGTAAGTAACGTATTTTTCTCCTTAGTGAACCTATTTTATGTTTTTTAATATATTACTTCATACAGAAAAAATAAATATTCTTTATAAAGTTAAACCTTTATTAATGACCCAGAAAAAAAAACTTATCCTAAACAGAACTTTTTATTTTACTTCCATTTTCTTTGAAGAAAGTTCTCGGAATAAAAAAAAAGATAATTAGCTTCTGTTTGATAAAAAATAACTTATTTTCAATTAGCAATATTTCAAAAGTTGTTCTGCAGTAAGTAGACGTCTGCAGTAAGTAACGTTTTTCTCCTTAGTGAACCTATTTTATGTTTTTAAATATATTACTTCAGCAAAACTAAATATTTTTTATAAAGTTAAACCTTTATTAATGATCCAGAAAAAAAAAACTTATCCTAAACAGAACTTTTTATTTTACTTCCATTTTCTTTGAAGAAAGTTCTCGGAATAAAAAAAAGATAATTAGCTTCTGTTTGATAAAAAAAACTTATTTTTAATTAGTAATATTTCAAAAGTTATTCTGCAGTAAGTAAGGTATTTTTTTCCTTAGTGGACCTATTTTATGTTTTTAAATATATTACTTCATACAGCAAAACTGAATATTTTTTGTACAGTTAAACCTTTATTAATGATACAGAAAAAAAAACTTATTCAAAACAGAACTTTTTATTTTACTTCCATTTTCTTTGAAGAAAGTTCTCGGAATAAAAAAAAGATAATTAGCTTCTGTTTGATAAAAAAAAAAAACTTATTTTTTAATTAGCATATTTCAAAAGTTGTTCTGCAGTAAGTAGACGTCTGCAGTAAGTAACGTTTTTCTCCTTAGTGAACCTATTTTATGTTTTTTAATATATTACGTCATACAGAAAAACTGAATATTTTTTGTAAAGTTAAACCTTTATTAATGATCCAGAAAAAAAATTTATCCTAAACAGCACTTTTTATTTTACTTCCATTTTAATTGAAGAAAATTCTCGGAATAAAAAAAGATTAGCTTCTGTTTGATAAAAAATAACTTATTTTCAATTAGCAATATTTCAAAAGTTGTTCTGCAGTAAGTAGACGTCTGCAGTAAGTAACGTTTTTCTCCTTAGTGAACCTATTTTATGTTTTTTAATATATTACTTCATACAGAAAAACTGAATATTTTTTGTAAAGTTAAACCTTTATTAATGATCCAGAAAAAAAAAACTTATCCTAAACAGAACTTTTTATTTTACTTCCATTTTCTTTGAAGAAAGTTCTCGGAATAAAAAAAAGATAATTAGCTTCTGTTTGATAAAAAAAACTTATTTTTAATTAGTAATATTTCAAAAGATGTTTGTTCTGCAGTAAGTAGAGTAGACGTCTGCTGTAAGTAACGTATTTTTCTCCTTAGTGAACCTATTTTATGTGTTTTAATGTATTACTCCATGTAGCAAAACTAAATATTTTTTATAAAGTTAAACCTTTATTAATGATCCAGAAAAAAACTTATCCTAAACAGAACTTTTTATTTTACTTCCATTTTCTTTGAAGAAAGTTCTCGGAATAAAAAAAAGATAATTAGCTTCTGTTTGATAAAAAAAACTTATTTTTAATTAGTAATATTTCAAAAGTTGTTCTGCAGTAAGTAGACGTCTGCAGTAAGTAACGTATTTTTCTCCTTAGTGAACCTATTTTATGTTTTTTAATATATTACTTCATACAGAAAAAATAAATATTCTTTATAAAGTTAAACCTTTATTAATGACCCAGAAAAAAAAACTTATCCTAAACAGAACTTTTTATTTTACTTCCATTTTCTTTGAAGAAAGTTCTCGGAATAAAAAAAAAAAAGATAATTAGCTTCTGTTTGATAAAAAACAACTTATTTTTAATTAGCAATATTTCAAAAGTTGTTCTGCAGTAAGTAGACGTCTGCAGTAAGTAACGTTTTTCTCCTTAGTGAACCTATTTTATGTTTTTTAATATATTACTTCAGCAAAAATTAAATATTTTTTATAAAGTTAAATATTTATTAATGATCCAGAAAAAAAACTTATCCTAAACAGAACTTTTTATTTTACTTCCATTTTCTTTGAAGAACGTTCTCGGAATAAAAAAAAAGATAATTAGCTTCTGTTTGATAATAAAACTTATTTTTTAATTAGCAATATTTCAAAAGTTATTCTGCAGTAAGTAAGGTATTTTTTTCCTTAGTGAACCTATTTTATGTTTTTTAATATATTACTTCATACAGAAAAACTGAATATTTTTTGTAAAGTTAAACCTTTATTAATGATCCAGAAAAAAAAAACTTATCCTAAACAGAACTTTTTATTTTACTTCCATTTTCTTTGAAGAAAGTTCTCGGAATAAAAAAAAGATAATTAGCTTCTGTTTGATAAAAAAAACTTATTTTTAATTAGTAATATTTCAAAAGTTGTTCTGCAGTAAGTAGACGTCTGCAGTAAGTAAGGTATTTTTTCCTTAGTGAACCTATTTTATGTTTTTTAATATATTACTTCATACAGAAAAAATAAATATTCTTTATAAAGTTAAACCTTTATTAATGACCCAGAAAAAAAAACTTATCCTAAACAGAACTTTTTATTTTACTTCCATTTTCTTTGAAGAAAGTTCTCGGAATAAAAAAAAAAGATAATTAGCTTCTATTTGATAAAAAAAAAACTTATTTTTAACTAGCAATATTTCAAAAGTTGTTCTGCAGTAAGTAACGTATTTTTCTCCTTAGTGAAGCTATTTTATGTTTTTTAATATATTATTCATACAGCAAAACTCAAATTTTTTTAAAAGTTAGACCTTTATTAATGATCCAGGAAAAAAAAACTTATCCTAAACAGAACTTTTTATTTTACTTCCATTTTCTTTGAAGAAAGTTCTCGGAATAAAAAAAAAAGATAATTAGCTTCTATTTGATAAAAAAAAAACTTATTTTTAACTAGCAATATTTCAAAAGTTGTTCTGCAGTAAGTAACGTATTTTTCTCCTTAGTGAAGCTATTTTATGTTTTTTAATATATTACTTCATATAGCAAAACTAAATAATTTTTATAATGTTAGAACTTTATTAATGATCCAGAAAAAAAAAACGCATCCTAAAAAGAACTTTTCACTTTACATTGAATGAAAAATAGGTTGTTATAAGGAAAATTTTTAAAATAGGAAGATACTATGTCCCCTTTAATCAAAACTAATAAAAATACAGCATATAAAATGCATTCAATATAAAATCACTTCATGCAAACGACATTAATAGGTCACTCCATTCCATCTGAATTGCATTTTCCCTCCTTCATAGTGCCATTGCAAGAAAACAACATGTACAGGCATGTAGTTTTACGCAATGAAATTTCAATGGAACTTGCTAAATGAATACTCGGATCTATAAATTTATTGAAATAAAATCTCATCTTTTAAATTATATGAATGAAAGCAGGAAAATTATGTGTTACACTTTAGAATTATAAAGGATAAATAAACAGATTTTTCACTTAAAATCAGCTGGAAATTTTGGTTCAAGAATTCGTTAGGAGACGTATATCGAAGCACCGCATTTATATTCTTTTCGTTTTTTTCTTTTTTGACCAGTTATGTAATCTTATAGTTTCTTGATTTTCCTTATGTTTCACGCCCATTGGTTTGCTATTTAAGCACCAGTATCACCTCTAAGTTAAAACTATATCCCATGACATTTGATGTAAATAACAATTTTTCCGACAATCTATATCTTGGACTTTCATGTTTATTTTACCTCAGCCTTAAGACCAAAGCATGACAGTTTAAATTCAATGTACAACGGCTTTCATGTTAATTTCTCTCTCTCTCTTTTATTTATTTATTTATTTATTTTTAATAATAAGTTAGTTATTTATTAGAGCATATGAACTTTTATACTTTTTATTTGTATTTTATTGTTTCCAATTGGCAAACATCATGTAATGAAGCCCATCTAGAGCATAACTAGCATATATACATACATCATAATTTTTGTTTATGTTATCGTAGCTAAAATTTGTCATAATTTATTCATAAGATTTTCCTTTACTCTTTTCTTTAATCTACAGTAAAGATGACAGTTTTGAAAAAAAAATTAGAGCCCGTACAGTTAAAACTATATCCCATGACATTTGATGTAAATAACAATGTTTTGGACTATCCATATCTTGGACTTTCATGTTTATTCTACCTTAGCCCTAAGATCAAAGCATAAAGGTTTAAATTCAATGTACAACGGCTTTCATGTTAATTTCTCTCTCTCTCTTTTATTTATTTATTTTTTATTTTTAAGAATAAATTAGTTATTTATTAGAGCATATGAACTTTTATGCTTTTTATTTGTATTTTATTGTTTCCAATTGGTAAACATCATGTATCGAAGCATATCGAGAGCATAATGAGTATATATGCATACATCATAATTTTTGTTTATGTTCTCGTAGCTAAAATTTGTCATGATTTATTCATAAGATTTTCCATTAATCTTTTCTTTAATATACAGTAAAGATGGCAGTTTTGAAAAAAAAATTAGAGCCTGTAAAGTTAAAACTATATCCCATGACATTTGATGTAAATAACAATTTTTTGGACAATCTATATCTTGGACTTTCATGTTTATTCTACCTTAGCCCTAAGATCAAAGCATAACGGTTTAAATTCAATGTACAACGGCTTTCATGTTAATTTTTCTGTCTCTCTCTCTCTTTTATTTATTTATTTATTTTATTTTTAAGAATAAATTAGTTATTTATTAGAGCACATGAACTTTTATGTTTTTTTATTTGTATTTTATTGTTTCTAATTGGTAAGCACCATGTATCGAAGCCCATCGAGAGCATAACTAGCATATATACATACATCATAACTTTTATTTATGTTCTCGTAGATAAAATTTGTCATGATTTATTCATAAAATTTTTCTTTAATCTAGGGTGAAGATGGCAGTTTTGAAAAAAAAAATAGAGCCTCTAAAGTTAAAACTATATCCCATGACACTTGATAAAACAGGCGATTACTAAGACTCATCTACGAGCGGGTTTTCAATAAGGTTACTGTTGGGAATTAACTCCAAAAAAATAAATCGGTAATTTTTTTCATTTTTAAAACCTCTGGGACCCCTTAATGGACTAGTGTTTTTTTAAAGACATCAGTTCTAATATTTTTTTTTTATTAATTTATCCATGATCTCGAATTTTTACTTTCTCGTATACGAAGCATGTAGGGAATCTACAGTAAGCATAACATTTTTTTCCTTTGAGAAGAGGAAGAATATAAACATTTGATACCTTCAAAAGTAGAATAAATCATTTTTAGAATTAGGTTTGTGTTTGCATGCATAGGTGTAGCCAAGTAACTTAAAAATCCAATGAACAAGATGGACGAAACTGGGTATGTACGTTCTTTACACCATGGAGATTTTTTATCAAAATTTCATCCAAAGTCATCTATCGGAAGAAGTACTTTAAAATATTTCACAGCATGATATACAGGCTGTATAGAACTAAACTTTGGTTGAAAGCGAATTTTTTGGGAAGAGAGGGAGCGTAAGTCAGCTTGTGCCATGATAAAATACGAGATGCATTACACGCACCATTTAAACCACTTTTTTTCTCTTTAAATCTATTTTGAGTTACTTTAAGGGAACACATAACCTTTACAGATTCAAAAAGATTCTTTCCCAAATATAACTTATCTGATAGTTTTTATTTCCCTATCTTATGCCTCAAACCTCATAAAAGTATTTCCAAAACATAAATTTTAATAAATAAAAAACTATATCGAACCTAAAAGCATTATTAAAACACTGTTAAGAGCGTTTTAAATGTGATGTTACTCAAAACACAGTTTATACAACTTACGTGCTTGATAGCTAAACAAATATATGTATAAATTTTCTGGTTGCTGAAGGAATATTGAAACTGCTGTTCGTGATATGTGAGTGGTACCATATTGTAGTCAAGGTATGCCACAGACGACTACTGTGTCATAATGACGTCAAAAGTCGTCATAATGATATCAGAAGTCGCAAGAGAGGTGAATTTATGGTACTAAATTTCCATGTCTGTCGATTTCTGACGTCCTTATGTCACAGAAATCGTCTGTAACATATCTCGACTACAGTATGGTACTATCCTGTATGTATAGTTTATATTTATACAAAATAATATAATATATTTGGATACAATTCCTTTACTTTCATTTGGGACAGCGGATTTCGAACTTATTCTGTCGATGATTATTTCCAGAATTTGATTTTGGGACTTCCACAAAAGTTGCTGTATATATTTAACTAAAATATTATGAACTTTCAATTTTGATTGTATTTACTCATGCGCATTGAACACTGTTTTAGTAAACATGCTCATCTTTCAAAAAATATTTATTGCTTTTTTTTAAATTCTGATTACAGGGTAATATGTACAGTACTTTTGTCCTAATTCATGAAAATAAAATACGTTTGCATTGAGTTGAACTCAAAGAAAAAGTCATAAGAAAAATGCATCATGAAATTTAGGATCATTTGTATAAAACTTTAATTTTTCCCAAGTATACGTACTATTATCATTAAAATGAACATATACTATTATCAGAAGACTTTTAATACTGTGCTAAATTTTTAGTGCTTTTCAGACATTTATTTTTACAGGATTATCCAAAATATTATTTTTTTTTTTTTTCAATTTCTTAACTGTCCCCTATGGGATCTCGGGAAAACAACTTTAAAGAATATTGTTTTTTTATACTAGAAATATATTGTTACGAGGATTCAAATGAACACACCTGTAGCCTAACAGACGAATTTATTGAAGCTAAGTAGCAACTCGCAACTTTACAAGATGGAGAAGTTGATACCCACTAGTCGGAGCTAATTGGAGGGTTTACTGGGGTACCTTGGCCGAAGGCCTTATCCCCTGTTATGAAGATATTAAATTAATGAAGAGTGTCCAGTCCTTAAGATTAAGAGCAATATAATAACAAATGCAGGTCTTTAAGTTACGAAAATAAAAATACATAATACTAGGCCCAAAAATTTACTAAGTAATAATAAAAATATAAAAATACTAAAAGAAAGATTAGGGATAGATAAAAATAGAGAGTTTAAGGATAACGAAGGATTTTTATGGTATTTTTAAGTTATTCGAAGTCCCAGGGGACCCCCAAAAATATTCGACTTACCCGAAGTTCGAGTTATCGAAGTTACCTACTATTCCTCTCAACTGGCACTTAAGATGGGTCGACATGGATTAAATGGTTTGATATGTGCCATAATACTATAGTTGTACGCATTTCAATTTTTCAGTAGCCTATGTAAACAACAAAAGAAGAATGGGTTCAAAAGGTTTATTAAAACTCAAGAAATTTGGCTTCATTACATATTAATTAGTATACATACCATGTAAATACCATTTGAAAAAAGCAATTATTTTTAAGGTTGTTGGCATTCACAAAGTCACCTAATTTTTGAACACAGTTAAATAGGGTGTTGTCTGTACCTTCGGTGGTCTCCAGGTATTGTTGTAAGATGTGAATAGCGTCCTGTGCTTGCTCGTTCTTGTCTCCATTCTTGACCTTCGAGAACGAAGGTTCTCGAAGGTCAAGAATGGACTGGCATTCGAAGTTTTGAACAGAAATGTGTTTTTTAACGGGGAAATCTATCACAAAAACTTCGACTTAGAAGATGTTCACTTCGCGTTATCGAGACAGTTTTTTAAAGAAAAGTATAGAAATGATTCGGGACTTGATTAAAAGTTCGAGTTAGCGGATTATTCGACTTATAGGAAGTCGAGTTATCGAAGTTCGACTGTATATATATTATTATTATTATTATTATTATTATTAAAATATACTGTCTAAACAGTACAATAAAAGTGAAATGAAGAAAAGAGATAGCACATGATTAAAGTTAACTTACGAAAGGAAAAAATAAAATGAAAGTGCAAAATAAAATTAAGTTTAGCTTAAAATTGATGGTGAGAAAAGCTCTGATCAGGTTTTGTGGCGCCATCTATTGGATGGCTGCGTGTTCGAGCAGTGTAGAGGGAAGAGTTTATGAAGGGAGATGAGAAACCTAACATATTAAATAATACCCACTAGTTGTAGGGGGTATCAGCTTTTATACCTGAACAGAATATTTGAGAAATAAATAATTTACATAATAAAGAAAGATCTAGAATTTTCGAGAACATAAGGCAACATTTTTAAAATAAAAAACCACACATTGGATCAACCGCCGCAGGGAGCATCGAACTCACAAACTTTGCATTTGGATCTCATGCTTCTACCATTCGGCCAGTGAGCTCGTTTGCAAAGTTTCTTTATGCGGCAATATGACGTCTGCCACTCTTTGCTTTGTACACGTCTAATATTTCAGAATATTTATCATGTACTTTTCTTGATATTCGACAAAACATCTAAAACCGCTAGTGAGACCATATCATTGGCCTTACAGTGTATTCTCAACTCATGTATAAAGTCTGTTTTCACCTTTTCAATTGTTGTATCGAAATGTATCACTCAGTTTCCTTGCCTGAGATTTGAATCCACATCCCGAATATCTTTTACTTTCAGCTGTAACATTTGGTTTATCCTTCAGATGAGGTAAATTCTTATTTTTCCGATTCCACTATTCCCAAAATCTAAATAAAGCAACATTTTTAGAACTCCCTCTGCCAAATATCTTTTGTATAAACATGTGCACATCTGACGGTCGAAATTAGTTCAGCATATCTCCATTTATAATTTTTTTTTCATTTTAGAGTGCATTCTTTGTATTATCCTACATATTCAGGAAAAATTCCATTGCACAAAAAAAAACCCTCTCGGAAAAACCAGTATATCAAATTCGACCGCTCGGAATCTAAAATTTCTCAACCTCGAATTGGGTTTCTTATTTTGAATAAATAAATAAGTAATGCCTACTCTGCGAGCTGATATTTTATTCCATTTTTTCCCCGAGTTTACTTCTCCGTTTATCACGAGAATACATGAATAAGTAATGCGTCATTTTGTCTTCTTCTCTTGAAGCTCCGGCATGGGCCACGCCATAATTTATGATTGCAAACAGAGAGTTTTGAAATAAATAAAAAAAAAACTTATTTCGATAGAACTGTATTTCATGCTATTTGATTAAGGTACGGGCTTAAATAAAACTATTTCCTTTTAAGTATTCATTAGTTTTTACGCATTTTTTCCGTCAATATAACTCCGGAGAAAAAACTGGAGGGATTATTTTTAAATATTTCGATCGGAGTTTTTCATTTTAACGTTTTTGACCAGTGACTTACTAATCTCTACTATGTTTTAATCTCAAACATTGCTTGTTTAAAAAGACGATATTCTTATTCATAGGATTAAGGGAACCAAAGATATGTGTATACATATGTATGTGTATATACACTGTCTACCAATAAGTATTTGGACACCTATGCAAATGACGATATCTATGGTCCTGAGGTACGCACGGCCTCCGCCGGTATACATTGTGTAGGAAACAGCATCGGCATTAGTCGCATGCAAGATGCCGCGCAGTTCGGAGCTCTCTGATTTCGAGGAAGGTATAATTATCGGGTATCACAAATGTGGCCGATCCTTAAGGGACATATCTAGCGATCTGAAGTACCCCAAATCGACAGAGGCCTATGTAATTAAGAAGTGGAAGGTGAGCCGCGATTGTCGGAATGTAGCCCGAGTCGGCAGACCAACGAAACTGGGAGATTGAGACCGACGAGTGCTGTCCAGAAAGCTTCGGAAGAACCGCACCCAACCGATGGCCCTGATCCGCGAGGAGTTTCAACAGGTATCCGGGAGTATTGTTTCAATGAATACCATCCGTAAGGAAGCACATCTGCTTGGTTTTCATGGTCGTGCTGCCGCCCATAAGCCTTTGATCTAAAAGTTCAACCGCGCTGCTCGGTTAATGTGGTGCAAAGCATATATTGGACTGTAGAACAGTGGAAACGGGTTCTTTGAAGCAACGAATCAAGGTTCACCCTTTACCGTTCGGATGGCAGGGTCTGGGTCTGGCGTCTGCCTGGAGAACGTCTCCTGCCAGAATGCATTGTGCCAACAGTCAAGTTCGGTGGAGGTGGAATTATGGTCTGGGGGTGTTTCTCCTGGTATGGACTGGGACCCTTGGTCCCCATTCATGGTAAGCTCAACGCCGATGCCTACTGCAATATTTTGGATGACAATGCGCTTCCTACGTTGTGGCAGTTTTACGGGTTGGACCCCTGTTACTTTCAGGACGACAATGCCAGTTGTCATGTTTCGAGGTTAACCAAGGTTTGGTATGGTGCCAATGGAGTTCATCAAATGGACTGGCCTGCCCAGAGCCCAGACCTGAACCCTATCGAGAACCTCTGGGACGAGTTGGATCGCCGAATTAAGGGGTGTACTACCCGTCCAAAATCGGTGAAGGAACTTGTATGTCTACTCCAAGCCGAGTGGAAGACAATACCACATTTTCTGGCTTGATCCAGCGTTAAGTTTATTCAAAGTCAAGAACATATAACAATGGGAAATTTATACTTAGCCTGCGAGCTGACACAAGCACATAATTCCAGAAGTATAATGCCATATCATCACTTTTTCGAAATCTATATTACGGTCGTGAGTTCGTGAGAAATCGTTCTTCCCTTCTTACTTGTGTATGATTGAGGTTTGGACCGACGGGTTTAGCTCTTTGATGATTAAAATGGATACCTTTTATGGTCCGGAGAATAAAAATTACTTGGCCATGACTCTCAAAATTGGATTATGTCTCCCGGATTTACTACGTTAATTGGTATATATCATGGATAAGTTATACAAATTTTAAATCTATCTTTCAGCATTTTCTGTCTAGCAATATCAAAATTATCCCTTAGTTATATATACATGTGCGTGTTATTAAACTTAGATACGAGGGTTGGAACTTTAATAGTGGCAACACTGCTATAAAAACGCTACACAACCAAACCAAAGAATGTCGCGTATACCACACGTGAATTACATATTTACCTTACCTCTCAGGAAAAAGACTCGTTCTTCGTACGTCACGTGCATGCGGAGTGAAGAGAAGAAATGATCCTTGTACAGTCTGTATCGGTTATATGATCAGCTCAGCGGTCCAGAAAAATCCGACCATATAAGTGGGGTGACCATATATGAGGAAAAATACAACCCTATTGTGAATATACCGTGCATTTTTAATCCATAACAGAAGAGCGTTAACCACACTCCCATAAGGTGACAAGCTCTGATGTTTTCTTTCTTGATCACCGATTACAACACTTGAGGACCAAAGTTTGGCAGCTAAAATGTTGTTTAATTTCATCCGGGTAATCGAATTTGCTTTGGCGAAAGCATTCTTTGAAAGATTAGATTTTAAAAATTCTTCAATCAACTCATTTTCGGTAGCAAATGATAAATTCTTTCTTTTCAAAGCCATAATTAAAAAATGAACATTCTTACTCGTGACATATGATCCAATTGCAACAAAATTTTTCATTACTTATTTCGTCTGAATTTCAACTCAAGCAGGGAGAGATACTTCAACCAATACACAGATAGATGTCCACCTCTTGTCAGAGGGCAAGAGATCTGAGAAAGGGGCGAAACTCCAACAGTGAGTCTACACAAACAAGAAATCGGGAAAGGGAGAGAAATAAATGCTTTAATTCAGGTCCTCTCCGATTTTACATTGACTTTAAAGAAAAAAAATGAAAAGAAAAGAAACGGAAAACATGAAACTGGATCATATAACCGGTAACAAGAAAATGACTGTATAAGCGGTGCACTTTAACACATGTTCCCTATTAAGTTAGACGGGACTTTTGAAAAATGACAATATAAGCGGGTTGACCTTATAAGCGGGTGACCATATAGCCGGTACTTACTGTATTAGCTTGCGGTCTAAATCAAGTATTGTCAGGATGTTTTCAAAACAAGACCAATGAATTTGGATAAAAATTGAATATCATACAACCGTACAATGTCATCTAGGGTTTCAAGAGGCTTACGGAGAATCTGCTTTGCCTTACAGAACTGTAGCAAGATGGGTAAAAGCCTTTGGTGAAGGACGCCATATTGTGACAGACATGCATCGGCCAAGTCGTCGTAGTGTCAACGAAGCAGAAGTGCATGCTGTTGCCATACTAAAAGACAGTGATCGACGCCATCTGACGTGCGTTACCATCCATAATACTCTTCAGTCTCAGCCCTTGTGACTTTGATTTAATTCCTAAGATGAAGAAACCACTTCGTGACACTCTCTTCACAACTGTTCCAGAGATTCTTGCGGCAATAGACCGGTCCATTCGAACTATCAACCGAACAGGCGTTGCTACAGGTGTTCTGCGACTTCTAAGTCGTTGGAAATTGGTTATATACAATGCTAGCAACTATACTGGAGGACTATAAAACATGGTGACATGAATCAGTTTTGTATTCCATGCAAATAAGTAGTTGCAACTATTAAAGTTCCAACCCTCGTATTAAAATAAATAATGTACAACAATTTATTTTTCATTTGTTTGATAAAAGATCTGATTACAGTCTTGAAAATGTTAAATATCAAGACTGGGCTTTTTACAATTTTCAGGACTTAAGTTTCAGTTTTCACAAATCTATCCTTAAAAACAATATTGTCGATTAGCTTATTAGAATAAATAGACTGTTCTCGAAAGTTAATCAGGATAAACAAGTTAAAAATCTAAGTGATGTGCTATATAAAATAACTACCTGATTGTCTCACCGGGTAGTTTATATTTAATAATTGGTAGCTTCAGATGTAACGAATAATTAGTTATGGATTAAATAACGGACATAATTTTAAATATTAAAAATATAACTAATATATTATAATTAGTAACATTATTATTATAGATTTAAATAATGTAATTATTAACACAACATATTTTATGCTCAGGTTTTAGAATAGCGTTTAGTGTTATATTATAATACTTATGTGTTATCATTTGGTCTATTGCTGTTGTCCCTCTTATTTTAGTTCCCGGGTTTTATTTTTTCAATCCACTTACAATACTAGCGGTTAGTTTCACTAACTCTAACCTTGTCTAGCACCTGTTTACTTATCATTGTAGCATGATATATGCCTCTATTTTCTGTTCTTTTTCTTCTAAGGATTGTACAATACTTAGATGGGTTTATTGTATAGATTAAATCCTTAAAAAAACTTTTGTTCAATGGTGTTTGTAGGTACTGCTGATGAAACACAACATCAAGCATTTGTTTTATTAAATTTATGTTTTGTTTTGTTTTATCCTTCATTATCAACTTCTACTGTATACATACAAGCATGAATGCGTGCATGTGCGTGCATATGTGTGTATGTTATTTTTGTAAATACCTACGTATAAAATGGAGATGAAATCTAGTTATACTACAGCAGTTAAAGTGGAATATGTAATAAAAAATTGGGACCTTTTTACAAGTAAGAAATTTGCAGCCCAAATTTAATACGAGTAACTAATGTTTTTAAAACTGTTGTATAAAATACAATGTACTGCAGTAATAAGGAAATATAGATGACTTTATGTTGAGTGAGATTTTTACGTTTTGTTTTCTTTCTAAAAATGCGTTTTGTTTTCTCACTATTAACTAGTGTTCTTAGCACTGTTGTATAAAATAACTGCAATAGTAAGGAAATATAGATGACTTATGTTGAGTAAGATTGTTACGTTTTGTTTTTTTCCTAAAAATGCGTTTTGTTTTCTTACTATTAATTAGTGCTCCTAACACTGTATATAAAAAATTGCAACAGTAAGGAAATATAGATGACTTATGTTGAGTAAGATTTTTACTTTTTATTTCCTTCCTAAAAATAGGTTTTGTTTTCTTACTATTAATTAGTGCTCCTAACACTGTTGTATAAAATAAGTGCAATAGTAAGGAAATATAGATGACTTTATGTTGAGTGAGATTTTTACTTTTATTTTCTTCCTAAAAAAGCGTTTTGTTTTTTTACTATTATTGGCGTTCCTAGCACTGTTGTATAAAATAAGTGCAATAGTGAGGAAATATAGATGACTTCAGCTGAGTAAGAATTTTACGTTTTACTTTTTTTATCTTAAATATTTGTCGTTATACGAATACATATAACAGATGATTACAAAAATTAGTAAAAATTATTTTCAGGTTAACACACACTTTTAGCCCTAAATTGTTGAAATAAAGTGTATGTTATACATGAATAAATATCAGAGGAGCATATGTTTTGCGTTATTTGTTTTAAAAAACTTTGCAGCAAATGATGCAATAACGTATTAAAAATAATTAAAAATTATTGTTTTTCGGGAATTTTTTCCTGGGTTCTCCAAGTCTATTGAATTGATGTGATATAACTAGATATTACTGAAGTAATATTAAAAAATGTAACAAGACAATACAGAGAAATTGCCTGAAAAAATCTAACGTATTAGACAATATACTAGTCCTTCTATCATATATATGTATGCTTATTTGTCTCCTTAGACGTATAATCTGATACTGTTTGACAGTTTAGCTGCATAGTTTAAGAAAAATAGAATAAGCGTAGATAAAATACACAGAAATAGTTTAGATTTGTGTAGTTGATATAGCAGATAAGAGAAGTTACTCTATTCTGAATGTTGCATTGACAATGTGTTGGTTAAAAATGAAAAACTTATTTTTTTTTAGATAAACAAGAAACGCATGTAATTCGGTAAAGAACACAAACAAAGCGTGATTATTATCTTGATAGTTAACTGTATAGATATATAGATATAATATAGAAATCTGTTAGTAAATTATATAAATAAAATCTTTGATTATATAAATGTATTTTATTGGCATATAACAGAAATAGATGGAGGCATGAAAGGTGAATTATAACGGTAAGAATAAATGAAATTCGAATAAAACCTTATATAAAAAGTGTTACTTAAGATTCGTATTTTTCACATGAAAACAAACACGAGAAAATGAAAGAAAATAAATCTGGAATAAAAGTACGATGTTGTGTAAATGAAAAAAAAAGTACAAATACAGACATAAAAGAAAAACCTGTTTTGAAAAATCTAATAAATCTACACTCATTTGTGTAAAATAATCTGAAGTTAGAATGAAGATGAATTCAAATAAAAGGATACTTTTACTGATTGGAGAGCCAAATAAAATATAAATATTAAAAAGTCTCGAGTTCACTGAATGTATACTAAACACCGATACTCCAAAATAAAAATTAAATTTAAATGAAAAAAATGAAATTTAAAAAAAAACTGGTACATAATCAGAGAAGTGATGACTTTTCGTTTTAGCAGGTTTAATAAAAAGGAAAAAAAGAAAGCTTGTATGATTGTGATTTCAAGAAAAATATTACCGAACGATGTCCTATTGAATAGGGTGCTGGCCTTTGGTACCAGGGTTCAAATCTTACAGTAGCATGGATGTTCGTAGCCGTTCGGAATCCAAGAAACTCTAGGCAGAGAGCCTAATCAAAAACCCGGTACTGATAAGGAAGGCCAGGATCCTGGTTGACTGGCTCACCGCTAATCAAGTCGCCAACGTGCGGCCATGATTTTATCCTAAAACCGCACCGCAAGGGTAAAATTACCCCTTCACGAATGGCCATCATAACTGCCCTGTGCAGATATTGCTTCCCTCACAAACACCTGCTCTCATGTCAGAAAGTTTCATGGATCAACCGGACTTTTAACCTGGGCAGGACTCCTGCGGAGTATCCCCCGCACTTTCGTAAACTGCATTAGTTGTACTTATTAGTCTAGATTTTCTACATTTTTGGGGGGTTATTTTAAATTTTATGAGCGGAATGCTGACTTGGCCCCTGCGTAAAGCATTGTTGTCGGGCGGTCAGACCGAACCAGCAATTCAACACCCTACACCCGACTTTGAGTGGGTGGCTAGTTACAGGTAGTACACGGCTTTAAGATGTAGGTCCTTGTCTCATTAGCCCTCTTAGTGCGAAAAGTAGATCGTAGCATTCCAAACCATATCAAGAAAAATCTTATTTTACTACAATTAGAAACTTTTTAATAGAGAAAAATTCTTATTAACATTGGGATGAAGGTGAAAATTTCCAATTCCTTTCAGCATATTCGCTAGTACTAGTTTCATTTATTGTATCAGATTAAATACACTTTTCTATATTAGCCGCTAGCCATTAAAACTTCGATCTGGGTACATATAAAAAGTGATGTCACATGTTCTTTTAGAAATCTTTTGCAGGCTATTTTTAGATCACCTATAAAATATTAAATTAGAATTAACATATTTATTATTTGCAGATAGATGTTAAATAGAATAACCAAAAAATGACTAAATTTAGGTACTTTAAAAATATGGGGTGATATGCTTTACAAAATTTTCGAAAGGCTTAAAAAAAACTGAAAAACATTTTTTTAGGTAATTACTTGACCCTCATACCTTGTACAATTTCGCCATTAAAATTTGTGAACAAGGGCATAGCCAAAAGTCGAACTCAACTCCCCCCAAACTTCCAACAAAATTCTAAAGTTTATTGTATTGAATTTCAACATTGAAATAGAAATATATTTCCAAATATGATTTTTAATTGCATACTTAATAATTATTTAAAGTTTAAATAAAATTTTATTATTTTAATTTCTATGTACTTTTTTTTTAATTTTAACATTTTTGCTAAAAATTGTTGAATACATTTACTTAAACATATTATAAAAGATTCTGAACAGACTATTAGATACATAATGTTAAATTTTGTATAATATTTAAGTATTAAAATTTATCTAATTTTTACTAAATCTTGTATAAGGTTTTTTATTACATTTTAGTACATTTGGTTTTTTAAATTAATAAAATAATAAAATACATAATTAGCTGTGTCCAATTTGAGCTCCTGTCTCCCTACCAAAACTAAATCCTAATTACCACTAAGTCACAGGAAAAGAATATGTTATCAACATGTGTAACATTACAAAGAAATAATATTGAAAAAAGTAATAATACGAATTTTGAAAGATGAGGGGATGTATCCAAGTATGGTATTTTGTATAAATAAAAAATATAAATACATATATTGCAAACAGCAGTATCAATATTTCTTCTGCAGCCAGAAGAAACATTCACTTTTATGACAGCGTCAACTTTAAAATATCATGCAGTGAAAGAAATATTACATATGTACCCATTTACTCGCTACTAAGATTTTATTACCAAATGAAATTTTGGATACAGCCCCTCATCTTTTTGCTGTCTTTTTGGAACAACGGATTTCGAGCTTATTCTATCGACGATCCCTTTCAGAATTTTCAAGCTGTGTTTTTGGGACTTTCACAAAAGTTGCTTTATACATTTAGCTAATACATTATGAACATTACATTTTGATAGCATTCGTGCATGCAAAGTAATACAT
The DNA here is from genome assembly GCA_032207245.1 of Pardosa pseudoannulata. NCBI lineage: Eukaryota > Metazoa > Arthropoda > Arachnida > Araneae > Lycosidae > Pardosa > Pardosa pseudoannulata. The sequence goes on from CM063504.1 coordinate 70,318,438, forward strand.
TATTTAGTAAACCTGCTCATATTTCATCCAATATTTATTGCTTTTTAATTTCGATTGCAGGGTATTGTGTACAATGTCGTGTGACATACGTTCTGAAAATAGCATTATTTGATATTGAGAACAGCAAATTATAAGCAAAACACTTGGAGAAATTTGAGATTGTTTTTATAAAAACTTTAATTTCTCCACGTGCTATCCTCATTATAATTAATACAGATTATTGCAACAAGCATCCTAATCATGTGCTAAAGTTTCAAAGCTTTTCATACATTACTTTTTACAGGATTATCCAAAACATATTTTTTTTTTCAATTTGTTGACGGTCCCCTATGGGGTTTCGGGAAAAATTCTTAGCTGAAATATATGACTTGCACCATCCGGTTTACACGCCTGAGGTTTCAGGATAATTCCTCGTGTACTTTTCTAGATATTCAACAAAATGTCTAAAATCGCAAGGGACTGGTCATCATTGGCAATATAGCAGGGTTGGCATGATTTAAATTAGTTGATTTAAACCATGATTTAAATCAGTTGATTTAAACCATGATTTAAATCAGTTGATTTTTTTTTAAAAATCATTGATTTAAATCAATTTTTTTCACTTCTTTTAAAACCTTAATTCCAAAGACAGGAGAATTGGGAATCAGTCAACGCAGTAATACCAATCCCCTATATAATAATAGCCTAAGTTGTCTGTCCGCGAATTTTTGAAGCGTTTGTACCTGGAATGGATAAGGCATCCATATTGGATTTTGCAAGAGTTAGGGTTAGCAAAATTGAAATCGAGTTCGAAATCCACCCATCCCTCCCTTTTCGAGCTTTTAATTCTATTATTTCAAGCCTTATCCTTCCTCTTATTCTATACGAAATTCATTCTTGATAGGATGGCAAAGGTGGAGAGTAATATTTAAATTTCTGGACTGTTTCTAATTGAACCTTCATATACTCTAATTAGTTAGCTAACCACGTGCAGACGTTTTACGTTTGGTAGAATGTCCGCCCAAAAGATCGTCGTATTTCTCGGGTTGACGGTTCTGTCCCCGACGCAGCCAATTTTTTTTAATGCTAATAAATTTAATATTTTCTACTTTTCTTTTAAATTCGTATTTCGAAAGTTGTTTTATTATTTTTAAAATAAATTTTTCTATTTTTTCAACTTTTTATAATTTTTATTATTTTTATTTTGTTAAATTCACGTATTGTTGTACGGATGTCCCTGGCCACATAATTATTTCATGTTGTGTATCCTTAAACTTTCTCCTCGTAATGTAATAATAGCCTAAATTATCTGCCCGACTGTCCTCGAAGTTATGAAGCTGTTGGACCTGGAATGGATAGAGCATCCATATTGGATTTTTGATGTTTTAGGGTTTGCAAAATTCAAAGAAAGTAAAGTTTATCATTTCCTAAACTATAGATCCGATTCTGAAGTAAATTGCTATGAATAAGCTTCGTATCACAGCGAAAAATAATGTCCTTTTTAAAACGTTCGAAATCCACCCCGTCCCATTTTCGAGTGTTTAATGCCATTATATCAAGCCCCATTTTAAGAGAAAGCGATTAAATTTATCAATTAATCACATAATAAATAGGTAAAAATAATGTTTTTTTCTAGTATTATGATGTCATTCCTTTAAAAATCTCATTTAATCATTTCTTATTTTAAATTATTTAAATGTGTTCTGCATTATTTCCATACGTTTTATCACTAAACTTGGATATTACATAAATAATTTTCTTTTTTATTTGACTTAAATAATAGATTAAGTACATATGTGATAATTTTAATCGATTATTTTTGTTGAAAGGTAATTCTCAAAAAAAAAAAAATATTTTTTACCTGCCTCATAGAACTCTTTACAATTCTGGAAAATTAAAAATTTTACTCATCCCGTCATATGACGGGCTATATGCTAGTAAGTAAATAAGTGTAAATAGCATGTACTTTCCAAGAATTTAGGGGTTGTTATCAGAAAGTATGGAGTAGGGGTGGGTAGATGATTATGACTGATGGAATTCATTTTATGTAATGGGAGGTAAAGAGAATATTACAGAACTTAAAATCCAGTTTGTCTACCAAATAACAACAGCCGTGGCTGTTGGAATAGAAAGACAGCTTTCTTCTTTTGGTATTGTTCATTCTAGTCTTCATAACCAATTAGGAGCGGATAAAGCATCAAAGCTAGTGTTTTTATTAAAACAATTAAATTCATAATTCGATGCTTAAAAAGTATTGAAATAATTGTGATTTGTTTTTTTAAGTAAATAGTTTGCACTTAAAGAATATTTAATTTGTTCATTAAATTTACATCTTATTTAGTTTGCACTATCCAATTACAAAATAATGGAATGCATTTAGATTAAAATTTATATATTTAATTTTAGGTAATCAGTATGTAGAATACACTAGATATATAAGATATTACTTCTTATAACAAACTATTCTATGTATATTACAAAAACATAAAAACAGGAATAAAAATTAGTATTCAGAACAAAATAAAAAAAATCCGATTTAAATAAAAAAATCTGATTTAAATCAAAAAAAAATCTGATTTTTAAAAAAAATTTTTTAAATCATTTTTTTCAACCCTGCAATATAGTGTAGATTTGTACATGATCAAAATGTGTATTTTTGTCCAAATCTTAAAAAATATTGAAATAATTGTGATTTGTTTTTTTAAATAAATAGTTTGCACTAAAAGAATATTTAATTTGTTCATTAAATTTACATCTTATTTAGTTTGCACTATCCAATTATAAAATAATGGAATTATTTAGATTAAAATTTATATATTTAATTTTAGGTAATCAGTGTGTATCATATGCTAGATAGATATTTCTTCTTATAACAATTATTCTATGTATATCGCAAAAAACAACATAAAAACGGCAATTAAAATTAGTAGTCAGAAAAAATAAAAAAAAATCCGATTTAAATAAAAAAAATCTGATTTAAATCAAATAAATCTGATTTAAAAAAAAAATCATGATTTTTTTTCAATCCTGAAATATAGTGTAGATTTGTACATGATTAAAATGTGTATTTTCGTCCAAATCTTAAAAAATATTGAAATAATTGTGATTTGTTTTTTTAAATAAATAGTTTGCACTAAAAGAATATTTAATTTGTTCATTAAATTTACAACTTATTTAGTTTGCACTATCCAATTACAAAATAATGGAATGTATTTAGATTAAAATTTATATATTTAATTTTAGGTAATCAGTGTGTAGAATGTACTAGATAGATAAGATATTACTTCTTATAACAAACTATTCTATGTATATTGCAAAAAACATAAAAACAGCAATTAAAATTACTATTCAGAAATTTAAAAAAAAAAATCTGATTTAAATTAAATAAATCTGATTTTTTTTATTTCTTTAAAAATATCATGAGTTTTTTCCAACCCTGCAATATAGTGTAGATTTGTACATGATCAAAATGTGTATTTTCGTACAAATCTTAAAAAATATTGAAATAATTGTGATTTGTTTTTTTAAATAAATAGTTTGCATTAAAAGAATATTTAATTTGTTCATTAAATTTACATCTTATGTAGTTTGTACTATCCAATTACAAAATAATGGAATGTATTTAGATTAAAATTTATATATTTAATTTTAGGTAATCAGTGTGTAGAATGTACTACATAGATAAGGTATTACTTCTTATAACAAATTATTCTATGTATATTGCAAAAAACATGAAAACAGCAATTAAAATTAGTATTCAGAAAAAAAAAATCCGATTTAAATAAAAAAAAAATCTGATTTAAATAAAATAAATCTCATTTTTTTAAAATTTTTTTAAAAAAATCATGATTTTTTTCCAACGCTGCAATATAGTGTAGATTTGTACATGATCAAAATGTGTATTTTCGTACAAATCTTAAAAAATATTGAAATAATTGTGATTTGTTTTTTTAAATAAATAGTTTGCACTAAAAGAATATTTAATTTGTTCATTAAATTTACATCTTATTTAGTTTGCACTATCCAATTACAAAATAATAGAATGTATTTAGATTAAAATTTATATATTTAATTTTAGGTAATCAGTGTGTAGAATATACGAGATAGTTAAGATATGACTTCTTATAACAAACTATTCTATGTATATTGCAAAAAACATAAAAACAGCAATTAAAATTCAGAAAAAAATAATAAAAAAATCCAATTTAAATAAAAAAAATCTGATTTAAATGAAATAAATCTGATTTTTTTTATTATTTTTTAAAAAATCATGATTTTTTTCCAATCTTGCAATATACTGTAGATTTGTACATGATCAAAATGTGTATTTTCGTCCAAATCTTAAAAAATATTGAAATAATTGTGATTCTTTTTAAATAAATAGTTTGTACTAAAAAAATATTTAATTTGTTCATTAAATTTACATCTTATTTAGTTTGCACTATCCAATTACCAAATAATGGAATGTATTTAGATTAAAATTATATATTTAATTTTAGGTAATCATGTGTAGAATATACTAGATAGATAAGATGTTACTTCTTATAACAAATTATTCTATGTATATTGCAAAAAACATGAAAACAGCAAAACAGCAATTAAAATTAGTATTCAGAAAAAAATTTAAAAAAATCCGATTTTAATCAAAAAAATCTGATTTAAATCAAATAAATCTGATTTCTTTTTGATTTTAAAAAAAATCATGATTTTTTTTCCAACCCTGCAGTATAGTGTAGATTTGTACATGATCAAAATGTGTATTTTCGTCCAAATCTTAAAAAATTATGAAATAATTTGATTTGTTTTTTTAAATAAATAGTTTGCACTAAAAGAATATTTAATTTGTTCATTAAATTTTAACCTTATTTAGTTTGCACTATCCAATTACAAAATAATGGAATGTATTTCGATTAAAATTTATATTTTAGGTAATCAGTGTGTAGAATATACTAGATAGATAAGATATTACTTCTTTTAACAAGTTATTCTATGTATATTGCAAAAAACATAAAAACAGCAATTAAAATTAGTATTTAGAAAAAAATTTAAAAAATCCGATTTAAATCAAAAAATTCTGATTTAAATCAAATAAATCTGATTTTTTTATTTTTTTTTAATCATGGTTTTTTCCAACCCTACATTATAGTGTAGATTTGTACATGATCAAAATGTGTATTTTCGTCCAAATCTTAAGAAATATTGAAATAATTGTGATTTGTTTTTTTAAATAAATAGTTTGCACTAAAAGAATATTTAATTTGTTCATTAAATTTACATCTTATTTAGTTTGCACTATCCAATTACAAAATAATGGAATGTATTTAGATTAAAATTTATATATTTAATTTTAGGTAATCAGTGTGTAGAATGTACTACATAAATAAGGTATTACTTCTTATAACAAATTATTCTATGTATATTGCAAAAAACATGAAAACAGCAATTAAAATTAGTATTCAGAAAAAAAAATCCGATTTAAATAAAAAAAATCTGATTTAAATCAAATAAATCTCATTTTTTAAAAATTTTTTTTAAAAAATCATGATTTTTTTCCAACCCTGCAATATAGTGTAGATTTGTACATGATTAAAATGTGTATTTTCGTCCAAATCTTAAAAAATATTGAAATAATTGTGATTTGTTTTTTTAAATAAATAGTTTGCACTAAAAGAATATTTAATTTGTTCATTAAATTTACATGTTATTTAGTTTGCACTATCCAATTACAAAATAATGGAATGTATTTAGATTAAAATTTATATATTTAATTTTAGGTAATCAGTGTGTAGAATATACTAGATAGATAAGATATTACTTCTTATAACAAGTTATTCTATGTATATTGCAAAAAACATGAAAACAGCAATTAAAATTGAAATTCAGAAATTTTTTTTTTTTAAATCTGATTTAAATAAAAAAAAAATCTGATTTAAATCAAATAAATCTGATTTCTTTTTGATTTTTAAAAAAAAATCATGATTTTTTTCCAACCCTGCAATATAGTGTAGATTTGTACATGATCAAAATGTGTATTTTCGTCCAAATCTTAAAAAATATTGAAATAATTGTGATTTGTTTTTTTAAATAAATAGTTTGCACTAAAAGAATATTTAATTTGTTCATTAAATTTACATCTTACTTAGTTTGCACTATCCAATTACAAAATAATGGAATGTATTTAGATTAAAATTTATATATTTAATTTTAGGTAATCAGTGTGTAGATTATGCTAGATAGATAAGATATTACTTCTTATAACAGACTATTCTATGTATATTGCAAAAAACATAAAAACAGCAATTAAAATTCAGAAAAAAATAATAAAAAAATCCAGTTTAAATAAAAAAAATCTGATTTAAATGAAATAAATCTGATTTTTTTTTATTATTTAAAAAAAAATCATGATTTTTTTCCAACCCTGCAATATAGTGTAGATTTGTACATGATCAAAATGTGTATTTTCGTCCAAATCTTAAAAAATATTGAAATAATTGTGATTTGTTTTTTTAAATAAATAGTTTGCACTAAAAGAATATTTAATTTGTTCATTAAATTTACATCTTATTTAGTTTGCACTATCCACTTACAAAATAATGGAATGTATTTAGATTAAAATTTATCTATTTAATTTTAGGTAATCAGTGTGTAGAGTGTACTAGATAGATAAGATATTACTTCTGATAACAAACTATTCTATGTAAATAAAAAACATAAAAACATAAAAACAGCAATTAAAAATAGTATTTTGAAAAAAATATAAAAAATCTGATTTAAATAAAAAAAATCTGATTTACATCAAATAAATCTGATCTTTTTGATTTAAAAAAAAATCATGATTTTTTTTCCAACCCTGCAATATAGTGTAAGATTTGTACACGATCAAAATGTGTATTTTCGTCCAAATCTGATCACCGAAATATTTCGCAATTACAGTACTTCCTTTACTTTGCACAAGGAAATAAAAATAATAACCTGATTCATAGCTCCCTGTTAAAATGAGATATTTTTTTTCGTGTGTGTGTGTGTGTGTGTGTGTGTGTGTGTGATGCAGATCTGCAACTCTGTTATACACATAAAGGGTTGAGATCGTATCGACTAAAGATAAATTCTCTTTTTTCTTTGTTGGAAACGGCACCCGAAATTGTCCAGAGGCATTTTTCATTTCAGGAAATAAAATTAAACTGCTTCAGTATTGCATATTGACGCGACAACAAACTACCCCAAGTAAATATTTGAGGCTTTGGAAAAAGGAAAAATGATTCGTTCACCATGATAGATGACATATTTCGAGGGGAGAATAAGTTATGTGTCGTGCATTGAAAATTTATGACAAGATCTCCATCTCTTTGAAAGTAGAATTTTCTGTTAATGCTCTCCACTCTTATTTTCCTTTTATTTTTATAAGGGGTAAAATTCCATATTCATCTATATTCTGAGTCTTGATATAAACATGTATACATTATTTTGATAAGAAAAAACATATTCCAGAATCATTTATCGATTTGTTTTAGACGCTTGCGTGATAAATTGTTTTTATAAATGCTGAAGGAGACAGTTAAACTTTTATTAATTTAAATTGTATAAAATTTGAAAATAGCAGTTGAATGTAATTCATAGCGTTCTTTTTTTCATATGTAAATATCACCATCTAATTTAAAACATTATATATGAAAATAAATTCTAATTAATTATATTACGTTAATATATAATTAAGAAAGGTATGTAATAAATCAAAGTACAATGTT
>CM063504.1:70331161-70336161 GCA_032207245.1 Pardosa pseudoannulata
AATTTTAACGGAAGAAAGAGAGTGGCGTATATTTCTCTGTTCGAGAACACAGCTATGTAAATCGTCTTCTAATGCAGGTCGTTCGTTGTATTCCACGACGATTGGATCACTTTCCTCTCATATTTTTAACGTTTCCTTTTGCTTCTGCTAATTTCTTATTGCTTTCTCGTCGACCTTCTGAATTACTTTCAGTTTGAAATCAGCAGCAAAACTGCGACGATGTTTTAAAGACATAATGAATGACCAATATTGCAGCAAATCAAAACTTTGAAAACAAAACACTCTGTTACATTCTCTTTTTATCCCTTCATCCGATTTTGATGATTTGAGCAGTGACAACCAGCAGATAGTCCGCACCGGCAGATAGTCCGCGGCTGAAGAAATTTGCTTTTTAAACACAGATAGTCCGCGGACTATACGTGCTGAATTATGGTACTTTTTTCCCTCTTGAAGTGGTTAACAAATCAGAGAAAATATATTTATCCAAAAGCATCTAATATCTATTTTCTTTTCTCTTTTTAAGATTTAAGAATGAACAGAAAGTTTTAAAATTGGTAATTTAAGAATAAAAGTATTTAATTTTTAGAATTTTGTAAAACAAAGTATCACATGATAGTTTACCTAAAATGGTAATTTTTATTAATTTAAATCAGTACTTTATCCTTTAAAAGTGTTACAGGTACTCTGAGTTTGACTCAAATATGTCCCAGTTTTGTCGTTAAAGTCAGATATTGTACTTAGATTGCACAGACATCTGTAATATAATTGAAGTTAGTTTAGTGAAATTCTAGAATTTAAAAAAAAATTATTTTATTTCTTTAGATACACAAAACGTTTAGGTTATGTATACCTGTCAGGAGTATTTCAACTGACTAATAGCCGCTTATAAAATAAAATCACTCTCGAGTTCGAAAAAGGTAAGATGTATGCGGGGGCCCCATATGAGGCTTTGGCCCGGGGATGTATATTTCAAAAGTTATCTTAAAGGTAAATGAAACTCAATTATTCCAGAGGTGTATATTTTTATGTCATTTCAAAAAAATATGCTACATAAGGTAACAAAGCTAAATAAACATTTTAAATTTAGAACGTTAATTAAGAACTTGTAAATATTTCATTCTAAAAGAAGTAGAACCTTTTCTGTTTTAATTTATGTTGATTCGAGCAAAAGCTTTATGGTTTGAATTTACAGAAGAAAAGATATACTTTACTTCAATTTGATATAAAAATTTAGATTCTAATAAGTACATTTCAAAAATTATCTTGAGGATAAATGAAATTGAATTATTCCATTAGTGTTTATTTTATGCCATTTCAAAAAAATGCTACATAAAATAACAAAACTGAAGAAATATTTTAAATTTAAAACGTTAGTTAAGAACTTGTAAAAATTTCATTCTACAAGAAGCACAACCTTTTTTTCAATGTATGTTGATTCGAATAAAAGCTTTATGGTTTGAGTTTACAGAAGAAAAGATATACTTTACTTCAATTTGATATAAAAATTTAGATTTCAATATATTTATTTCAAAAATTATCTTGAGGGGAAATGAAATTCAATTATTCCATTGGTGTTTATTTTATGCCATTTCAAGAAATAGGCTACATAAAATAACAAAACTAAATAAATATTTTAAATTTATTTCGTTAATTAAGAACTTGTAAAAATTTGATTCTAAAAGAAGTAGAGCCTTTTTTCAATCTATGTTGATTCGAATAAAAGCTTTATGGTTAGATGAAAAGATATACTTTACTTCAATTTGACATGAAAATTTAGATTCTAATATGTATATTTCAAAAGTTATCTTGAAGGTAAATAAAATTCAGTTATTCCACTGGTGTATATTTTTATGCCATTTCAAAAAATATGCTGCATAAAATAACAAAACTAAATAAATATTTTAAATTTATTTCGCTAATTGAGAATTTGTAAAAATTTCATTCTAAAAGAAGTATTTTTTTTAATCATTCGACTAAAGCCTATTATTATGAAAATTTTAAATCTGAACGAGGCTATATTGTCTTAAAACGTTGAAATTTCTTCCCTTTATGCAAGAAAAGTAGCATTATAATTGAGTTTTTACCCTTTTTATGTTGTTTAAAACCCCTCCCAATCCTTGTTTACTCACCTGATAATCTTCGAGTTGATCTTCGGTGAAGGTAACCACTTTGTTTCCCATCTGTAGCCAGAGATGATCGAGATGTGAGTGGATGAAGATGACAAAGTCACCATCCCTGGACAGGGTCACGCGACAAACCTCTACATGCGAACCACACCCAGAGATCATCCTGGTGTTTTCATGCCATCCCTTTTAATGACGGTGACAGGACGTCTGGAAAATTAAGTGCCTCGGTTTTTCCATGGAATATAAAAATAATCTAGTTCCTCGTCCATTTTGTTTCTTCCTCTCTTTTCTCTGTTACTGGAATTTAAGAATAGTTAAGAGACGAGTAGGTTTATAAATGTGGTTGAAGATAGGTTTAACTGATACCTCAACATAAATCGATCAAAATATCTTACGATTCGCAAATATGGACATGTTTCAGATTATAACTGTTAAAGGATTGAAATGAAATATTAAACCCTTTCGCGGGCCATTTATTTCTCACACAACGTTTTAAAACTTTCAAAACAGATGTGCTAATTCTATTCAATATATTGGACATTAGATGATACCACAAAACTGAAGTGAGAATTAGTCTTCCCATCGTTATAATACCAAGGCCAATATATTATAGTGGGTTTTGCGTTTCCCACAGATGTATTTTGTAAGATCATGTAAGTGAGAAGTAATCTTCCCAGGGCCCACGAAAGGGTTAAAGTCAGACAAAGTAAACCAAAACAATTATACCACTTATCTATTTAACTACAGAATGGAACAACAGATCTCTTCGTGTAGCCTCTGGCTCACTTGTTTATCTTGCTCAAGTGGCATTAGAAACAACAAGAAGTGTATTACATGGTGTGGTAATAATCAAATTTATTATAGTGAGATAAATACTAAAAGAAAAAATTCATATAGCTCCTTATTCTTCATTACATTTTATACTTTATTATGATATAAACATACTGGAAGTCTACTGTAACTGGAGATGTAGTACATTTCAAGGCATTCAATCTTATCCTAATAGTTTTATTTTTTTTTTGGGGGGGGGAATTCAATTCATCATAAAATAAAACGTTCTGTTCCTTTTTGAATGTAATTTTTACTAGACCTTAATAATACTTTTAGATTTAAAATTATTAATTAGTCAAGTGATATGTTTTTAAAAATAGCGTGAAAAGTATATGTAAATTTTAAAAAAATCTCGTATCCTTAAAATAATTTTTAAAATACGCATTTCAAATACTAAATTTTTATATCAAATTGAAGAAAAATGACATTTCAATCTTGTAAATCTAATTTTAAAGGTATCTAAAGCTTTTAAATTTAAAAAATAAAACTAAAAACTGTTAAGAAATAGAGGTTTAAAATAAAATATCTGTTTTCACACTATTAAAGAAAAAATATAACTCGTGTTATAATATAATTGAGAATAAGAAAGATAATTAACTTCTATCTGATATAAAATATTAGTTTCTAATACACACATTTTAATTAATATTTTGCTGGCAAGTGGATTTCTGTTTATTTCACTCGAGCCTGATTAGACATTAGGTCCTGTAGGCCTAAGCCTAGGAGCCCCAAAAATTCATAAACAATTTTTTTTAGTCAGCAACTACTTTTTCTTAATTTCAAAAAAACAAATTTCACTTTTTGCTAAATATGCCACTTTAATTTTTTCTAAATCTATCAGAAATTTCCAAAACAATGTACTTCCGAATGCAACTTTTATTGTTCAAAATAAAACATGTATTACAAATATATTTCAAAGAGAATGTGTGTGAAGAGGGAGGGGGGATAAAAACAGTAACTAACAAAAAAAAAAAGTCAGATTTTGTCAAATGTGTCTATTTCTCACCCACCCCCCACTCAGGGTACACAACAGCTAGTGATTAATACACTAATTGCATAATATAATACTGTTTCTAAGATCAAGCCAGTTTTACATTATTGATTTTTGGACAATGAACTGGTTCTCAGAGCAGCACCTCCCAGAGACCTCCAGAGCAACACCTCCAAGGAGTCCTCCAGGGCATCACCTCCTAGACCGCCTAGATTCTCTAGGAGGCAACACCTTGTCTTTAGGAGGTGTTGATACTGTTGACAGCAAGCCTCGAACTAAGTTCTTTTTAGTTATATCCCATAGAGGGCACTGTAAACTACATCACAGTCTAGGCTCATTTGTTACATCGTTTAATATTGAGTCAAAAAATAAGCTGTTATAATAAAGGTTTTTTAGATCGGAAGATACTATATTCCCTTAGCGTAACCCACTGGGTTCGAATACCATATTTTGGAAGACAGAAAAAACAATACTTGCTATTACTGTATTTACACATAAAATAGCATATAAAATGTTTTTTTTTTCAGTTTGCAATTAGTTTCACATATATGTGGAAACAATCGGTCGATTTTTATACTTTCGCTAAAGTTGTTATTTAAGATATATCAATACAAAAACAATGTTTTGGGCTTATAAACAAACCTTAAGCACTCAAGAATGTAAAGAAACTAGATCAATGCCTATTTTTAAATTTATAAGAGATATTCATGCCACAAGAATCGATTCAGCTATTTTCTTAAAATTTCCCATGTGTTATTATATATATATATATATATATATATATATATATATATATATATATATATATATATATATATATATATATATATAAAGGTAAATCTTTCCAAATACCGTTTTTCCAATGAAACTTTTAATTCATTACACTCACACTGTTATGCAAATTATCTGTTATAAGTTCCAATTTGTTGTATTTTTTTTTCTATCACGTTATTTGTGAGAATTAAAACGTCAAAACATAGTTTCTTAATAAATGCATTTAAAATTTTTGTTGCTGGAAATTTTCACAATATGGCTATTGCATCTACTTAAAT
>CM063504.1:70343661-70351161 GCA_032207245.1 Pardosa pseudoannulata
TTAATTTTCACATTTATAAGGTTCATAGGTAATATTATAAACGATTTCCATTAAATGTCCAAGAATTTCTAATTATGAACTTTAAAGGGTTAACAGTTCGATTACACGTCTTTCCATTTATAGATCGTTTCAATACGGTCTTTTGTATGACGTGTAAATGGTGGGGAGAATAAAAGTGTATAATTATAGAAAGTCTATTCCATAGTAGGTTTTGTTCAGTACAACAGACGAGTACATTAGTAGTAGAAGTGTCGCGCTAATGGCATTCATGCAAGGTCAGTCGAGTCACATGACTTACAGTGAAACACCCTTCGTGTTAAAATGTGTGATTAGGAGCTTGTTCCAGGAAAATCTCCCATCGTATGTGTGTGTGAGCTATGGAAAAGCGGAAGAGGCTATTAATTTAAATCGAGACCTGATAACGAATTCTTGCGGTTTAGGATAAGGTCGAGAGTCTTGAATTTTTCCCTCTTTTCACTACAAATGGACCAAACCGGAAGTGCATGCAGGGAGACACAGTACCCTAGAAACTTTGGAAGCATTTGGGGTCAGTGGGGATGAAAGTGAAGAACAAACCGATCGAATTTCGTGGTTTCAAGGAGTGCCAGAAGGACTTAGGATGTTTGTTTTAACTTACATTTGAGACCTGTTCTTCCCGTGTAGCTAACGTGTTCCATTTGTGTACAAACGTATTTAAAAAACTATAAGAAATTAAGCGATTTCGTCAGTACAGAAATTTTCTGATTAATTTTTATCAATTGAGCAGGTGATTAGAATAAGGATATTATTCCAGTAGAACACTGGATTAAAACATTTTTGGGTCCTTTCCTGATAAATTTTAAAAGGTTTTGTTTTGTTTTGGAGTGCTACGGTCTACTTTTTGCAACAAGAGGTCTAATAAGACCGGGACCTACAGCTTAAAGCCGATTCCGAATGGCTACGAACGTCCATGCTTCTGTGGGATTTAAATTTTAAAAGAAATTTGGAAAAGTCAGAAAAACACGTTTTATTTTTATATGGTCTCCTATCTCTCTTACAAGAAATATAGCACACAGAAATTATAATAAACAAAACTAAACTAAATAATGTTGATACATTAAAACAAATCTCAAACTTTTATTGATAAAAAAATATTTAATATACAGCAGCAAAATTTGAGTTTTTCTAGAAAAGTATGAAGAATAAGTTTATAAATTTTAAAAAAAATTAAAATTTATTTTGTAAAATGTCTAACAAAAGCAAGTATATAAACATGAATAAATTCTATTTAAAAATTCTGTTTTTCAGTTTTTAATGCAGTTAAATTACCAATTATATAATCATAGTTATCAATAGTTACCAATTATATAATCATAGTTATATAACGAATTTTGTTCGATACATAGGGCTCCCTGGCACCTGGAAAAACAGGAAATCGCAAAATGGTCAGGAAAAATCAAGGAATATTTATCAAAAGTCAGGGAAAGGATCTTGATTTATATTTCTTAACTGTTTGCTACAGCTTCTTTTTATGTCAATTTTATAAGAAAGTATACGAAACACAACTAAAACACTACTTTTAAGTCAATAATGCTTTTAAATTTATAACTTTGCTAATACTGATAACATCTATTCCACTTTTAAATTTAATTACATCTCTGAATTAATATCACGTGTTATTTGGTCAGTGAAATTCAGTTAAAATATCAGACAGGTTTTGTTGGGAACCTGGATATAGTTGTACAACAGAAAAGTAAAATGTCTTATTGAAAAATTTTTCTAAATAGCACTTTGATCGAGATCTAGACGTATGTCTCAATTGTCTATGCGATGATCCAACATTGTATTTACACTTTTAAAATTATTTACATCTGAGTTAATATCAAGCGTTATTTGGTCAGGGAAATTCAGTGAAAATATCGGACAGGTTTTGTTCGGAACCTGGATATAGTTGTTCAACAGAAAAGTAAAATGTCTTATTGAAAAATTTTTACACATAGTAGTTTGACCGAGCTCTAGACATATGTCTCAATTTTCTATGCGATGATCCAACATTGTATTTACACTTTTAAATTTAATTACATCTGAGTTAATATCACGTGTTATTTGTTCAGGGAAAGTCAGTGAAAATATCAGACAGCTTTTGCTGGGAACCTGGATACAGTTGTTCAATAGAAAGTAAAATGTCTTACTGAAATTTTTTTCCAAAATAGCAGTTTGACCGAGACATATGTCTCAATTGTCTATGCGATGATCCAACACTGTATTCCAGTCAAACTTTTTACTTAAAAATTTTAAAACTGACTCACTGTAAAATTATAAATTTTGAAAAACATTATAAAAATCAATTACATATTTTGACAACGTCTATTTAATAGAACAGTACGAATGTTCTGTATTTTTATTAGATTACTAAATATTAGTGTTTAAAACTAGAAGAATTAATTTACGCTGTCTTGTAATTTTATACTTACAATCAACCATTTATTTATTTATCCGGTTCTATAGAACAGGGCATGCAAACCTATACACATGCATAAATATATATATATATATATATATATATATATATATATATATACACATACACTGTACATACACATATACATACATATATGTATGTATGTATGTGTGTGTGTGTGTGTGTGTGTGTGTGTGTGTGTGTGTGTGTGTGTACAGTCTACTCTTGATATCTAGAAGCCATGGCAACCAAAAAAAATTCGTCTTTTTGACAAATACAGTACATTATTTTATGCTAAAATATGCTGTAAAAACGTAACAAAAGAGCAAAATACATTTGTTGTAATAAATTCAGAATTTGATCCTTTGGTTGGTTCGTTGCGGCACTGTGGTCTACATTTTTGCTACACAAGGGCTTCCTGTAGTACTGCTTAAAGTCAATTTCGAACGACTACGAATATTCATGCCAGATCAGGTATGGAATTCTAACCCGCGAATTTAATACCAAAGGGTTGATGCATACCCATTCAGTCATCGCTCGGAATGGATTATAAGGAATAAAAACAGACGTGGTAAAATAAAAATAACACGTAATATGAAGAAAAATAATTTTTACTATATATCAACTATGAATAATTAACTACAAAACTTTGCTATTGTTTAAAATTTACTTCAGTTGATGTATGAGATCGTACATTTTTATACAAAGTATTAATATTTTTAAATAGTTTGCAACTAAGCTATAAATACCGATGTTGAATAGTTAACATTTGATTGTCCTTTATTATGTATTAAAATGGAATAATTCTCTTTCTCATCTTATATTCTTGAGCTCTTATTATTGCAATAGTATTTGCATACCAACGTTCTTTGCACCTGACAAACTTTGAATTTACGTATACAAAATCAGAAATTATATTCATACTTTACCTAACGATTTCAATTACAACACACAATACACCGTTCAAGCATTCATCGATTTTTTTCAAAGAAGGGGGAACAAAATGTAAAAAAAAAAAAAAAAAAAATCTGCATTACACAAAAGTAGCAGAAATTGTTCGCCATGAAATGTCATTTGAATAAATATTAAAAATCATTCTTCCGAAACACGAATAATGGAAGTTCCTCAGAACGCTTTTCAATTATTCACTCATTCTATTGTTTTTGTTCTTTTATCCTTCACAGAGAAGCTTCCCGAATCTTCGAGATAACCATAGTGAACGTCAAAATATTTAGATAAATTTCTATTGAATTACAATTATGTAAATTTGGGACTTCGGCAAACTTTAAGTTGAAAATCAACAAAACGAAGTCGAGATATCGGGATTTGACTGTACATAAATGTATGAGATGAGATTTTGAGCTCCTCACAAAGGGAATAGAGTTCATCTTGAATTTCGTGCAGTTGGGAGACCAGGTCTAATATATAGCGAGATAAAGACAATTTGGCATTAAAAAGAACTGTTTATTCAGGCAACTTCTCTCACAGACGTCTGTCCGCAAAACAGGTACATCTGTTAACTAGTTGTCTAGGCAAACCAATCAGAAGTTTTAATTGCCGGTCACGAGGTGGACGCCAATTGTGTAGTTTAAACGTTTAAACTTCACGAGCTATTTTAATGCACTTATGCAACAGGAAGCTTGGCGATTCGAAGTCGCCACTTTACTAAAGAAAACAAAGATATTCACCAAGGTTGCTAGAAAAAGATGCCAGGAAACAGTAGAATTAGCCAGAAAATTATTTTAAAATAGATATAATTATGTGGGTTAATTTTTTAGGATAAAGTATCACTACATGTATGAGTGTGTGTGTGTGTGTGTTTCCGGAAAAATATGAAAACTATCATTCTATATAATGCCTAGGCATTGTACAAAATGAAAAATGTCATCATCTATCCTTAAACTCTCTCCTTAAGTGTTCCTCTTTCCTCCTATCTGTTAAACTTCCTACCTTTTTAATCATCTTAATTATTTTAAAATTTTTTTAAAAAAATTATAAAACTTATAAAAATTTGGGATACTTGCATCCGCCAAAAATATTTGTTTATTTTTAAGTTTTTAGTATCAGCTCTTAAAACTGTACTGACATTTCTTTCATCTTTACTTTAATTTTTATTTTAAATTTTTCTATTTAGGGCCCATTATAATTTTTCATTCTAATTTAATGACTTTTGTCAGTTAAATTGTATCCATTTTTATATATCTCTGTACTTCATGATGCACACCTTGAAGAGTAATTATTCACCTTCACCATTGGGGATTCGGCTGAAGCCCAGGTACCCCAAACAAACTGAAATTCGGAAATGAAAAATGCTTTTTAATCTAAGTGTCAAATAGATGAAAGACCTTTTATTGTGCATCAGGACAACTCTTTGTTACAAATTCGTCGGAGGATCTTTTTTTTTCAAATGCAGCTATCATTTCAGGCAGATATCTTTATGCCAAACGCGGCTGAGAAGTTGTTACTCATTTTGTACCATCCGACGAGCATGTGTATCCTAAGGAATCTCAAGGACTCACTACCCACGCTGGGTCCTCGTAATTTAGAAACTACGATAAAGCTGGAGACACTCCCCAGAAGTATAGTTTGGCCTTGGGGGATATTGTAACCACGAACTTATTTTAAGTGCCCTAGCTGCCATTAAAGAACATAGCGGATATTTGTCCGGCTCGAGCCTCGAATTCACAACCTTCGGGTTATAAAATCGAATCTTTTTGCCGACTGAGCTGCCGTGATCCCATCCTAGGAATATAACTGTCCCCCTCCACTCTTTTTTCTCTTTTCTAACCAGTAGTTCCCATGATGCATATCTTGCTCAACAGAGAGCTGTCCATTTATTTCATACTTAGCATGAAGTACATTTATCATTCTCTCTAAGACAAGGAATATAAAATATTGGACAATTTACAATTTGACTGCAACCGACACATATCTTGAGTAGCGCAGCCAGAATTTTTCTCTGCCGGTCATTAGTATCCAAACTGTACTTTAAGTTGAGAACTTTTCACCCCCAAGAACGTGATTTAAAGGTTATTTCACCAAAAACCAGAAAATAGAATCTAATACTTCACTTAACCAATTTTTTCTATTTCCAAGATGTTCTCGGCAAAGGTTTGCATTCTCTTACACACAATTATCTTAAAACTTTGAAATCTCATCAATACAATTACCTGCCAAAGCATTGCACATAACACTTAATAAGTAATAGTATAATGCAATTAATATATAATAGTATTAATACTGTATACTATAACCTATGCTTCAAACTGTGATTCATTTAATTGTTGAGCCAAACGCTGGATAACTTTATTACTGACACGATTGCTGAGACATTGATTAGTTCTCTCCAGTCTTATCAGCAAAACACGAACATTATTAAAAGTCACATGTTTGTATCCCTTTGCCATCAAAATAATCAGTTTTATCCCATTTGAATAAATATAAGTTTTAAAAAATATAGTTCCTAATATTTTAATAATTTTTAAAAAATAAATAAATTAATTAATACCCCGGATGGACTCTGAACTCTGTACATTTGTAGGTAATGTATAATTACCAGTTTACCTGTCCGAGAAATATTCTGCTTACCGTTCGGCGACATTGTTGGTCACTTCTCTGTGAATAAATGAATGGGAACATCTTACGGTTGATCCTACACTTCGACCAATATCAATATACACAGATAGTGCCAAAGCTAACAGACAGTGAATATAGGGCTAAATGTCCGCTTTAAACAAGAGTTTTGTTTTGCTTTTGCACTTCTGAATCAGAATTGAATACCTAAAACTTAAGAGCAAAATAAGTCAAAATAAATCTACATACTGACATAATCCAATTAATTGTAAATTTCTTTTTGTTTGTTATTTCGGAATAAAAATAATAACGTTAACCTAGAGTATTAATTTTTCATTGAGTAACAATGTATAAAAATATTCGGTAAGTCGACTTAAAACATCACGTAATTCAGCATCTCGAAACGACTGAGGAGACAAAATTATATAAATGATTTGTTAGTGGTGCCATCTAGTGTTTCGTATTGTATTTTGAGAATTTAAAAGTTATTAATGTTAATGAAGAGTTTTTCAAAAACGTAAGAATAAATTAATTTATATTATAAAATAAATGGTATTTAAATAATTGTTTCTATATGTAAGAGCAACTATATTGTATATTTTTGGATCGAAGATTAAATAATTTGTTAAAACCCTGTAATCTAAACATACTTTAATAATAAAAATATATATTATATAAATCATTATTTCTAGTCTATGAAATAAGAATTTTCTTTGTGCATTCATTTCTTTCATCTATTGATCAATCTTTCAAAACAATTTAAATAACATAAAGAAATAATTTCTTCACTTCTATTTTAAAACAAATGTATTTTCTAAGGTCCCAAGCACGGAATGAATAGACACAACTTATAAAATAGAATTAGACTTATTCTTATTTTTAGTGAGATGATTCCATAACAAAAAATATCTTACTTATATATTTTTATATTTGTTCTGATTTTCAAATGTAAATAGAAATACAGAGAAATATTCAGTGCAATTTTTAACAGTACCCAAGAAAGGCACCGGACTAAAAAAACTTCTAATGATAAACGTTTGACATTCTAATCCTTTTATAAACAAAGTCTTTTGATAACAAACTTCGCGGAATATATTAACTGTAAAATAATGGAAATAATGATGATTTACATAAATTATAAAAAGTACATTATAAATTAAAATCCACGACTCTTAAATCATATTAGTGTGTTACGAAACTGATTATATAAATATATAATTTTTAGTGATTAACACTTCCAGTATATATATCTATCATCGAGTCAATTAGGAAAATCTGTTGTTCATGAAGACTAGAACTTAGCAGATTGCAGTTAATTTTATACTGACATTTCTTTTTAATTTTTACAGTCTGTTTAGTACATGAAAATAACTACAGTTACAGTTTATTTCTGTCTGGTCTCAAAGGAATCCGAAGTCATTCTTCACTTCCAAGTCTACAGCTTCATTTTCTAACAGTTACTCTTCTTGTGTCACCTTTCGATATCA
>CM063504.1:70353661-70441161 GCA_032207245.1 Pardosa pseudoannulata
TTAAAAACGGTTAGAATGTGTCTGTACATCACACAATAACAATATTCTTCAAGGTTATAACGCAGAAAAAGTGTACTGCTTAAGCTACTATTTCTCGCTTAGCTCTTGAACTGTTAGGAAGTAGTTATTCTAACACTTCCTTATAAAATCGAAACAGTTCTCGTATATTACCCAAACTCAGCGCTCACAATTTCCACAATTTTTTTGGTAAAAAAAAAAAAAAAAAATGTAAAAGAAAATCGGAGTCTTATGTATTGGAGAAATGAAAATATAGACGTATAATTCTACACACATAAAGCCGAATGGCTGATTGTATAGAATGACGTCATCCTTTGAGTCGAGGATCAAAACAACTTATATCTTGTTTACAATATAAACAATTTCGTTTTCTAGATGTCTCGTCCTCGATCGTAGATCCTCTACATTATTTCTCTAGAGAGAAAAATAACTTGCACTAACCACTCTAGCCCTGAAATATTGATTCCTCTTTCAATATTTAAACTATTCTAGGGCTTTGTATAGTCTTGTTCTCTGCTTTAGAGAAATCCGTTATATTACATTCTGTCTAAAAAGAATTTTCATTCGTATTGAGTATAAAATGGCAAAGTTCTAAAAGCTCTAAATAAATTTGAAAAATAATTTTTTATTTTACAATTGACGAATAAGAAATTTGCTGTAGTTTGTGGTATATAACCTTTAACGTGCTTATGTAATTCCCCTCTCGTTATGGCATTTAACCCAACGAAAATAGAAAAAAATTATCGTATTTTTTTTTTCTGGCGACTTCCGTTTGGTGAAAAAGGACAAGAAAAATAAGAGAGACCGGAAAAAAATTTTAAAAAAGAAGCACCTGACATCAGATACACGAAAAGGGAAAAATTCTCATCGAAGAAAGTGGAACAAATATCCTGAGGGGTCACAAAAATGTTCCTTTTCTTGATATTTTCAGCCCCATGGCGGATATGGCGAAAATTCTCTTGAATGAACTTTTATTTTGCAGCTGTTTCACTTGTTCCATAGGGTTGCCACCGCGTCGCAAGGAGGGCGCTGATTTTTTCGCCAAACCTGTTCTCCAGACAAAGGAAAACAATGAATCCAGATTGGAGAGTGTAAAACAAAGACTTTCCACGATATTTCTTTTCGACAGTAACAGCGTGTTTCCACTCGAACTATTTTAATCTTTGGAGAGGAATTTTATTAGAGTTGTTGAATAAATAGATAAAACTTACATCTTGATTTTTCATGTTATCTCGCCTATTCAGAAATTTAAAAGCCTATAGAATAGGGTATAAAACTCGAAATATCTCAGACATTTTTATTGTACCTGTGCCTATATTTGTAATGAATGTAAATATATTCCGTGAATCATTTTAATAAATTTCTGTTAGTTTACAAATGAACAAATTTATAGATTGCTTCGAAAACTTATAAGGATTTATTATAATTCTATTCTATTTCTTTGATGGAATAATTGGAAACGAATAAACTAACGTAATATAATTACACTGCAGTAAGGCAAAACATTGCAGTAAATATTTATGCCGAGAATTTATTTCAAATGATCAATTTATATAATTTAATTTTGATGGTTTCTTTTTAATGTTTTTAGATAAAAGGGAACTGACCTTAATATTTGATTACAATGTATATAAAAATTTGTCTGGACCAAAAATTCGGGCTTATAGTCATAGAACATAGTAATCAAAATGTGTAAGATGCTGAGTGTTTGTAAAATATAAACTTACCATTTTCTTCGAAAAATATGGATTCCCTATTCACACTTTCGATTTATAGATACTTTTCGAAATAATGCCATTATTATAGTTTACAAAAAAATCATATCATTTCGAAAACATTACCCTTAAATAATCAGGTGATTTATACAAACTTTTATTAATCTGTTACAAAAAGTATCAACTAACTCGAACAATTATTTTAATCTGATAATTGAAAATGCATTTGACAATTTAAGCTTTCAATCCACATTTTTGCGAAACATTTATTCTTTTTATTAATTTTATTTGAAATTAATGTAAACATTCATAATGATTTTGTTCTAATTATAGAGCAAAATATAAATATCTTGTATCAAAATTCCCTTTCTTTTTGTATGAATGAAAGAGCGTAATTTTGGAAGAAAATACGTTGAATATTGTATCTGAATTCGAATTTCCTTCATTGTATAGATAATTACATTTCGTTATGGAAAGTGACTAATGAAAAGTTTTAATGGAATAGAACATAATTTTAGGTCAAATTTATATTTATATGAAACTACAAGTTGAATAGTCTTTTAAAATTCAAATAATGTAAGTAAATTACATTTTAATGTTTAAAAATGGAGCTACCTGTATACTAAATTGTAACAATGAAACCTAACTACAATTCAAAATATGACACAGATTTGTTTTATAGAAATTAACTTATCAATTCAATGTTACGATTCTAAGTTGTCTTTATGATCCATCTGTACAAATCAGTTTTCAAGTATGACACTATTATATGAAATTCTTAATGTATTACTATTAAACGCTATAGTTGTTTTCCAGAAATAGTTTGTGTAATTTCACAACCCAACCTTCGAAATTTCAATAAAAGTATGCAACCAAATTAATGAATTAATAATGAAAAATACTGTTTTTCAGATAGTGCATTCTGTTTCAACCAGAACCTCATTCAAAAATTAGGAAAAAAATTAATGAGTGAATTCTAAACTGTCTCATTTAAGTGCTGTTAACTATCAAAAACCTCATTAGTCATTGGTAATAAAATACATATTAGACATACATACACAGACACACACACACACACACACACATATATATATATAATACACATATATATATACATATAAATATATACCTATGTATACACATATATATACATATATATATATATATATATATACATAATGCCATATGTATAGTATATAAATATATATATATATATATATATATAAAATTTCATTAAGAATGATGTAAATTGAACACCAGAATTCTTGTTATACGCTTTTCATCAAAGGGATGAGTTTTATAAAAGAAACAAAATGGCGCATTCAGAAAAAGTTTGTAATTTCATTTAACATTCTTTAAAACTTTCATAATCTCAATACTATCACTAAAGGAAATTGACTATCGGTTCTTGTATCTCTCTGCACCTTAGCGTTGTTTGTCGCCAACCTCACAAAGGATTCCGCTAAACCCTTAAAAGCGCTCTCGTCGCCAAACTAGTGCAGCACCTTTTCCCGCCACCTGAGTAGTATTCGACCCGACGGGTGACCCCTCCCGTCTCGAAGAGGGGCAAAATACGACCCCTCACAAACCACGAGGAAGGGAATCATCCCAGTGCTCCAGGTCTGACCTGATCAAGGTCAGCCGAAAGATGCTTGCTTCTCGTCACAAAGTATTTCATACGTGGGATAACTACTCCAGGCCGGTGCATCAGTTAGGCATCGCTAATCTTCCAGCTATCAGGAGGAGCAAATGGGGGAAGTTTTCGGCATTTTCCTTAATGATAAATTATATGTATATTTGGGCAATTCTATTTATTAGTCCAGATGCTTAATTAAAAGCTAAACAAGTTAATATTTATTCCGTTAATTTTTAAGGGTAATGAATTATTCAGGGCAACAGTTATTTATTTATTATTTTTATGAAATGAGAGCGAAATTTCTTAATACTGAAAATTAATTCTACCCAAATGATAAATTGCTTTAAAAGGTTGGTTGTTGTTTTGTGGGAAATAACTAGACACATTTCTAAAGTATATTTACATTAACCGGAAACGTGCATTTATAAACTAAAAAAAGTACTTCAAAATGAGTATTTAGATTTAATTTTTACCTTCAAATACAAGTTGATGATCATTTACAATATAAATTTTCATTCATTGCCTTCTTTCTTTTCTAATACTGAATTCTTGATTAAACACTAAATGAATTAGAAATTGAAGTAACTTAGATCTTTCTTTTTTTCTGTCCTAATTAATAAAGAGAAAATCTTAAGGATGTTTACGTGTTTAAAAAGCAGCAGAGTTTTAGTTTAGGATACCTTTTCCCACTAAAGAATACGTGGATTTCTTGTGTGATAATGAAAAGTTTTCATCCCATAAAAGGCTTTATCACAAGTAAACGTGAACTAAAAAAAAATCGAATTAAAATTTTTCGCTAGAAATTTTTCTTTCAGTTAAAAATTTCCCAAGAAATCTGCACATTCTTCACCAGTAAAAAGAACATTAACGATACTCCAAAAAAAAAAAAATTCTCTCGATTTTAATCGAATCGAGTAAGTGTTGACGTGTGACAATGATTTTATAGGTTTTATCTAATTTTTAGGACTTTTTTTTAGACCTTTTATGAAATACACAGGTGCTAGTGCACTTATTCTTCCGATTTTTAGCGATATATTCTAAAATCCCTAAAAATTCCCTACAAATCCCATTCTCTCTTCGTTCTTCCCTCTATTTATAATTACGTATTCCAGCAAGAAGTAAAATGCGAATAATGAGCTAGTATTCAGCCAAATAAAATAAAAATCAGAAATGATTTAGGCAGTCTCGTCTAATGAAACATTAGAACAGTTACTAATTGTGAAGTTGTGATTGAATTAAAATTTAAAATGTTTAGAAGATGAGTTTGACAAACAATTTTTAAAAAGAGTAAAATCTTGTACAACAGCATTTGTAAATGCTAAAGGCTAATATGTTTGTTTTTTATATTGGAAAGACAGTATTACCATTTTTCACGTTTTAATTACGTTTTATATATACACTAAAAATATTTTTCAATAAACTATAGATTTTTTTTTTACTTTTAAAGCATTTGGAGTACTAGATTAATATATCTTTCATAAATTAAATAAATTTGACATTTTCCCTAGTTTTCCCTTTTTAAAATTTATATTTTTATCTATATGCTAAAAAATGCCATTACTGCAATAAACTATAGATAACTACAGTAAACTACAGATTTTTCTCTTTTGGAAGTTGGCACCTATGAATACATCAAACAATAGAGCAATTTGTCACAACGTCACGAACTACTATAATGCCCTTCCCATTCATTTTCATGTATACAACAACCAATAGGCAAACAATAACAGCACTAACTAAAGCCAGAATTGTCATAAATTGAGATTTGCCCTACTGCGTGAAATCGCCTTATTAAAAGTTGTCAATTTTACTATAATTACAAAGTTAAATATTCTGTAACAAGATCATCTACAAATGGAAAGATAATGGAAATAAATTTGATACGTGTTTAGTCGATATGACGTCTTTTTGGCATTTCGCTATTATTTTGTGTGAACACGATTTAGGTGGAAGCAGAATTGTTAAAGTTACAGCAATATAGTTAATGAAAAATAAGTATTTTCTTTTTAAAATAATCTCGCTATCATCACCTTTTTTTAGCATTTTATGAAATACATCGAACAATTAAAATCTGTCAATTTTACGATTGTTACAAAATTATATATTCTGTAACAAGATTATCTACAAATGGATAGATAATGAAAATAAATTTGATACGTGTTTGTTGGTATGACGTCTTTTTGGCGTTTCACTATTATTTTGTGTGAACACGATTTGAGTGGAAGCAGAATTGTTAAAGTTACAGCAACATAGTTAATGAAAAATAAGTATTTTCTTTTTAAAATAATCTCGCTATCATCACCTTTTTTTAGTATTTTATAAAATACATTGAACAATTAAAATCTGTCAATTTTACGATTGTTGCAAAGTTAAATATTCTGTAACAAGAGTATCTACAAATGGAAAGATAATGAAAATAAATTTGATGCGTGTTTAGTTGATATGACGTCTTTTTGGCGTTTCGCTATTATTTTGTGTGAACACGATTTTGGTGGAAGCAGAATTTTTAAAGTTACAGCAATATAGTTAATGAAAAATAAGTATTTTCTCTTTTAAAAAATCTCGTTATCATCTCATTAGCTTGCAAAATGTAGCATTACAGGGGTACATATGTATTAAAACTTAAGAATTGAATCTCTTTTACAAAGCAGGTTGATGAGTAAATAATTGGTTAGAAGAGAAAATTGAATTCATGTTTCATGATAGGGGGAAGTAAAGAAGGATTAATTACATATTGTAATTATCCTCTGTGTTCGTATGAGAGCATTCCTCTTCAAAACAACGGTTGGCCGAGGGAACAAAAGCTTACTTTTCTCAAAAGGGTAAATAAGAAATAGTCACATTTACAGTTTCAAAATGCCTCTATGCAGATGTAAAATTTAAAGAGGATTAAAAGTCTATTTTCTTCACTCTTTAAATAAAGTGTTTTATTCTGTAGAGAGATAGAACTCTAAGACAGTTCTTACAAAGCAAAGTGTATGGAGCTAGAAAGGAAAAAAAAATGAGTGAAACGAATTTTTTAAAAGGGCATTAATCACTGAACAAACATTCTTCGTAAGTTGAAGAAATATATTTTTTGATATATTTGTAAATGTAAAAATAGGTTTTCTTAAAAAGAAATAAAATGCTTGGCCTTTAGTTTTTACCATTAATTAGCAAAAACACTTTTAACAAATTTATATAATTTATATTTATTATTTGCTAAATCATTTAAATCCTAAAAACTTTTATTTAACATGTACTAGACACAATAGTAATTAATAGGGGCAGTTAGTTAAAAATTTAACTGTACGGTAAATATTCTAGGTTCTTAAATACATTTTCGCTTTAGGTTCAATATTCATTCACCTTCACAAACAAATGAAGTATATTACACCTATACACTACATACGACACACTTATATTCTGCATTTACTTATTTCCGAAGTCAGCCTTTACTGCATATTTTAATTGCTTTTTTACAGGGAAAGATTTCATGTTTATAACCGAAGTTGAAATATTGGAATATAATCAGTGGCAACTGTAAGGTCTTCATGGTTATTGGTCATTTAACTACCATATGTAACATTTTATGTAGCCTCTACACTATGGCCAATTGTTCACCACTTCCTGATGGTGACCTTGGACGATGGTTCACGGGGTGTATCCACACGCTGGGCCACTAAATGAGCCGAGCTCGCGGATTCGCCCATAGGATCTACTGCTCACTTTAGTTGCGCATCAGGCTGCCTTTGATCTTTGGAGGAAAATCGCCTCCGAAGCCATCGTCCGCCAAGGCTATTTTATCGTCTGCTGCCATTGACCACCATAGACCAAATCCCCTCCAGACAGTGGTCATGGCTTGCAATGGGCCATAGTGTGGAGGGGCCTTTACGTCTGCCTACGGCATTTTGAAATGACCTTCAGGATGGTAGTTCAACTGGATTTCCTGGGCAGTGAGAGCTCTGTAATCCAGAAATTTCTAACAGTAAGCGGAAAATAACAACGAGCAGAAAATAAAACAACTAAGACAACAATGACGATCTTTCATCACTAATATATACATTTTATTTATTTTCTTTCTGCTACAGATATCCTCTCTACTCTGCACTAATTATAGATTAATATTATTCACCGATGTTAATTACGATTTAAATTGGTCATGTGTGAACCTTTACGAATGCTCTCCCAGTTGTACTCTTATAAGAAATCCCCAGCATAGGATAAAAGTCTACTTGAGTTGCCTGTTTAAAAACAATAGAACTTTTTTATATGTTATAGAATCTTCAGTGTTTTTGAATAACAAAATATATAAAATACTGCAAATTGAACTTATCCCCCCCCTTTTTTTCTCACTCAATATCCCATTCACTTTATTCCCGTCTTTAACACCTCTCTGTAAAAACAAATGACCTCAACATTTTCAAATGTTACCCGTGGGAACTGAATTCTCATTTCGAAAGTAAAGTGCGAGGGAAAACATTATGGACATTTATGGTTGACTGCAAATCAAATAAACCCTGATAACTCTCATATCAAGAAATAAAATATAGGAAAAAATATACAAGAAAAAGAGCGATTCAAATATTAACCACCCCCTCATATCAGTTAGATGTGTTTTCAAACCATGATAGAAATCTAATAGCACATTTTGAAAAACCTGCATAGAAATCAATATAAAAAGAAAGACGATCAATGGTCTTTTCGAAACATCTTTTAATGGAAATTCTTGAATGGTTCGACCGGAATGATTCAGAGGTCGTATTCTTTGTGATTCGAAAGATTAAAGATACTTTCAGAAGTTGTTTAATAATAAAAATAATATCTTTGGATATCAATCGTCTGTCTTTTGAGGGTGAAGTAAAAGTTCCTAATAAAAGAAAGAATCTTTTAATTGAATTTAATGTTCATAATGTTAGTATGGAAGGTGCCAATTAACATAGTAACAGGGTTAATACCTTTGAAAAAGTTAAAAGAAAAAATATATCTGACCTATGAAGTGCATCTTGTCGATCGTTACATAATACCTAGAGATTAGAAAAAGAAAACAATTATTTCATAGGCTCATTTTGTAACTGATTTCGATCTTTAATTTGCTTACATACAATGAGAAATTCCAAGAGAATTTCTAAAAGAGTACACTTACAGAGTTGAGAGCCAAATAAAACAAGAAAAAAATAGACCTGTCGCTATAAAATATGCATTATATCCTTTTTAATAACACTGATATATGTTGTCATTAGAATCTCTTGTAAAATTAATAAACTCTACAAAAGTTTTTTTTCAGTAGATAGGGTGGAATTTAAAAAACTATAACTGTAGCTGTTGTTTATATAGCCTAATTAATTCCAAAACTAATTCTGTTTGTTCGGCAGACATGCCTATGGTAAAAGATGTGATACAAGAATAAAATTACTGTGAAAGACGTAAAGTGGTATATCTAAATAATTGTATTATTGAATCATTATTAACAGATATAAATTATATATATTTTAATATTTTATCTGTAGGTAGATTCGAAACAGACTTTGAAAACAAAAACAATAACAAAACGAGTTTTTGCTGTTAACAATAAGATTTTACTAATTTACTAATTTAAAAGCATTTATACTGGCTGGTATTTAATTAAAGAATATAGATTAATTTCACATTTTAGTGAAATAAACATTTTTTTTTCTCTTTTATATATTTATTAAAATATATTATAATTTAATATTATTTATATATATATATAGTTATTATATTAATATATATTATTATATTTATATATTTTATATTAAAATTTAATAATATATATTAAAATATATATATAAAAAGATAGATAGTAAAGATATTTTTTATATTTTTTATATAGAGAAAATATAGAATTTTTTTTCGTTTTTTATGTTTTTACAATTTAAAAATTACAATAAATTTATGGGACTAACTTTTAAAAATGTATGTGTAAATTTACTGTACTAAAGTTAGTAATTCGGTTTTTTTTACTTTTCTTATTTCTTTAAAAACACTTAATCAATTGTTAAACTATTTTCATTTTACTTTTAAGAATACTTATTATTACTCTTCTAATTTAATTAAAATTTTAAAACTATTATGTTCACGATATACAGTGGGATAGGTTAGTCAGTTAATGCTCAACCAGTAATAACAATAACTGTCTTATGCAAAAAGTCGAAGAAAAACTCGCATACTAAGTTTTGCATTTTGAAGGTTTTAGGTAATATTTATACTGATTTCATTAAAATTTAAAAGCATTTATACTGGTTGGTATTTAATTAAAGAATATAGATTAAATTCACTCCAGCTAACAGTTCAAAAAAAGAAGAAAAAAGATTATTCTTTTTTTGTATATAAGGCGGTAATCAATTTGTTAGAAGCTTTCAATTATCACTTTCTGAGTTTTTAACTCTAGGACGCATGAATATACAGTTAATTATATT
Organism: Pardosa pseudoannulata; assembly: GCA_032207245.1. Lineage (NCBI taxonomy): Eukaryota > Metazoa > Arthropoda > Arachnida > Araneae > Lycosidae > Pardosa > Pardosa pseudoannulata. The sequence continues at coordinate 70,363,450 of CM063504.1, forward strand.
AACAAAGTGGAAAGTGGAAATACCCGGGTTCACTTTAGTAACTGTAATGCTCTGAACAGCAGTAATAACAATAACTGTCTATGCAAAGTCAGTCGAAGTAAAACTCGCATACTAAGTTTTGTCTGCTGAATTTGAGATTTTTGCTATTAACAATAAGATTTTACTGATTTACTAATTTAAAAGCATTTATACTGGTTGGTATTTAATTAAAGAATATAGATTAAATTCTCTCCAGCTAACAGTTCATTAAAAAAGAAGAAAAAAGATTATCCTTTTTTCTTTACATAAAGTGGTAATCAATTTGTTAGAATCTTTCAGTTATCAATTTCTGAGCTCTTAACTCTAGGACGCATGAATACATAGTTAATTATATTAACAAAGAGGAAATATTCGGGTTCACTTTAGTAACTGTAATGCTCTGAACAGCAGTAATAACAATAACTGTCTATGCAAAGTCAGTCGAAGTAAAACTCGCATACTAAGTTTTGTCTGCTGAATTTGAGATTTTTGCTATTAACAATAAGATTTTACTGATTTACTAATTTAAAAGCATTTATACTGGTTGGTATTTAATTAAAGAATATAGATTAAAATCGCTCTAGCTAACACTTTATGAAAAAAGAAAAAAAGGTTTATTCTATTTTTTTTTTTGTGTGTGTATATAAAGTGGTAATCAATTTATTAGAATCTTTCAATTCTCACTTTCTGAGCTGTTAACTCATAGGGCCAGTCTCACCAAAGTCATTTAACAGCTAACCGCGATTAACCCATGGTGCCAACCAATGACAGGACACAATTCTCCGTTTAAACAGAGATTAATTGCGATTAACCATTAAACGACTTTGGTGAGACCTAGACGCATGAATATACAGTTCCCCTTATTAACAAAGCGGAGAGGAGATATACACTGGTTTATTTTAATAACTGTAATGTTCAGATTAGTAGTAGTAACAGTAACTGTCTATGCAAAGTCAGTACAAGTAAAACTCGCATACTATGTTTTGTCTGTTTATTTCGAGATTTTGAAATTGCAAAACCTGAGAAAATCAAGTAAGGAGACAAAAATGACACCCAATAAAGTACTAAACAGGACATATCCTTTTTTGAAGTTTTGAATTTTGTATAGCGAGTGGATTTTACTTTAATCTTGTCTTTTACCATATCCATCTATATGTGTTAAGTTGTTTAAATATTTTATAAAATCCTTCGTGTTAAAATATTTATTCATAATTTTGTCATATAAGTAACATATACTTCGGAATTAACTTTAAAATCACAATTTGAACAGAAAATACTTAGTCTAATAGTTTTAATTTGACTGACTATACTAGGCTGTGTACAATGATCTTTGCTTAATAAATGTCAATAGAATGAAGCTTTGTAAAGATTAGCTGCACATCAGGACAGCACACACAAAAACTAAATAAAATCGTGCTTAAAGCCCCCCTCCTTTTTTTTCATATATAAATTTCAGCCTACATTTACCTATCCAAAGGTTCGTTGAAAGAAAATTGATTTATTTTTAAGTTACATTGTAACATTTTTATGAATAGACAGCTTAATAGACAGCTTGTATAATGACTGATCTTTCAATGGTGCACTCCTTGATATATGCCTCTCTTTACTTGATGTATACTTAATTTCAATGACAGCACACACGGAAAAAAAAAATTTCTTATTCATCCTTCACTCTATTCAAATGTATGCGACTTTTCCAACCCGTCTCTTCCTTACCACAGGCCTTCCCATTTACTCTAAATTGTTTTAGCTGAAAGATTACGGCCTGGAGAAAAGACTACCACCTTGGAACGGTCGCCGTGGAATTTCTTTTAAATTGGAAAAACATCTTCTCCTTCAGTTGTTCCATTCAAGGCCTTGATTGGAACCGAAATGGGAATGGCCCATTCTTTCTCCGACCCCCCTCTTTTACTCCGCGGGTAATCGTGCCCCGGGGTGCCCGGTTATCCGGTATCTCGTTATCCCCGAAGCCTTTTCCTGGAAAAAGGAATAGTACAACATACATTTCTTTCTTTACAATTCCCCATCCCCAGATCTCGGGTTTCATGACGTCCCCTCTACCTACCTCATTTTCGACTGCCCGCCCTGAAAAGTTTTCTTTTTTTTTTGTTCTCCCCTCTTTCCTCTAAAGAAGAGTGGACAATTACTAGCTAGCAAAAGATAGACACGTGCGTAATTTATTATTTCTGCACTTCTTCAGAAAGTTGAATTTCCCGCGTGGGCCGAAGCCATCCACCAGAAACTAAAAATACATATTTTTTTTTCTGTTAATTCTTTATTCCAAAAGTTCGAGATTTTTTATTAATTCTTACATCTTCCCATAAACAATAAAAAATGACTTATTCTGCATTATTCTTACAATAAATGTCCGTCTAACAGTTTATGAACTTCATTAAGTCATTTTAAAAATTAAAATTGTATTAGTTAACTAGTGAAATACTTTCTTTAAATTATTTATGAATTTAATTTTTTCATATAAATATATAGGGACTTAATAAAAGCAAATTTACCTTTGATAGATATACTTAACAACATTTATCTTTAATATATGTTTTTGTTAGCGTTGTCGCTTTTTGTTTATTTTTATTTGCTGTACCAAGTTGCAACTTTTTACTGTCCCTATTTTTATTATTGTAATTCTTTTTTATTATTTCTGAGCTTCATGTTATTGAATCTACGCATTGCTGTTAACCATAACTGAAGGGTCATTGTCAAGGTTACAGTCTAGTTATCCCTTAATTAGACAATGCGTTGTTTACTCATAATGTTTTATGAGAACGTCTCACCTCCTAGCTTCCTTGAGAGCTGGAGTGTATTAAATTTTTGTTTGTATCACTTTTTCCTAGAGGCCTAAATTTATGTTTACGTTCGGAGGTTAAAGTGGAGACCTTACACTTCGCTAGGTACTCCGTTAAACCCAATTATCTTGACCTTGACCTTTAACATTTATCTTTCTTTCAGCGGTCATAACGAACATTTGTTAGTTATTAAAAGTACTCATTTGTAAACTGAATATATCTATTTAATCTTGAATTTACTAAGGTGTAAGATCTAATCCTTGATTAATTGCTATTTAACTGTGGGGTAGTCTAATGCCGATTAATTATTATCGTTTGTGAGCGGAAATTAAAGTACTATTTTAGTTCACTTTTTTAAAAATAAATATTCAATCTGGGTGAAAATATAAAAGATATGTAGGCATTAAAAAAATTAATTTTAGAAGAAATTTTATTGTGGAAGATCTCACTTTAATGCAGGGGTGACCAACCCAAATCGATTGGTGGGCTAAAAAACAATTTACTGAAGTCAGGTTGTTTGGTTTGGTTTGGAGTGCTACGGTCTAATTTTTTGCAACATGAGGGCTAATGAGACCAGGACCTACAGCTTAAAGCCGATTTCGAACGGCTACGAACATCCACGCCCCAGTGGGATTCGAACCCACGAACTCCGGTACCGAAGGCCAGCACCCTAACCAATAGGTCATCTTTCAGCTTGAAGTGACGTGAGCCGCATATATAAAAATAAAACAACAAATTATTCAAAATATTTTATTATCGTGCTATATTCAAAATATGCATTTTACAGTGCCAGCTGGCCGATTGGTTAGGGTGCTGGCCTTCGGTACCAGAGTTCGTGGGTTCGAATCCCACAGTGGCATGGATGTTCGTAGCCGTTCGGAATCGGCTTTAAGCTGTAGGTCCCGGTCTCATTAGCCCTCGTGTTGCAAAAAGTAGACCGTAGCACTCCAAACCAAACCAAACCAGTGCCAGCTGCGACTGTACATAAAAGTTATGTTATACATATATCATAACTACAATGACAATAAACATTAACTATACTGTATTTATAATCACTCCCAACACCTTACCTTCCTCCCTAATCATGAGGGTTAAAATATTATTATTATATTTATACTATAAATATATAAATTGTTGTTTATTCACAAGCACTACCACATGTATTATTTTAAAATTTGTGAGATTTGTTTTTGTATTTTACTAGAGATTGGCAGAATATTCTAAAACACTCAAATTTCAACGTAACCTGTCCAACCCTACTCAAAGACCAGGTTTACGTTGTTTACTAATAAGTTTTAACGTATATAATATGTGATATTTATTAGTGCAAACATTAACAACTGAAAGTATATGATTAACTGAAAGTATATGTGTCACGAAAAGCACTTCCACTTCTACTGAGACTACTCAACTCTGATAGAACAAAGAGACTAAAAAAGTGGGAACTGTTCTCTGAAAAATTTTAACGATGAGTGGTGTGACAGCAACATCGCTCATGTCAATACTAAAATGTCTGTATAAATTCCTGTAAATATCTCAAAATAATTAAATGTCTTTAGGTTATTAGAGTGGCTCTCTTCAATGCAGGTGATTAACACTATTGTCGATCCATTACTTCGATGTGACTTCATTTCGGCGCGAAAAGATAGCGATCGTAAGCGAGGTGAGTTATGCATGTTATGTTTCATTATCTTATTGTTTCCGATTGCTACAATATGAACTGTATATAGTCAAAATGACTAAAACTATATAGACAGTTGAAAACTTGAATTGAGCTGCAAAAAGTTTTTAAATGGGCCGCGGGTTGAGCATGCCTACTTTAATGCTTCTGATAATTCATAATTATTTGTTTTATTACAGTCTTTTATTCATTTGAGGTATACTTAATTATAAAAATAAGATATAAGAAAAAATGCGAACCAGCTCTAAGCAGAACGTAACACTTCTGCACGTCTTTTTCATATGACTAGTCATGATAACAGTGCAGATTAACTTTTGAAAGTTAATCATCGAAATCTTTAATTTTCAGATTAAAAACTTTTGTTAATAATTCCCTGATGAGTTATACATCTTAGTAAAGAAAATATTCAAAATGGTTTAAAAGTTGTTTCGTCAGTATTTAGAAACATCGTTAAATATTATAATTTTTACTTTTCTTCTTCCTCTCTTGTGTTTGCCCCCGTGTTACACTTACCTTTGTAACATGCATCTTGCTGATTCTGTACACACACGTTTTTATCAAGGAAACGAAGGATTAAAGTTAAACCCTGAATTCCAGGTGTTGAATTTGTTTAGTCTGTTAAATTAGAGGAAGTATACATAGCAAAGAGGAAATGACTTATTCACGTGACGGATCATCTGGTGTGGATTTATGCGCACTAACTGCACGTGTCCGTGTTCAGAAAACAAGCAGGTAGTTAATTCTTTTAAGGTGGATATTTGGGAGGGTAGTTAAGAGAGTATTTATAATAAAAATATTATTGCCAGTTACCGATTGCCAGTTGCCTCAAACTAAATTTTGATTTTAAATAAGTAGATCAAACTTTTGTTATAAAAAAATACTACTAAAAGGGTTGTCTGGGCGATAAATTTGTTCAAATAATGCTTTTTATAATAATAATAATAATAATAATAATAATAATAATTTTTAAAAAGAGAGAGAGAGAGAGCGAGAAAACTTATTATATCCTAACTTTGTATTCAGGTTTGTATCTTTGCCATTTTCTTTTCTTGTCTTGTTTAATGGTCCTTGGTTCTCGGTTGAGAATATGGTAAAAAATCTGTTGCTATTTGAGAAAATAAAAAATCTTCAAACATCGATTAAATTTTTAGATATAAGGCGATTTCACGCAGTAGGGCAAATTCTCAAATTATGACAATTCTGGCTTTAGTTTCAAACGGAAGGGCAGTTTATTGTTTGTCTATTGGCTGTTGTAAACATGAAAATGAATGGGAAGGGCATTATAGTAGTTCGTGACTTTGCGACAAATTGCCTTATTGAATTTTTTTATAATCCACAAATAACCGTTAGTTTAAGGAAATTTAAGATACATATTTTAGGTTTTCAGACGGAATTATACTTTTTGATCATTTCTTCGCTTTCCAGTACATTGTAAAAGGAACTTCTATTCTATACACTGAAAAAAAATATGCGTAAGATCGGGTATGATATTAAATTAAAATGCAATCATTAATAACCTTTAAATACTTACAGTACATATTTATAGGATTTATAATAATATTTAAAGTCTAAACGATTGCTTACATTTTTTAATCAATAGTTACCATACTTATCACTGTGAAATTTTGAAGCTCCTACTTTAAAATTTCACCACTAAGAAGTTTAAAACTTAAAGCCTTCGACCCCAGAAAGAACTGAACTTTACTGTTATTTTATTAGACGAAAATATTTGGCATATGTCACGTGGACCTAATTTCTTATTAGGCGATTTCACGCAGCATGGCACATCTCAACTTATGACAATTCTGGCTTTAGTTACAAACGGAAGGGCAGTTTATTGTTTGTCTATTGGCTATTATAAACATGAAAATGAATGTGAAGGGCATTATAGTAGTTCGTGACGTTGCGACAAATTGTTCTATTCTCTCTTAAAAACATATTCGTCAAGATAGTAAGAGAGACGACAAGCTAAGTAGCTAGCTATTAAAGTGGGTCTGTATCTACCATATTGGAATATTTCCCTGAATGGTAACCTATTGGAAAAATTAAATTCCCTCTAGCTGGGTCCCACTTTTAAGAATTCTTTTAAAAAGTTATACTACGTGATAGAACAACAAAATCTCTAGGATGCTATCTTTTCCTTTCTAAGTCAACATCGAGAGAAATACATATAATTTTAAACTATTTGTGAAAAATTTTGGTGCACTCTTTATCAATTTCAAATAAAAATATTTAACAGGCTTACAAAGAAAGAGGGGGAAGATACTATTTTAGAGAATTTGCTGCTCTATCACAGGTTTATGAGTGATAGGAATCCAAAAATATGGGAGGTCTAGACCTAAGTAAAAAAGGAAATTTCCGAATATTTTGTTCATTAAACAATCCACAGATATCAGTCCATCAGTACTGTAAAGTACTACTACTTTCTACTATACTGAAAAGAACTACTACTTTCTACTATCCTGAAAAGAACTACTACTTTCTACTATACTGAAAAGAACTACTACTTCTACTGTACTGAAAAGAACTACTACTTCTACTAATCTCGTAGAGTATGTTGTGTTCATTAGTTGCTAGGCTCGATGATGAGCCAGTATGATTTTATTAAGTTGTACCTCATTAAAGTGTTCTAAATTTTTATTTGTGGAGTTTTATATTTGGCTGGGGAATGTTATGCTGGGCAACGCACCTAACACGAAGAAAAAAAACAATCTTAGAAATGATAGTTTGTATATATTGTAACACATAACATCATACTTATTTATCTATGAATGTAAATTAAAATCTAAAAAAATTCGGAAGCGCTGCGCTCATTTCATTCACAATTTCATTGTGGTAATCGGAAAACACAAAGAAAAAAAAGTGGAATTAAGCAGAAAGTACATTCATTACTGTGCTTTACGTTGAAAGCATCTTACCATGGTCAACTAATTTCAGGCGAGTTTGAATTTGCCTTTAGCGTAACCTGAACCAGTGGCGTACGCAGAATTTTTTCAAGGGGGGTTTATAATTCTAAAAAATAACAGCCCGTATAAATTCTACTAAAATTTTTATTTTTGTCATTTTGTCTGAGCTCAAGGGGGGTGTTTAAAACCCTAAACCCTTGCGTATACCCCTGACCTGAACTATCAAGTGAAAATGCCGCAGCGAATTCTGCATAACATTTCCCTTGGTGCATAACTTAAATCTAAATTATCAAAGTTCTAACGATAGAGGGGAAAAATATTCTTCAGATCCACAGCAAACGTTATATTTCGACTTTAAAACACATATAAGCTGCGGCATATCTATTCGAAATTACGTCAGCATCATCACCTGGTATCATAGTATATTCAAATTCCTTTTCTTGAGATTAATAAAAGTTATCAAAGGATAGGAAATTAATTAAGTAAAAGGTATGTAGACATTTGACCCTGTAAATACCGATGACAAAATTTTGTTTGTATACATATGTATAAAGACTTAAGATAACTTACTAACCTTCTAATTTATACAAGAATTTATAAAACATGCGTTGGAAGTATCGTGAAGTTTCATTTAAACTACGTAGGGCCTGAAACTTTGCACTGCATTAAATACATCAACGTCAGGGCATCCAATATGTTTCTTGTGTTCTCATTATTGCATCCAATTTTATACTTTTAACTAAATAAATAAGGATATTTGCACTCATCAAGCGTTTGATACCGATTGTATATTAAGTATGTTACTACATCTTGTGGAAATGATTTGAACAGGATCTAAATTTTATTAATATTTCACAAGCGATAGTATAAATTCTCTAATTTTACAAAGTTTTAAGTTAATGATATAAATTCCGGTTCAGCTTTAGTATGTGACTCCATTCGCCCATTTTTTACATTTAGCACAATTTTGCATTTATTTCTAGAAATCAAAATAGAAGAAAATTGAGCAGAATTCAAAATTTCTGTGCAATTTACCTATAATTGCTGGATGCATAAAATTTAGGCTATTTTCTTTAATTTATTCTTTTTAAATGTAGATATTGAAAAATTAAAATTCTATCTAATTCATACATGATGGGTGCTACCATATTACAGTCGACATATGTCACTGGTGACTTCTGCGTCATAATGATGTCAGAGAGGGAAATTTATGGTACCAAATTCCTATCTCTGATGATTTCTGACGTCATTATGACGTAGAAGTCATCAGTGACATATGTCGACTGTTATATGGTAGCAGCCGATATTTGGCTAGGTGACAGAAAGTCGCCAAAATAAAATATCGTCACAGGAATTCCCATATCAAAACTGCCCCCCAAAGTTGCCAAAACAAAATATCTCAATGAGATACTACACTAAATGTTTTTAAATTCCAATTACTGACAAACTGTAGTTAATTTTAAATATTGCTAAATAACTCATTTTAAAAATCTCCCCTGACTCAATTAACCATTTAGTCGTATGGATTATAAATTTCGGTTCATAAAACGTAACAAAAGTCGTTATCCTTCAAGTTTAAAGATGTTATGTGTATAATCTCAATTATTTACTTTATAAACATATGGTAAATTTCAGTTTTATAGTAAATTTTAGTTAGTATAGTATTTTAGTTATTTACAATAATTTTATACGATAAAGAATAACATTTTTTTACTCTGTTTCCTTAACTGTTAACTGTTATTCGAAAACATCAAATCGAAAAATAAAACCAAACCTTGAAAACATCATAAGAATACTCCATGGCGCAATTCTACCCCTTAATTAGCAACATCTCAACTTATCTAAAAGTATGAATAATTGCGATGGGAAGGATATGGCGAAATGCGAGGTAAGAACGAACATTATTGACACAAGATTTGAATTTAAAGCTCGTAATACATACGAATATAATTGATATGGGAATAATTTTACGGTACTGAATTTATAAAGCATGTTATTAAATTCATTTTTATTGCGTTTCCTAAACTACTCAGAAATATTCAATGTTTAATTGTAAACATAATTTAGGCCAAATTCTGGTTTTCGGTTATAAATCAAATACTTACGGAATGAAAACAGTAAGAGTTTCCTTAGCCGTAATTAAGCTTCTACAGTACTCTGTTTACAGTGAAATTCATTTTCCTTGCTATAAAAAAGATGTTCATATAAATCGTGATATATGAATTGGGATTTATATTTCAACAAAATCCAAATCAACTAGAGGAAAGATTGTTTATTTTTTTTTTCACTTGGCGTGATATTCAGGCATAACATCTTAATTGAATATCAAGTACCATATCACTAAACCATGCATATTTGAATATGCCCTCGCAGTTGCCTGTTTGTAGTTAGATTTTATAAACACTTGTTTAGGATTGTTATTTACATTTATTGAGATGGAGAAGATGTATTCAAATCAAAAGCCCATAAACAAAATTGTAAATCATATCTGGAGGTCAATATTCCAGACTATAAATACTCCGTAAAATTGCTTACATTTTTAAATCTCTAAATCTAAGCAGTGTAAGAAAGAATACTTAAATAAAAAAAATACTTTTAATAGCAAATGTGATTACTCAAGTGAAAAAGCATTTACGATAAAGGAATATTAAACTTTGACTTTTGTTCTATTAAATAAAATGATAAAATAAATTTAAAAAAAACCCCTGGTTTCAATTTTGTGCGCATTTATCTTTATGAACATTAGGTTTGGTGTGATATGCTACAATAATTTTTTTTAACGTTAATCAGATCATAACTTGTTGCTGAAAGACGATTCCGCACGGCTGCGAACATCCATGACAACAGCTGGATTCGAGCTCGGTTACCGAGAAACAGCACCCTACCAATTCGGCTATCACATGACTTTGTGAGTTGTGAAAGATTGCAACGAAATAATTTTTATTTCGTTGAAGGGATTTTATTATTATCCTGTTTAAAGATGATTTCATTGTAATATTATTTTTAGTGACCGCGGTAGCTCAGCCTGTACAAGCAGCGATCTGGCAACCAGTGAGAAATGGGATCGCGGCTCGAGCTGGCTAAAATCCTCCGTGTTCACTAATGGCGACTGTGGCACGTAAAATATATTCATTATCGCTATGTTCTCCAAGCTCTAAAACGATACCTCAGGAAATGACAGGCTAAACCTGGGAGGGGGGTCTGCTTGATTCCACTTCTAAATTACGAGGCCCAGCGTGCGTACAGCATTGTTATTTGCGTCCATAGCATACCTTAAGCTCTACGTGCTTTACGGAAGGTGCTGAAAAATTAACAGCTTCTCAGATATTGGACAAACACCTAACAAGTAAATGCTTCTGCATAAAAAGAAAGTTTTGGATCTTAGATTTAGTTGTCATATTCAAATTTAGATTATATGTCAGCATTTTCACTTTAAAAATAATTATTTAAAAGTACACTTTTATATATGTCATCAAAGTAAGATGATATTTAATTTGTTATCATAACGTATTGCAAATAACACATTTATCCAGCAATTGTATTAGATAATAAAAAAACAGATACTTAAAAAAGATACAAAGAATGCTTTGCGAAAATTTAGATTTTTTTTAAAGGAACAAATTAGTGATTTGGGAAAACTGATAGCCATAGAGTTAAAATAAACTGTGAGCCATACAGTTTTTCTGTTGCACCTAAATTTTCAAAACAAAAGATTATATTCTTAAACGGGTTACATTTTCATATATCCGGCAATGGATACTGTCTTGTAGACTCCAATACAATTAAATATTTGTTTATAAAAATATTGTACATTCTGAATATTCTTCGATGTAAAATATGTGATAAATATTAACATTTTCAAACTTGTATTTTGTTGGCCAGAAACTTCCTACGCCTGTCAGACTCTATGCACCCACAGGTTTTTTTTTTTCCTTTCACGTACCCACTCCTGGGTTAAATTTATTATGTAGTTTAGTAAAAGTATAGTTTTAAAATAAGTCAGCAGGTTTTTTTTTAATTTAGCAGATTGAAAACCCAAAAGTATTCTTTAATGTGTATTTTTCAGTATTGAACAGATTAAAAGATAAATTTCACATGTCACATGATTAATCACAAGGTACAATCGTGTGAAATGTCCTTTAGTCAAGGTACTGTTGTAGCTACGTGTGTTCTCCAGATGTTTCTACTACAACAAAAAGGACAAGGTGAAGAAGGTCTTTCTCGCTTTGTTCGATTGAAAACCGGAATAAGTTTCGTGCTGAGGGGTAAGAAGATAGTTCGGTAGTTAGACGCTGGGGGTCTCAGAAATCCCATGTGAGCTAGGACAGGATTTGGGACGAGTGACCATTTGGGCACCAAACTATCCAACGGTTGTTTGGAAGTATGCGCAAAGATTGTTTTGAAGAGCGAGCATAACCCTACCAGCTCACCCAAAGACCGTTTCATTTGAAATACTGTAGATACTCGATTACTTCTTCAAAATGGTAAGTTTTGAAAGATATAGCTGATAATGGATATAGGTTCGTTGGATAAATATAAGTAAATATGTATTTTAGATATATTTAATATTATTTACTGTCGAAAATTAATGGAAGTTTTAGTACTTATTCTTTATATTTTTGTAAATTGACTGATACGGAAAGGCAATCTTCAAGATGGTAAGTTTTGAAAGATATAGCTGATAATGGATATAGGTTCGTTGGATAAATATAAGTAAATATGTATTTTAGATATATTTAATATTATTTACTGGCGAAAATTAATGACAAGTTTTAGTATTTATTCTTTATATTTTTGTAAATTGACTGATACGGAAAGGCAATATTTAAGGTTACCTTATTATTACAGTTAAAAATTCAGGAGAAATAGCAGATAAAAACTTCACCTATTTTTAAACTTAGACACGTGCTGGACACACCTTCTTACGTTTGATTTAGAATTGATTTATTAACGCATTTGAATATAAAACTGATCTTTCTAGTTGTTGAGGGAACAAATTTTTAATATTTTATATTTTCACAAGTATTTTATACCCTCTTGCCGATTCTTATGATTTAAATAAACGATTGATTTTTAATTATCTTTACGAATACTGAAAACTCTGAAGTATTTCACGGTTAAGATCACTTAAGATCGTTAAATATTATGAGTAAATATTTTATTTTTAGCAACACTTCTGTAGGCATAACTTTGTTTCTCTTGATTGTAATTTTGATTGTTAGTGTTTCATTGATTATTATGATAAATGTAATTAATTGAAATAATATTTCTTAATACATTGACTAGGTCCCTTTTTAAAGATTAATAGTTTTTTAAAAGATTTCTTTTTACCCTTTGGAACATATTTTCTTTTCAGTAAGAATAGTAATCTAAGTGTCGACAATCCAACTATTTTTTTCAAATTTATGCTATCAATAATTTTGCCATTTAGATTGACGATTTTAAGTTTTTTCATATTCGATGAGAAATTTACTACTCGGGCAGATATATAAAATGAAATCCTGAGAAATGGTTATATGTATTATAGAACTTTGCAGTATAGTACAATGTTTATGTAAGCAACTTTTCACGAAAATTTTCGTTTCTATAAATGACTTTTATGATAATTAATTTACGACTAGTCACTAGTTTTAAGAAACAGCAATACTAAAAATCGTTAAAACTTTTATATTTTTTCTATTCGAGATATCTTCATGTAGTATCTGGTAGTTGCCTCTGTAGTCTGCTCTTTACTGGGATAACCGTATATATAGCGCGCTTCTCTTCGGTATCAAAGTTCGAATCCCACTGCTGGTATGGATTAAACAGTTTGGAGTCTAATTTAAACAATAGATCCTGGTCACATCAGCGACCATGTAGCAAAACTAACAGAAGACTATCTTTCCAAACTAATTTTCATTTTGTTTTCCAAATCACCCGCAACCATTTTGGATTACTGTCTTTGCCTCAGGTGTTATATGCCTTCAGGCGGGACAGAAATCAAATTCGATTATTTTTAATTTCAAAATAATTTGATTTCATCAATACATATTCCTCAGAAATTGGTCGTTTATGTTTAAAAAATACTCCCAAACTTTGATATATAACTTGAATACAAGCAGTTCCGATTTAAGAAAAATTTATCGATTTAAGAAAAAAAAACTCATGTTAACGATCAGGATAAGAATTCAGCAGTAAATATCCTGAGACGGAACTTGTGACTAAAATATAGTTCTGAATTGAATTTAAGAATTACTATAGGGATAAGAATTGTGCAGATTTAGTCTCCTCTACCTAATACCTCATGAAATTCTTATCAAAGTGCATCTTTCAGGTGTCTTTTATGAATCCTTTTACACTACCAGATATGGACTTTACTACCAAGAAAATGGATGACAGATTATCATCGGTTCCAGCTGTTAATACGAATTTTAGTGTTCGTCGGTAAGTAGATTAATTTTACCAGATTCAGATAAACTATTTTTTTGTCTTTGAATTAGTATTTTTCTTAATAGTCATGATTAATTTGGAAATTGTCTGTATTTATATAGCTGCATACTTGTACGATCCTTCTGTACAATGTAGAAATAATTGTACGGATGATTTAAAAAAGTACAATTTTTTTCAAAAAAGACATGTAAACGAGAAAAATAGTCCTTATTGTAAGCGTAAAAAATAAATTGAACGAGTGCTTTTTTGTTTATTATTAATTTAAATACTATGCTTCTGTTGATCTATAAATTGACAAATACTCACGTGTTAGTTGCATTGTTTTACTTTAGAAACATGCTAAAGTAGTAAGCTCTGTGTGTGTGTGTATTTACATGTGTTTTATATAAGTGTGTATATAATATTTATATATACTTATATATGCTCAAGTGTGTGTAGATATTTTTTAAGAACTTTATGATCGTCATAGTATTTAGGAGAGTGCTGCATGTGTATTATATACATACACATGTGTATTATATACATACAACGTTAAAATTGCACGCTTATAAAATTTTACTAATTTCAAAATGTTAGCAGCTGTGTTATTATTAAAGAAATAGCAATAACTCTCGAAGTAAAAGTGTGTTCAGATGTTTCTAATTAGTGCAAAAATCTTGTTAGATATAATTAAATCCATGGTTTGCTGTACAAGGAACATTTTACCCCATTGGTGTTAAGACCGGAACCTATTTGAGTAAAAGTAACATGCTACGAAATTAAGTGAACACTGGTACAAGAGACAGCTAATTTCCTTCTGGTTTTACTAATAGTACACTTTAATAAATTGTGATTTGTAATTCAAACTGAAGAGTTCCTTCAAATTTTGGATTGGAACCCAAATATATTTAAATTTTCTGAACTTGTACATAATGCCCTGATATCTCAGTAATATATGACGTACTTTTGAATGTAGACAAGTAAGATTGTTAAGATGTTTTGAATTTTATTTCAATCATCAAAACATAATCGTCCACATTAGCTGTGTAACTCTCAAAAGGAGCTATTTCCAATTGTGCACCCCCTTTCGAAAATCGACCCTTATGTATTTACTTAGTTATTCTTGATATATGCTTTAAGCAAATTAGTATGATAACTAAAGATGTACATAATCACATACGCTTCTGAATGTTCATTAGCTAATCGATAAGTAACTTAAGTTTTTTTAAAGGTTGCAAAGCTCTAGAAAGTTTTCTTTTTACTGAAGGTAGATGGTAATCTCTCAAAATTTCAAATATCTGCTATGTATAATTTTATCATTATAGGATTTTCTAATTATCCCACGGAAATTAATTTTTTCAGCAAGTAAGTCAAGTAAAATCATGACGAATAGCTACATCTGTTAAGAAACTTCCCTTATTGTACTGTTTTTACATACAAAGGCAAATCTTTTATCTCTGATTTCTCTCTTCATATAAATTAAATAATATGTGGCTATTATCAACTTATCATTAATCAGGACAGGTTGTTACATCCAAATTTGTTTTAATTTCATATTTGTTTTACCAAGTTCACAATTTTGGATTAAAGGTTTCAATGTATATATATATTGAATTAAAAGCTTTAATTCTCTGAAGAAAAGATTTTTGTACTAATGGATTAAATGAATATAATTTAACATTTCTCAGTGCTTTTAACAGTAGTTCCTCTGCTCCCATTTCTTCATTTGGTGCCTAGTGTCTCCAATTTTTAGCATTTAGTTCCTGAAGTCTATTTTTAATCACGTATGTCATGTAACTGTTTATTCCATTTAAAATTCATGTTTTTAGCTGCCTTTGCTAAAAGTGGTTCACTTTAGATAGTGTTTACTTTATTATAATGTTTATGTCTTTTTTTTTTTCAATTCTTAGTCCCTAAAGTACCTAAAGCTCAAAGCTGCTAAAAGGCCTGCATTATATTACTCCATAGTAAAGTTTCATTTTTAGTAAATTATTTTTTCATTGGCATTTTCTGAGAGCTATTTTTTCCGATACCTAATATAAGAAATACTTCTCGACCTTTGCGTGTTACTTAGAAATCCTCTAGTCCTTAAATATAATTTGTCTTTAGTATAGTGCTGTCATACAAGAACATTATTTTGATTAACAAAAATAAAGAAACGTTTAATATCTAATCTTGAAAAAAAAAGCACTTGCATTAATGACAAGACCTTTGCCTTAAATACTAATCTTTTGTTTGAATATATATAGACTGGTAACTTGATTAACTTTATGTGATCCACTTATTTTGAGTCATAAAAGGATCAGACCAATCTTACCGTTTAACCAGTAATCTGAATTTATTAAATATACTTTGTATGTATTAACTTATTTCGATCTTTGAGAAAAAACGTTCAAGGAATTAGGGTTTATTATTTTTTTAGAAGAAAGTTATATTAAATGTTTTATTATTAAGGAAATTTATTATATGTATCATTCATTGTTTTACTATAGTTTTCGTTTGAAAATTTAACGTTGATCTATTAAGTTTTGGCTTACTACATTTCTTGGGTTTAACTTTTTCAACATTATAATGACGACTTTTCGCTCATCGTTTTGATAAAATTCGCTCTAAGATATGTAATTAAATTTTTCTGCATTTCATTGAAAGAATTAACCTATTAATACGTCAGTAATTTCTGCCGAATATATAGGGATGTATATCTTAAATCTGAGCTATTATGGGCAACTAGATAAAACATAAGAAATTTAAACAGCTTTGAATATTAGAGCTTGACCTCATTAGCGGTTAACTGTAATTTTAAACATCAAAAGTTGTAATTTATATATTTAAAAAAGAAAAATACTCTTCGTGATAGGATATGTATTTGGACATGTAAACACATTACATTACTGTAAAGTGAAGTTTTATAATGGATAAATCTGTAGATTTCAGTTGATGTATCTTTCAAAAAAATGTGCAAGGCTCGAAAAATAAAATTTCATCCTCAATGAAAAGAACCTAAATAACCCTTAATATTGTCAGACTTAAATACTTAATATTGTCAGAGAATTAAATCATCTCATTTTCATCTCGTTTATAAAAATAGATCTGATTTTGAAATTTCAAACCGAAACGATAGTCCAACACTTATTTAAATTATATTTATTACTTTTTTTTACCAAAAAATATAATAAACAAAATCTCGCCGTATTTCTACTCTTTTATCCCCCAAACAAGATAGTTTAAAATAAGCTTTTTAAATTAACCTATTAATACGTAATTTCTGCCGAATATATAGGTATATAAAGTATATTAAGGTATATATAGGCATATAAAGGCTATAATAGATAGAATAATATAAAGGCTATAATAAGGCATATAAAGGCTATATATAGGCATATAAAGTATATTTAAAACAATAAATTTAGATTATTGGTTAAAGATTAAAAACTGTAAGATTAGTAGAAATGGTAGTCTGATACTTTCGAAAATCAGATGTCAATAAGATTGTCATCTACCTTCACTGAAAAGAAAAACTCGTTGCGAGAAAACATTCAACTTTTATCTGTCCCTTAAAAAAGTACGTTAGGAATAATAAATTAAAACATATATGTTAAATTTTTCATATTCTTAGGATGATTAATAGAACATTTATTTTTACGAAAAAGTCAATTTATCTTATTGATAAAAAGTAATGTATTTAATCTGTAAAGTAATATAAAAAGAAACTAGTGAGACGGTTCACTTTGGAATATTAAGGGGGGAGTCATCTACATCTTAATGATAAAGACTTATTCTTTTGAAACCCTTTCAATTATTTTGACGAGCTTTCTACACCTATGTCTTGCTTATCCAGCAAACAGATAAAATCGATCAGATTCGTGTTAAAGACAGATCGACATCGTCAACGGTTTTCCCGATTTACAAGAGCGTCCATAATAGTCATTTCTTTTTGTTACTAGCATCCTCGTACCTCCCTTCGAATTCCATTGCTCGAACCCCCTAAGCAAAGGGCTTTCTTAGTTGGAGTTCTCAGGGGAAAAGCTTTAACTCTTTGTCCCAGCGATTCCAGGAACCGAATTTTTCTAGGAGGGAAAGAGCTTCCTTTTACCCCCTGCCCAACCTATTAAGTAGTTTTTCTACTTCCTGTTGGTAGAGGGGTAGTATTCAAGTAAAGGGGGCGGACAAAGTCCATAGTGGGACCTGCTTCTAAAAGGGTCAAGGTTACGAGAGAATGTATCTCGGTGGAAAAGAGAAAAAAATGCCGAAGTCTCTACAATATTTTTCTGTGATCCCGAAGAATTCTATATTCCCTTACTGTAGTTTTCAGGGGGGAATGATGAGGGGAAAGAGTCTAGCGACAGCTCCCAGAGAACCTGCTTGTTTTTCCAGTGGGTCGTTCAACTCTCCGCTGTTGTTTTTCAGCAGTATTACTACCCCCTCCCCCCGTAAAATTCGTGTCTGATAAAAAAACAGTTGCTGGATAGCTAAAGAGCCCTTGAAAATTTTTGTAGGGGGTAAACCGTTTTAGTTCTTCGACCCGCCTTTACGTATCAACAACCGCTATCGTTTGTTTTACATGAAATATTTCTGGTTCTGGGTGTAACATCAACATTTCGCTTATATATCCACAATGTGAATTTCTAAGGGTTTCACTGTAGAAATTATGAATGTTCCCCCAATATTTTTATTAGCGTGTGGAGAAAGACATCTTTTTCTGTGGAGAAATTTGCAATCGTATAAAAATAAGTTGAGACTGAATTTTGATCCCCCACCCCCTTTTTTCCAGTTAGAATCAAAAAAAATTTTTCAGGATTTCTATATGTATGATCCGTCATACAAAAGCTTAAGCATATGAAGTGAGCAAAATTTGACATGTTTTTTAAGCCAACATTGTAAGTTTCTATAAAATTTTAGACCCTGTCCGGTGACTCATATTTGATTGGTCTGTAGGGAGAGCTACTGTCTACTGTTGTTAAACGAGGGCAAATAGTACTGGGACCTATTGCTTATGGCCGATTCCGAACGACAGCAACATTCATGCCAATAGTGGGATTGGAAATTATGTATTCCTGTACTGAAAAGCAACTTCCACATTCGATCCTCGTTCAGTGACTCATACCTGTAAAGTGACATTTTGTAAGCTTTGTCCGAATAGGCAATATTACAGAATAGTTTTTTATAACTGATTCTATAAATACTAATCGAAAATACTATCAAAGATAAATAAATGCAACAGCTTTCAGACGAACAGTGGCAAAATGGGTAGGGCGCTAAACTTCTGTACTGAATTTCGCAGATTCGAATCCCACTGAAGACACATATGTTCGAGGTTGTTCGGATGAAGGTTTAAGCAGTACGTTCTATGCTCATTAGCCTCATATAATAAGTAGACCTTAGTTCTAACCGAAACAGAGCAACCGTTTTCGACCATGGCTCAGATGTCTTTAAATGGCCCCCATATTCAGTCTTCTATGACTTAAAAATTTGTTTACTTAGAAAAATGAAATTTTTACTAAATGTTAAGGATTTTTTATGCATGTATTAAGTATTTTTTCGATTAAACGATTATCTTTCATTTTTTATTGTACACATTTCGCATTTACTCTTCACACAATGATTTTAATTGAATTTATCGTTACATAGTTTATAATACAAGTTTATAATTACATACAAGTTTATAAATATATATATTTAATTATAAACTATGAAGAGTATTACTATCTCATTAATCAAAATTTTTTTCTAATAAGTAACTTGCCTTTATTAACATTGGCATACAAAGCCGCAGATTTAGACCATGGGATCCCCACATAGGCTAACATTACTCACCCTATAACGAGACAGCACAAATACATCCAAGCCTGACTCTGCAATCGACACCAAAGCAAATCGGGGGGGGGGAACCCAACATGCTTTCCCTTATAAAAAAATTATTTTTAAAATTTAAATTATTTTGTAGTTTTAAACGTAACTTATATTGGTTTAATCTAAAAAAATTGTACAGTAACAAATATGCAATATTATGTGTAAAGAGATTATCTTCCTTCATTCCACGCATATTCAAAAGTTTTAAAACCATTTACAATAAAAATCCTGAATTTTGCATATGTAAAAATCTACAGAAAACATTTTATTTTCAACGAAAGTTTTCATATGCAAAAATTACACTTGCTCTCAAATGATTTGTTTAGAAAAAACTGACATTTCAATTTTCAAAACTATTGTTTTAAAATCTGACGGAAAAATAGCCTCTTAGTGGGCTACATCTGCCCATCACTCTCGTCTAATAAATAGTTGACCTCAGCTATTCTAATAATCCAAACAAGAAAGAATACCTTAAGCGTAAGCTTATATAACAGTGAATGAGGTAGTTTACATTTCATCATTTGCTGAATGATGGCCGAATGGTTGAGCTGCTGGCATTCGGTACTGGAGTTCGTGGGTTCGAATCCCACTGTGGCAGGGATGTTCGTAGCCGTTCGGAATCGGCTTTAAGCAGTAGGTCCCGGTCTCATTAGCCCTCGTCTTGCAAAAACTAGACCGTAGCGGTCCAAAACTAAACCAAACCATTTCATCATTACCCAAGATCAGTAAAATTAATATATTTATAAATTTGCTCATTAAATATGGCTAATTAGCTAAATTCAGAATTTCATCGCTTAGTTCAGTGGTTACCACCTGTGGGTTTTCTAGGGATCTAAAGGGACTTCTAGGGAATTTTAGTACTTGTTCAGGACCAACTGCTTCTCTTCCTCCCTGCTTGGTTCACAAAGCTTTTTAAAAGCACCTAAAATTTGATTAATTTTAGATGTTCCTTAAAAAAGTCCCTTAAAGCTAACTTTCACAGTGAGTCTAATTTTGCACAGTTAAATAATTTGCTTACCTTTAACAGTTATTAATTTAAGGAAAATAAAGAGTTGATCAACATGTTAATTAGTGCAGTAAATTTATAAATATTGGATTGTAATTGTTTTTGGTTTGTATTTGTTTTATTGTAACTACTTAACTGTCAATGTTTATATGTGTAATCCATGTTCAATTTACTAAACATATAAAAATTCATTAAGAGAATATTTTAATAAGTTATAATCACTATCTTAAAACCTGAACAAAAGGGTGTAATGAATTCAGTTCATAAATGAGTCCTCCTGAACCATACTCTCCTTTTGTAGATGGCCTATTGGTTAGGGTGCTGCCTTCGGTACCGGAGTTCGTGGGTTCGAATCCCACAGTGGCATGGATGTTCATAGCCGTCCGAAATCTGCTTTAAGCTGTAGATCCCGGTCTCATTTGCCCTCGTGTTGCAAAATGTAGACCGTAGCACTCCAAACCAAAACAAATCTTATGTATTCCTTAAAAATGTAATCAGACATCTATAAAAACTTTCAAAACCCCTTATGCAAAACTTGGAAGAATGCTCAGAAAAGTGTGATCAGTACAAAAAATTAATGGATTCCATTTTCGAACAAATATTTCTAAATGTTT
Source organism: Pardosa pseudoannulata (assembly GCA_032207245.1). Taxonomy (NCBI): domain Eukaryota; kingdom Metazoa; phylum Arthropoda; class Arachnida; order Araneae; family Lycosidae; genus Pardosa; species Pardosa pseudoannulata. The sequence continues at coordinate 70,384,731 of CM063504.1, forward strand.
TTGTAAGTGGTCTATTGGTTTTTCTAATGTCTATTTGGTAAATATTTAGGTAGACACTAATATTGTTTACGTTGTAATAAAATGAATTTAAAATTCTGTCCTTGTGTTTTCAATAAATAATATTGTATACTTGATCTAATAGAGACGCATCATCGAATAAGTTTGAAAAAGTTGAATATGAGCCTAAAAGTTTGAAAAGGAGGCACATCTTTGTTTAAAATGGTGTTATTACAGTTTAAATACTTGTATGTTGGAATTTTTAAACTAAACAATTTTTTTATCACAAAATTGGGTGTAGGTCACTAAAAGTAGATCCATATCCCGCAAAGCTTGTTCAAACGATTGATTACTCATCATTCATATCGCGGGAGAACTCGATTTGCTTCTCCCTCTCGCTATCCTAACGTCTTCCCTCCTTCCCAGTTCCATTCTCATGCAACCCGAGCTGTAAAATGCTGTCAATCAATGGACGCCATTTGCTTTGCGGCGTACGAGACACCGCCTTCTTTCGGCTATCAGCCAATGCGCCCCTAGCATGGTCTCACGTGACTGACGTAGCGGGCTGACGCACGCATTTCGTACAGCCCGGGCTGTGGGGGATATTTTCGACACAGAACATTTTGGCGCTGTGCTTCTTGTGCGGCGCTTGGATTCGATGGTGCGAGTAGCTAGCTGTGCGTTTTAAGTACTACACATATAAGAGATTTTAGTAATTTTATTTTTCTACCGCTTTCTGTTTTATACTTATCCTGTGATGCCTGCTAGTCTTTTTAGCGACATGGATGGAAGGAGCGGGTCAATTGACCAACACAGATTGATGGATTTAGCGTACGATTTGCATATGTTTTCGGGAGGAGGAATGAACAACGAAAATGAACCTCTAGTGAATTCTTTTGATGGAGAACCCAGAGGTAAAAAAAGCCAAAATACGACGGAATGTGTACCCGTCCCAAGTTCTGAACATGTTGCAGAAATTGTGGGAAGACAAGGTAAGATTAACATTCTTTAACGATTTCTTTGTTTCTCAAGCCTAGTCCGAATTTCCTTTGTTTAGGTTGACATCCGGTAGAATGCTCCCGCGTTGACTGCTCGCACTCCTGCTGAGAGTAAGCGGTCGTAGCCGGATGAGAATTATTAGTTGTATTATTAATCGTATTAAACCGATTGAATTTTAAATTTTCTAAAGTTATTTGTCATACCGATTTCAATCAACTGAAGGACTTATAAAAGTTTTTTTAAGTCACCGTTTTATGCCATGCTGCTTGAAATAAAATATTTTAATATTGTTTAATGCCATGTTGTTCCAGTTATTTGATATTTATACATTATATAAGTCATTTATAAGCTATGTTTCAATGTTATTTAAGCTAATTTTTTCTTTTCCTTTTAATTTACGTTGGCCGTATTTATTTTGGATACTAGTTTACCATATCAATATAATTTTAATCTAAGGTCGTAATTAGAAAATTTCCATGGTGGGGTTCCCCCAGCCCTTTAAATTATTTCTCAACAGGACTACAGTTACCCTTACATATACGGCAATTCTTATGATGCGTTTTTACCTCCGCTCGCTGCGCCAAATTTTCTAATTCGATGTCTTTTTGAAACTCTGGATACAAAATTTAACATAAAGTATTTAGCAGTATGGCATATTTTGTATCAGATAATTTTATAAAATTTTATGTGTATGTAACTATGAATGCTTTTACCTTTTCTCTTATGAAAATTAAATGGCAAAATGTTTTGAAGAATGTATGTAGTATTTCGTTGCATTTTGTAGAAGATTTTCGTGCTTAAAATTACATGTATCAAAATGTTATTATTTTAAGATTTCACTTTCAGGTATATTTAAGAAATTTGTTAGCGTATCTAGTCTTAAGAAAGAAACAAACAAAACGCTTATTAAATAACTTTTTACATCGAAAATATTTTAGGCTAGAATTACAACAGGCTATAATTTCAAGTCATAAATTTTAGAAGCATTAAATATTTACGAAATATTCTAATTCAAGCGTAATCGAAGCTTAAAAGTTAATTTTTCACATCATCACATGTATACTATAAATTTTTGACTTGCATAATTCCGAATACACATTAAACAGTTGGTAAAACTAAGTTTAAGTTGTCCAATTCCATTCAAAAGAATAACTTTCTTTTAGATACAGAATAAATATTTTGATGTAAAAAGAGCTTTATCGAAGGATATTTTTACCCTTATGAACCTTGCTTTACCATTACGTTGTATTTAAACTGAAGAGAGGTGCTTTATTGTGTCTATCAGTGCTTTTGAATTACAGATATAAGACTAAATTTTTCAGACCCATTAAGTTATCGTTTTGGTTATTCTTAAATTATTCTATTTTACTTATGCCTTCTGTATATTTTGTACCAAATGAATTAAAATGCCATATTAAGAGTTTTTGCGGACTAGTTTCTGTTAATTCACGTACTGTGACGTATCATAAACACGGAAATTCAAAATTTAAAACGCTGTTTAAAATTACAGAACGTAATTAAAAGAATATTATTCTGTAATAAAATCATAATACATTAAACTATTTAAACAGTGCTATAACATACCTATTAGTACTATAATTTTGATTTTAATAATTTAATGATCTAGAACATGCAGTTTAGATTATATTAAGACGCTTTGTTTTGTTGTTAATTCACCGATAATACGTATATTAACGTAAAAATTAGTCTGTTACAGCAGTAGAAATTGGCAATTTACGCTTCCTCTTGTCAAGTCGCGTGAACCTTGAACTGATTACATGATCCCTAAGATGATACGCCCTCTAACGGCAGATTTTTGGCTTTTGTTCTCGTCAGATCGGATTCAAAAGCGAGTACTACCGTACCAAACAGTTAAAAATTTTTCTTTAATTCATAAGCAGTATAAATTAAACATTTTAGTCAGCCCTTTCTTAAGACATTTCCAAATCGTATAAATCAAATAAATTTTAAAACTCTATTCCTTTAGTATATGATCCTAACTACATTACAACATTGTGTGGTGAGTCTTATCTTAATATCGCATTTTGTTTTAAGTAAAATTGCTCGACTTAAACAATAGCGTGTTTTGTCGCAATTATGTCGTTTGTAAATTTTGTTATTAAAATACAATTTTCAGTAAAATTATTAAAGAAATGGTTGGCGCTCGTGTAGACATTAGTTACAAATGAAGACAGGATTGCTCTTTGCGGTTTTGCATCGTGAAATGTTACCAGTTCGAATCATTAGACTTTTAATCACCCTAATGGTAATATGCTTTCTTAGACTTATTTAGACTTGAAATTAAACAAAAATTTAATTAAAAAAACATGTCTGGTCAAAGCTGGCTAAGTTAGTCTGATGACAACGGCGGCAAAACAAACAAGTTTTGAATGGTCTGTTTTAGTACTATTATTTTATTTGGATTTTTTAAGTTTAAAAATTACAATCTTAAGAGCAGTAAAAGTTCTAGAGAACCTTTTTTCTGAACCTTACCCCTGGGTTATTGTAATATATAATTGTGTAATTTTAGTTTATTTTATTTTATATTTCAATAAATATAAAGTAAATTAAAACAGTACATATCGTCAAATCTATTCTCGGAAAGTTGTGAATGTCGGCGAAAGGTTTAAAATTTTTTTACTCATAACGTTACGTTTTAAACTATTAAGAAAAAAGCTGTAGTGAAGAGATTCTTTGATTATATGCGTGTAAATAAAATTTAGAAAGTGTAATGTATACGATTGTGATAAATTTTGTTTCATTACAAAAAAATGCTTTAGTCTCATCGATCCGCTACGATCTCCGATTTCACATCCGCTACTTTCGATTTAGTGCAATTTTTTATGTAAAAGATTACCTTTCCCGCCGAAACGGTTGTCCACTGCGGATACGTTTGTAGTAAAGATTTTCACATTTTTAGTTATATTTCACATTTTTAGTTATATTAAGAACGCACAATAACTACAAATGCAGTATTTAACGAAATATCCATGAACTCTTTTCACTTTCCGATTTACGTCCATGATATGCGATATGAATCGTTTTGTTGTCAACTCATCCGACGGTAGTATATTAAAAAAAGGGGGGGCGGACAACTTCTTAAATTTATTTGATCGTTAAACAAATTTTTACATAATTAAATATTTTTAGAAATTGGTTGATTTTTTAGGTATGAAACAAAGTTTTTTATTCAGTTGCTGATAAATTTTAATAAACTGGAAGACGGCGTATAATGAAAATGCCATTTTTGAACTGAAAAGAACATGTTACAACAAACCAAAGAAATATCTTATTTAATTTTCATTCAATTACCAATATTATTTTAATTTTCATAAATTGTTAAGTTTTTGTATTTTGTTAATTAGTATTGTTAAAATTTGTTCTTGTATCATTTCATTAAATATGAAAGAACATGTTATACAGTAGAATTTTAAGATTTCAAATGGAATACTAATACTCACACTGGAGAATATTAAATTACAATTAAATTAATAATGCTATGATTATAGTAAAGGGACTGAGTGGTTCTTGGTAGTAAAACCAAAGTTACAAAATTTTATATTCCCTGTCATGGTTAAGGGATAATCCTCCCTTAACCTCTATAATCATCTAAGGTTAAGGGATAATCCTCCCTTAACCTTAGACGTTTATTGAAAGATGTTAACTCATGGCAGTTTTTTTGTATTTTCTATTGTGATTAATTTAATATTTAAGTTAAAAGTCAGAATTTAGTTTAGATGCAAAGATATCGAAAATTAAAAAAAGCATTTTACTTAGTTCCAGATCGAAATCATCCTTATGAAATACTATATAAAAATATTTAGCTTAGTTTGATGTATAATAATTAGTTGTTCTTTAATCAAAACTAATAATTTTATTTTTGTCTACAGGCTGCAAAATTAAAGCACTAAGAGCAAAGACCAACACTTACATAAAGACACCGGTGAGAGGAGAAGAACCAGTGTTTGTGGTAACAGGGAGAAAAGAAGATGTGAATTCTGCAAAACGTGAAATTCTTTCAGCTGCTGAACATTTCAGTCAAATAAGGGCTCAAAGAAAAAACAATTTAAATGGTTCCGTTATACCAGGCCCAAATTCTAACATTCCAGGCCAGACGACAATCCAAGTCAGAGTTCCATATCGTGTTGTGGGACTGGTAGTGGGACCTAAAGGTGCAACAATCAAGCGAATTCAACAACAAACCAACACATACATTGTGACACCGAGTAGAGATAAGGAGCCGATTTTTGAAGTTACAGGACTTCCTGATAATGTTGAAAGTGCACGTAAAGAAATTGAAGCTCATATAGCCATGCGAACTGGAGGAACAGTTGATGGCATGGATGATGAGTTCAATGGTAACATGGAATCTCTTACAAATAATCTGAATGCCATAAACAGCTCTCTTTTTAAAAATGAAATGAGCAGTAGTTTCATATGCCCATTTACTCGTGATAGCAATAATCTTTTGGATCTCCAAACTGGGGATAGTGCTTTTAATTTTCCATTGACAAGCAGGAGCACGAAACAAAATGACATTTTCAATAATTTCTTTAATTTTTCCAGTGGGTTTGGGTTCTATGATTCTGATGAAGGATTAGGGGATTCTCCCACTTATGAGGCACCCAATGCATCTGCAAGTGGTTCCTCTTGGCCTGATTTTGGAACCTCAACTCTCACAGACAGTGCTGCTTCTCTATTTGGCTCAACATCAATAAGTGACAGCAGCAATGGCTTGTCTGATATATCTCAGCGAAGCAACAGTATCAGTGGAGCTCTAACTGATCTCATAATAGGGGATCATCCTCCAGCTCGTAGGATCCGCAGTGATCCATTGACTGTTCCTGAAGTTGGCGATATTCTTGGCAACTTGGGCAGTTTGAGTTTAGGAAACACAATATCTTCGTTTTCTCCCTTGGGGAGCAGCATAACAAGCAGCACTGCTCCAGCCAGTTTGACTTCGGTCTTTCCTGCCGCTGCCAACAAATGCACAAGTAGCTCATCGAGCAGTCCTGTTGAATCTCTGGCTCCTGGTAAGAAAATAAATAAGCGTGACTGTGTTGTTTGCTTTGAGAGTACTGTTGTGGCAGCTCTTGTTCCCTGTGGCCATAACTTATTCTGCTTAGAATGTGCCAACCGCATCTGTGAGAATCAAGACACAGCTGAGTGTCCAGTCTGTCGCCAGCGTCCTACCCAAGCCATACGCATCTATAACTAAAGACCTTATCTTTGGCAGCTTCAGAATATATCAAGACCTGGTAATCCAATACCAGAGCCAGTTTTGCATTCTCATCTTTTTTTAAATTTGTTTTTATATCACTTTTTGTGTATGTGTCTCCATGCCCATAGTCACTAACCAATGCCCCATCATTTAATTCCATATATCCATTCTAAAATGAGTGGTGTTAACTTATATAAGTAGACGTAAGAGCTGCGTATTTTGCTGCATCACAATCTTGAATTATATAAGACGGAGTATTATAGTAAATATAATAAAGATTATATTCTTTGATGTCTAATTTGTATTTAAGGACTATAAAATGAAGCTACTTATTCAGGTGTATATTCCACATTGAACTTTTTAAACTATGTAGTTTTAATTGTGTCATGTGAATGTAATATTTGCACATACATAATTTGGTTGCCATTTGAAATGAATATCTAGAGTCCCCGAAGCGTCTGTTTCGGGAATATTTTATCTTTACGAATTTTATAGTCAGTTATCACCCCCTCCTTGCTGCTGCATATGTAAGTCTTGTGATTTGTGACATTTAAACTTCCTGTGCAGCCAAGGAAACAACAACTTGCACAAAAGAGGTTAGTAATTGCTATTTTTAATATTGTTTAGTATTCCTATTTTAATATATTTATGTGGTTTCTGTATATGTAGCAAAATGTTTTAATTATAGCATTGTTTATTTTAGAGCCAACAGAGGCTGTTATTATATTTGAATAAGAACTTATATTTGTCTATTTTTCTGCAGTAATGTTTAGTGCAACGTAAGATGTTACAGAGTTATATTTTCATTGTAGTCTTCCAGACTTTTATGTTGCGTTTTTGCATATTTTTTTTGTTAAGAGAAATTTTTTCACTTATTTTAATTGATTTGTTATGTTACTTTGAGTAGCTTTAACTATTCTTGAAAGAAAAATATAAAAAAATATATATATATTAAAGTAACAGTGCTTTGTGATTATTGTTAAATGCTGTGTTGTATCCCTGTGCGCAATAAATATATGTAGACGAATTTTTAGGAGCTTCTTTTTCTAGAGCTCCTTACTTATATGCAATTTCTAACTTACAAGAAAAAATAAAAAATGAATCTGCATAACTTGGTGCATTTAAGGAAAAGATAGTTTCTGTGGTTTGAATTTTTGCTCTCAATGGCATATTTGTGCTTGCAAATGGATCTGGAGAATATGCCAATGTTGTTAGTGCAAGTAAGTTGGAAAGGCACTCCCAAGTTCGTAACTGCTCACAATTTTACAATATCAGTATTGCTACTATTTGTAAACAGTGCTAATATAATGTTGCCTTAATCAGGGACATGCTCTGTGTATATGCCATTAGTTGTCTAGCTAATGTATGGTTTATTTTCCTTGTATATTAGTCTCGATGTAGAATGCTTCTGATTTTTATGTGTTTTTAATGTTATATATAGCAAAGATGTGCGAGTGTCAAAACATTGGAAGTCGTTTTCTGAGTGCATTTACTTTATTCAATCTTTGATATACAAAGTGAATCAAAATTATGTATAAAGTGAAGATTATCATTAATCGGTACAACATCCAGTTTCTTTTGGAGATTGAAATCATATCCTTCTGTGAAATAAAAAAAAATCATACTGGGTTTGCTTTTTTATGAAGATATGCATTTGACAGGGTAATTAATTTTACGAGTTTTATACTCTTTTAATACTCTTAAAATTATTTATTGAGCTATTTTGTTGACTTTAGGATATACTCTTGCCAAATAATAGTAATTTATTTTCTGTGATGGATATTGCGACCCAGTATTAATTTTTTTCCTTCATAGAAGGACAGTCTATATGTTGTTGATTCTTTAATATCAGCATTAAATGATTATTGAAGATACCAATATTTTACTGGAAAATTGATGCCAAACTGAGATTATAAATTGGCTGTTGACAATTCTATAGAGGGATTTAACTTATGGCTTTGTAAATAGTAGCTCATATTAATTATGTATAATAACAGTATTTAAGTATGTGCTGTGATAAGATACTTGATATGACATTTATTTTTGTTTGTTCCTCTATGTATTTATAGATATTACTCTATTTCTGTTTTATAAAATAGTTTTTTTTATCAGGTTATACTTTTATTTAAATGCTTAATTTTTTTATGTTATTGTATTATTGATTTTATTACTGGAATTCATAAATGTTGATTATGTATTAATTTATATAAGGCATTCTATATACTCAGAAAATTATAGATATTTTATGATGCCAAGGTTTAAAATTGTGTAAATTATATATTGAATGGGAGCAAATTGTAAAATAGAGATGTTATTAAAATTATTTAATTTGAAGATGAATTTAATCATAAATTATATATTGTACCTGAGTTTTATTATAGAAAGTTTACTCTGGAGCTTATTGAATTTTAGATATCATAAAATATAATGGTTGTGTATAGCAAATGTACTGACAAGCAATTTTAAGGTGCTGCAGATTTTTTAATCCTTCAAATATTGTATAAATACAAAAAATGAATGTTGTTCTTTTTATACGCTTTTGCCACTCGCACATCATCATTTTAAATGTGTTGCATAATAAGAACCATCTACAAAGTAAATTTTTATCTGTATGAATGTTACTATGTATTCTGAAAGATCTGAAGTTTTATTGTAGGGATTAATGACTGAAGTCATCTGTGACCATCATTTTCTTCATATGCCTGTTTTACAAAGCATTTATTGCTATTGGCAGTTAAAAGATAAATTTTCATTCTCTCATTCACCAAAGTGTTCCCTTATTGTGGGCCTATCATGGATGGGAAATGCATTTATTGTGGAATGAGAGGACATATCAGATATCTATTATTAAAACATCAAATTTGGCTGCTAAAAATCAGCCATATTTTTAATACACTGCCATTGACTCCAATCTTGAATTGCAGTATTGATGAACTGCCCTCTTATTACTAATGAGTAATATTTGTGAATTCTTATCTAATGGAAACCTAGCAGTGGCTTTTAAATTATGCCAAATAAAGGGAGGCCTGATCACATCTTCCTCACATCTGAAGTTTGTACAGATTTGGGGCTAGAAGTGTTGGTGAATATGATGGTTGCAGATGGCTGTAAAAGTCTCTACGCTTGTATTTGAAAAATAAGTGTTTCATTTGGCACGACTCTCTTATCTGCTCAAAAGTGTTCATACATACCAAGAGGGTTGTAATGTGTTTCTGTACTAAAACTGGTTTGTAGTGTGTCAGAATCAACATCCACACGTTTTTCATTACGTACCAAGGTTCCATGCTCTGAAAATAATTAATTCCCTGCATATATATTTTATTATTCAAGTTTTTAAATATATTGTGAACAAATCTATTTTGGATTTTCTGGAATTACGCTGCTTCAACCACGAGCTTGCTCGCGAGTGAAGTTTGCATGCGTGTGTGATTTACGTACTTAAATGTTACATTTTATTTCTTTTTCATATTTGCTACTGATTTTATGTTTATGGGATATTTTTGCATTCAGTGATCATCAATGTGAGTTGTGATTTCGGCCCCAAAGTAGTGGCGTCTTTCAATTATTTATACTGAAGCCACCTTTTCAGTTCAAAAATTTTGCTGATGGTTACTGGATCCAACAAATGTCCTTATTTTTGACATTTTCAAAGTGTTTCAATAGTAATAAAAGTTAAATGAAAAGTTTATAATGTAAGATGTGGTTTGGTTCACGTTATTTAGTTATTTGGGATATATTTTATATAAATATATATATATATTTTGCCAAAGAGTATACAGTGTTTTGAGTAAAATCCAATATCGACCATTTATATATAGTAATGCCAGTTTTTATGAATTGTATTTCAATATCTTAAAACTCTTTCAATTAAAAATACTAAATATTTTAAGATGTCTTAATTAGTATTTTTGCACTTTAACTAGACATACCACATTTTAGCAATAACAAGCCTAAGAACGGAAACAGCATTGTTACAAAACTAGTTTATAAAATAAAATGTATCATTAATATCAATAAATACTTTATTCCTATATGACATGATTTGACAGTTGTCTGTGTTGGTTTCTCTTCACCCTGACAAAGGAAGGAATTGTGAATCTGGGGTTCTAAAATTTCAATAAAAGTTTCCTTCAGAAGATACTTTAGCAAAATTTGTAAATCTTGCAAAAATTTAAATTTTAACCTGCTGCAATTTAATCTGCTTTGATTCAATGCAGTTAACTTCCTTTCAAAAAATTAATTTGCATTATTTGTCCTTAACAGGAATTTTGTTCCAAAGTGGTTCATTAACCTCTGCAATGATTTGAAAAATTGTTAAATTAAAATAGGGACATTTGATTTGATAGGAGCATATTACACAATTGAAATTTACTCGTGAAGAACAGTTTATAAAAAATAGTTGTCACATCTGTTAACATTATGCTGATTACATGTTTTAGGTTTTTACTTGCACATTTTAATCTCCGTTATCTGGTCACTAGTTTATTAAGGTTAATTATAGGAAGATGCTATACATATTTCCTTAATGTATAGTTTGGTGTATCTTACCATTTAAAAATGGCAGCTTCTTATCACTGTTGGGTATAATTGTTGAATTCCTTATAATTGATATGTGGGTACTGTTCGTTTTAGCTATTAAAAAACTTGTCTATACATACAAATTATTCTGGGGTGGAATGACAACTGTAGGCGAATTAAAGGAACAGTAAATTGAAAACAAGAAAATAAAGGTTTTCAATATCAGATTAGGAAATATCGAGGAAAACATAATGCTTCATCGTGAAAATTAAAAAATCTTAAATCAAGGTTAATTCTAAACAGTAGTAAAAGTAGCGCATATATGTAGAATCAATGTAATTGGCGAGAGGGATGAGTTGCAGCGAATAGCCTCTCGCAATAATTGATGTTTTTGCTGTGCCAGGAAATAAGCGTGCGTTGACACGAGGTTGTGTTCGGGACGTTCTCTACAATTGGCGCTGTACTGCGAACAGAAGATTTTCACCTCTCCTGCGATTTGGCTGGCTTTCAAGTCTCGGTGTAGTTGATTGCCACCAAAAAATAGCTTGTTTGGCTTCACGTGCAAAATTTTTCTCCGCGTATTTGTTGGGAAAGAATTAAATTTACGCACATGAATTGGACTACATATATCGCGAATGCGGAAAATTTTGGTAGCTGCATTTTTAAATTAGTATCTGATGGGCTTGGGCCGTACTTAATACAAACCTTTCGTACTTTTATTTTGAGTGTTACGAAGAAAATACGTTCGATGTTCAGTATTTACTAATAAGACAATTTAAAGTTTCTTCCACCCCACCCACCTATCTGTCATGAGTCTAAAATTTATACACGTTCCTTTTCATATGAGAAAAATTGGCATTTGAGTAACACCATAAATTAGCTGTGTTATTCTTGATTGAAGATTTGATTACTATAAAGTCTTATTCTCCATAAGTGGTGAAAGTTGAAAAAAAATATTTTCTTGGGGGTTCTATATACATATTTGTTAAATAGTTTAATGAAATGGCGGAACAATGTTTTTATTAGGTTAAAGGTTTTGTAGAGGTGGGTTAAACATGTCAAGCCCAAACAGATACCGATACAAAGAAAATAAAACAACTCTAATTTCATAATTTATATGTCTCTTTGTTTTAAATGAAGCCAACCTAAAAATTGACTCCTAAGAATGTTGAATTTATTTTTTAAAATGCTTTTTTGTTCTTATGCTTTAGAGGTTTAAGTTACACAGGGACAAGCTTCAGTAACTTTATTTTCAGATATTTATTTGACAATTTAAAACGTAAAGTTTAATAAAAAAAAAGCGGAACATTAATAATTATATGTTGTCGATGTTTCCATTTAATGACTACCCATAAATTTTTTCTCTTCTGAATGCATTGACTAATAAATTTAAAATTTACCAAGTTCAAATAATCGAAAAGAAAAAAATTATTAAACTTATACATAGTGTATTCTAATGATTCAAATTAATACATTTTCTATAGTTCTTTTCTAATATGGAGACGTTTTTAACAATGTGATAAAATTCAGCCTGTAAGCACAATGCAATTAGCATATATTTTCTTTTTTAAAGCTTAGTGCTTTTTTGTGTCCGCTTTACTGTGCAAAAATGGACATCTTTGTCCTGTGTAGATGACTGAGAAAATGGCGGAGGCTTTGCAAAGAGTGAGATTTTGATTTGCAGATGACGTGGTCGAAATATTTTGTAATATTTTGTTACTTTATCTTCTCGTAGACGGGACCACACCCTCCTCGGGGCTCTGCCCAAATGGTCATTTACCTCAAGCATCTCTTCTCAAGGCGTTTTAACAGGCTTGTCAAATTTCTTGACTGGATAGGCATACTGATGAAAGAAAGAAAAAAATTGAAAACCACTAAATCACTGATTTTCAAACGTTTGATCTATACATCTCCCCATGTCAATCTGAAGATATCTTAGTTCTCTTTAAGTTTTTAAGATTTATCAATTTCTTTTTATTTTAAACTTAATTTCCTACAATAACAGATTATTTCACACACACACTGATATCTATATATATATAGAGAGAGGAACTGTTGCCGATATTCTTAATTTGCTAGATCTGAAAGTCCAGTTTTACATAGTTTTTGCAGAAGGGTAATTAATCTTTTCGTGGCTTTTGAACCTAATGTGTGGTATTCTTTGTGAATCATAAGAACAAAACTGATAACACAGAAGACACACAGAGACATATATATATATATATATATATAGAGAGAGAGTACTAAGAGATTGTTTTATCGATACAGAAATATTTCACCAGATTACGAATAAGTTACATTTAATAATATAAAAAATATGACTTATTCATAACCGTAATTTGGTAAAATGTGTATCGATCAACAATACCTTAGTACTGTTAGGGAGCGCAGTAAATAATTCACTATGTCCAATTTAGTTGAAGCATTGAATTTACTAACATTTTATAGTTGGTTTAATAGAAAGAATCATTGACATAACATAAATTTCTATTAGTAATCACTTAAATAAACAACTTATGTGTTTAGAAATGATTGAATGGGTTTATTTTATTGTTGAATGCAGTACATTTGTATTTTAAAGTTCATAAACTTTCTCAACGGTTAGGTAGAGTTGAATAGTTTTCTTTTCGTCCCTATTTTCCCCACAGAAAGTATTCAGAACGTTTGTATCTTGCATCTGCTTTAGTTAGTAACAGTTATTTTCTTCTGGGGTTGGGGGGAGGGAGTTTGATCCTGACGCGTATTTACGTCTTAAACTGTGGAACAAACAACAAAAAAAAGTTAACTAAGAGCGGACTTCAAATTTTCTCAGGCTTTCGCTTTAAGCGTTTAAAAATTACTATTAATAAGAGTTAAGTTGGGACCAGTAAATAAACTCACTTCAGTATAGGGATGATCTAACATACGAAAGACTTTAAAATAAAATTGAATAGTGACAATTTTATTTGTTCTATGTGATGGCATTAATATTAAAGAGTTTTAGAAAGATATCTGCAGGGAGAAAATTGATCTTAGACGACATGCACGCTCTGTTGCGTAGAACACTCCTAGAAACCTTTGCGTGGACGAAATTTAAATTCAAAACCAGGTTCTTGTTTATAGATGTTAGTTTGACAGCATTGTTTAAAATATGTATATGTATTCCTTATCAGAGAGTAGTTATTCTAAAACTGATAAACTGTTCGTTGCTCTTTCTTCTAGTCTCTAACCACGCCGTTTGGTTTCTTTCACGGTTAATGCTATGTACCATATATACATTTTTATTAAATGATACCTTATTTTGATAACTGAAAAATTTTGCACATGAACTCTGTAACTGATTTGCTAAAATTTCTATGTAGATTTACAGTAGATTATTTTTGTCATGAATTATGAAAATAATACAGGTATTGACGCTTAATTTTCTCCCCCCCCCCAAAAAAAAAAAAACATGTTCTATATTATTTAAAGGAAAGTCAGTTTTCTGGGAATCGTATTTACAACACTCCAAAATTTCACTGAATTTTTTTTTTATTAAAATAAACAGTGCTCAGGTGAGTTTTTCTCTCTCAAATTTTGGGGATGTAACTTGTTTTACAAATTTACGGAATAAAATTCTCAGTATTTTCATTACAAATAAATAAAAACAGACTGAGTTTGTCATATGAACTTTTTTAATCAAAATAAATTTACAGTTTTAAATATGCACGGCATCCATCTGCATTTGTAGTTCAGAATAAAATCATATGCTCTAAATAATTTTCTAAACAAGTAGATTTGAGATATTTTATTCGAAATCTTTTAAATATTTTACTGCAGATTTTTTCATCAATTAGTTTTTTTTTTAGTTCACCCTTTTTTTAAAAAAAAATATTCATTATTTTTAGTTTGCGCTCTCGGATAAACTTCTATTTTTTAGCCATTTTGTACCGAAGCCATTAACTACTATTGCGTCTCGGGGAAACGTTATCTGCAGAAATGCCTTATTCCTAATTTATTCTGGCAGCGCTTCGTTATAAAATAGTCGCTTGAGCAGCATATCGCAAATATTTTCGAAGGTTTATAATAATATGAATCATACATTCATTCTAAGCATATTCAAACGTTTTGCGTTCGTCTTAAAGACACTGTGCAAATGATGTACGGTATAATGATAGGATTATTAAAAAATAATTTGTGGTCACAAAGTTTTTACTATTGATATTTTTGTAATAAAGTTATATTTTGTGCTAGAATGCCATTTTTTAACAATAAGCAAGTTAAAAGGATATCTGCCAAACATAAACTGGAGTTATAAATTCTAAATTATGATTACTTAAGTCTAGTTCACAAGTCGTTAGTATAAACTCAAATTACTTAAATGGAAACAACTTATTATTATTATTTTTCTCGTTTATCGGGTTGTTGATGTTTTTTCCTAATGTGAATAGTATATAATTTCATATTTTGTCTAGTTAAACCTTATGTAATTTCCCTGAAAAATATCGGATTTTTGTAACATTTATTCTTGTAGTGACTACTGGTGACGATATTCAAGTTAATAAAATGGATTTTTTTCCGTATTCTTATGGACATTGTGCAGCCTATTTCCTTTCTGTTTACCCTACAGGGCTTCGGTTCTTTATTCTTGTGTATTTAATCTAGCTATACTATACACGCACGCGCATATGTGGGTGTGTGTAAAGATGCCAACATATAAGTATCTCACGAAAGGGGATTAGTCAAGGGAGAAATAAATAGAGACGAAGAAATACAGACGTTTATTTTAGATATATTGGAGATGTTTGGATACGAGAGACACGATACGGATATATGACTGAAGAGAGAGAAATAGCAAGAATAAATAAAGGGATTACTCAGTTTGTTGTTCAAAATTTAAGGAATCTTGACTTGCTAGTTAACGAAAGAATCGTGATACATAAAATGTGATTTAATACTAGAAAATAATCGAAACATTACGGATTAATATTAATACACGTTAGTGATGTAATTTGTATTTAATACGAGATTATTACAAAAAATAAAAATTAATAAATGAAAAAGAATTGTAATAATATAGAAGCATTTAAATCAAACACTTTTTTTTATATATATGTATGATAGGACTTTTGTATAATCTACCGAACGAAAGGGAAAATGGAAGGTTCCTTTGGGAACCTGAAACACAATTGCGATTGTGTCTTATCTATAAACGTTTTCTAGTTGTGTAAAGAAAAAAGAAGTACGCTAAATTTGACAATTACGATTCTGTCTTATCTATAAATGTTTTCTAGTTGTGATGAAATGAAAAAGAATTGGAATAGTATAGAAGCATTTAAATCAAACACTTTCTCTTTTTATACAATACATATATGATAGGACTATTGAATAATCTACCGAACGAAAGGGTAAATGGAAGGTTCCTTTGGGAACCTGAAACACAATTACGATTGTGTCTTATCTATAAACGTTTTCTAGTTGTATAAAGAAAAAAGAAGTACGCTAAATCTGACAGAATTCGATTATATAGTTTCTGAGACATCGCCACCAAAACTAGCCACATATTTAGAAATATAACAAAAAGTTCTATAACATGATACAATCTCTAACGGTTATCTAGATTTAACGGTGAAATACAATCTCTAAAGCATAAGGCAATTTATCGCAACGTCACAATCTACTATAATGCCATTCCCATTCATTTTCACGTTTACAACAGCCAATAGACAAACAATGAACTGCCCTTCCGTTTGAAACTAAAGCCAGAATTGTCATAATTTGAGAATTTGCCCTACTGCGTGAAATCGCCATATTGGAAAACTTTAAAATTGAATCATTACCAAAATTTATAACCGACAGTTTTTCAATAAACCTTTCTATCTACAATCAATCAAATTAAAAAAAATAATTACAATAAATTGCACATGTCTTTCAGTTTATATATGTATGTAGTAAGACGGACTTCACGATGGGTGGTTGCAGTCATGGCTCATAAAAATGACACCGTTTTAGTGAAAGACCTTTATTAGCAGAACGTTGGAGGCGGGTTCCCAATTTACTATAGGGACAGGACAAACTGAGGGGTCAGCTAACATGAAGTTCTAAGTAAAAGGTCACCTGGGTCAACATCTCAATCAAAATTTGTGTCCGATAGCATGCATCTCCTGTTTCTTCTGGAATTTCCTAAATTGGCTTCAAGAGCAGTATATAGCTTTAATTGGTTAGACCCCCTCCCCCTTTCCTGAGGGTGTGAACTCTATCCCCAGTGGTCAATTTAGGTTAGGGGTTAAAAAGGAGAAAACAAAGACACGCGAGGTTTTTTTGCCCTTGACTTAAGATTTGAAAACCCCTGAGAATTTTCTCGAGCCGTTTTTGGGATTTAATACAAAATGCCTACATTAATTTCCCGATCTAGTTTTCTTTTCCTTATATATATATATATATATATATATATATATATATATATATATATATATATATATATATATATATATATATATATATATATATATATATATATATATATATATATATATATATATATATATATAAACAAAATTTAAGTTTAGACTTGCTTCAGACTTGAGAAAAATATCCAAATGGTTATACATTTTGCCCATATTTACTGTCTAAGTTTCATTTATGTGCACTCAATACTTTTTATTAAATTTAATTACCTGTAAGGTTGTGACCTGTAAGGTGTAAGGGAATTACCTGTAAGGTGTACCGAAAAGGTTGTGAGGCATGAATAATGTAAAGTTTCGGAGGAATACTATAACTAAAAATTATTAAACCATTATTTTTTCCCTTTTATTTGTTCTGTTGATGTCCAATAGCTGGTACTCAATTATTTTGTTACTGACTTCATGCAGTTAAAAACTATATGTTCTATATCCCCCCTTTCCTTCGAAAACAAGTGTTATCTGTGAAATAATGATTCAACCATCGAAATTCTAAGAATTTTTTCCATGGTCCGTCCTAATAAATACTCGAAAGGAAGCAATGGAAACATTGCGGTTAGTTTCGTTTAGTTTGGAATACTAAGCTCTGCTCTTTTGCTACGACGAATATCTATGCCAGCAGTTGGATCCAAACTCGGGTACCGAAGGATAGCGCCCTACCCATTCTGTCTATTTCATTTGTAACGTGAGGAGTATTTGCTTTACTAATTTCAAACAAACAGTAGTGGGATTCGAAAACACGAAAGCCGGTAAAGAAAGTAAACACCATACCTGCCCACGGCTGGGATAAGAAGAAAATGACTGTCAAACAGAATATTTTTGATTATCTTAAATCACACACACACACATACATACATACATATATATATATATATATATATATATATATTTATATATATATGTATATAGATATAGATATATAAATAAATAAATATATATAGATAGATAGATATATTACTAAAAAGCTTCTGGTTGAAGAATTTGAGACGAAAAGCTATATTTCTTCTGTGAAGGGAAGAATGCAATAGTAATAAAAAAGCTTCAAAAATAATGACAGGAAAAAACCTTCAGTTAATGAGTCAGCTGAAAGCTACTTGTGGGAAATATGAAGCCTCAGATACCCTATACCTGAATCCTCAAATTTCTATGTGTTTCTTAAAAATGAAATTTTATGATTGAATATTCAATATGATCGAAGTCTCTTTCTCTCGAATTCGATTTCTATCCAACTGCTTTCTAGTATAACAAGAATGATTCACATTTCCGTACGCGTAAGACAACAATAACCGTTCAGCAGATAATGTGCGAGCAGACGATTTCTGCGTGCGACCTGTAATTAGGCTGGCTGAGAGGGGAAATCGGAGCAGACTCCTGCGCCTCAATGCTAATCAAATACAGCTGTTTTCCTTTTGGTAATTTATTCCGTTATCTGAAGAAACTTTTTAGGTGCAGAGTCATACCTACCTGCTAATGGTTTTAATAAGCTCGTTTTGTCTCATTATCGGGCATTAGTTGGACCCGTAAACGCAGTTTCTGATGGTCCATAGTTTGTTTCGCTGCTCTTAAAATGGAAACATCTGTAATTTCCTGTTTGCTATCAATTTATCGTGTATATGGTATGTCACGTGTGAGATACCTTCTTCCTGTATATCTATCCGTTACGTATCTTATTTGTACTAGGATTTTATCTTTCAATTTGGGGTGGGCTTTTAATTTTTCAGGCGCAGTTAAATTTTGATTATATTATTACTTTTCGAAAATTTGTATTTATTTATATATCCTGGCAAGATAATTTGTTTCTTATGCTCAGACAGGATACAGCCAAGTGGCCTCTGCGAATACACCATTGAATATTGAGGGAAAATTGAGAGAAAATTGAGGGGTTTTTTTTTGCAAAGAAAAAAGTTACAATTTAATTTAAATGAAATGTTTATTATAAAAAAATTCATGGAAAACATTTTTTACACATAAAATCTGTTTTTGAAACACATTTTCCGCAAAACAGTTCTATTACATTAAGCACAATGGTTTCTACATGCACAATTGTTTCTTTTGCAGGATTGTTGAACTTGACAATTCTTCCGTGCATCAGTAGCATGGATTTCTGTTATTGGAATGGAAGTGTTCTTGACTTCTTCTCTATATTTACTTTATATTTACTTTATGCTATATTCATTACTATATTTATTTATTTTCATATACATTCTATGAGTCCAATTGGCTCACAACCTTGAAAATAGGTATACCACATTTGATAATACGTAATGAAGGGGTCTGCGGGGAAGAGGAATGAAAGTTTACTTATATTTTATTACTCAACTAAAAATCAACGTATGTTTTTGAAAAGTGATATTAAAGTTTTATATATATATATAATGATCAAATTTTTAATGAGTCAAATTGGCTTGGTCCGTAAATCTAGTGTTAAAAAAGCGAAAACACTCGTCAGTTATTATTTTGATTCTCTAAAGCACTTTTCAGAGTAAAAAGCCTTTGAACTGAATTCGAACACATACCTTTCTGAAGGATTTGGGACAGGAAACGGTATTCTACAGGTCAGGAACAGCTACATCGCTTCGAAGAAAAACTGAGAAAATTTACAAAGAATCCGCTATGATATGAAATGAAATCAGTTTCCATAATTTTCACTTCTTAAAAACAATTTCAAGCAACCCTGCTAAAATGTGCTTCCATAAATTCATCTATCTGAAAATTTTTAAATGTAAACAAAAAATGAAAGATGCTTTACAAGTGCAAATTGTCCAATTGGTTAACAGTATAAGATTGTAGAGAGTTAAAATATAGTTTTTAGAGTTAAAATTTAGTTTTTATAAGTGTAATTTATTTTAAATGTTTAGCTTTCACTCTTCATAATTAGTTTCTTTCATTTCTTTTTTAAAGTAGTTTTAAGACAAGACTTGTTCAAGTTACCGGTCAAATGTAATAAGTAATGGTATTTTTTTTTTTTTTTTTTTTTTTTTTTTTTTTTTTGCATAGAACAGAAATGTTTACAAATACTTTTATTAAGTGAAATTCTTTTTATTAAGGGGATGTAACATTTTAAGATAAAAAATTAAATAAAATAATTAACAAATTTGCGTTATTTGGATACATTTTCTGTAAAAAAAAAAAAAAAAAAAAAAAAGAATGAGATATAATTATGTGAAATGATTTCAGTTTCAGAAGCTCAAAATTATGTCTGGTTTTTATTTTGGGCTCAGTAATGAAAACATTAAAGAACAAGTAATGTATATATAAACTGTATATAAAGAACATTATTTCACATAAACAAAAAATAAAAAACTTGTGTATTTTTTACTGCCATTATAAATTTACAAATAATTCTATATACTTAATTTGTATATCTATTGCTAATTAATTTAAATTTTTAGTAGAAGAAAAAAAAAACAAATAATAAATAAAAAAATGAGATAAATTACTAGGTTTTTTTCCAGTTTTGCCACTGTCCTGGCAAAAATACCATTTTGCTGGCAAAGTGACCAATCCTAATTTCCATTGCTTCAAAAGGTATTAACTTTTTTTTTATAAAGTTTAATTTATTAAATAATTTTTTTCTCCTTCTACATCTTAGAAAATCTTTGTATTCAGATAAAATCTATACTTTGACAGCTTGAATATTTTCTACGTCGTGATCTATCTAATCGCTTTTAATTTTCTGCGGATGAAATGCTATTATTATTTAGGTATAAAATAAAAATTATTAATTTTATCCCTATCTATTATGAAGTTAAAATGCTTTTCTCATTTTTAAAATTCACATTATGTTTCGTAATCATTCTGTCTTAATAGTATTTATGGATTTTGGCAACATAATTTTCCTCCTTTAAAATAAATTTTAATTTTCAGTGTGAGGTTCCTAATTTAAATTATATCCCTCCAACTTCAAAATAAATTTTAACAAATTTTAATCTTCATTGTCATCTCTTATACATCTCAATTTCAACTTTGATTTCTTGATAATAATTGTACCACAAGATCGAAAAGTTGATGCCTCAGATTTATCGAATAATCAAAAACAGAAAGAAAGCATTTTGTTTGTATTTGATTTTTCGTGACTCTTCACTGCTAATAATTTGGGAATGTCACAATATCGAAAAATCTCGAATAAATCATGTAAGGAGTAAAAAAACATAATAAACGTTTAGTTAAAAAAAATATTTTTAGACTGGTAATAGAAAAAGTAAAATTCTTTCAGATACGTCACAAGATACTAAATTTCAACTTTTAAACACTTATAAACTACGGTTTATCAATCCAAAATTACAGTACTATAAAATTACGATATAAGAGCACAGTTTATTGTGCGAGGTAATTTTTTAATTTTTACATTGCACTGAAAAGCATCGCTTGTTGTAGTCGCAACACAGAAATGAACAGAAACAAAAACATATCCGTCTTAAGCGTTTTAATTAGAAATAGTAGAAGCATTACGAACTCAAAACTGAGAACAGTCCAGAAAATACGACTGAAATCTCAAAAGACCTTAGGCAATGAAGAAGCCGGTTGTCATGAGATATCTCTTTCCGTGACCTTGGATAATTTTTCTATTAATAAAAGTATTACAAAACGGCTGAATGATACATTACGATAAAAAAAAAAAAAAAAAAAAAAATCTACTCCGATGTGGTAGACTATTGCTACCGCCCAGCAGGTTTGGATGTTCTCCTGGGATAAAGTTGGTCTTCTCTTGAAATGGAATCCCGTCTCGAGAGGAAAGTAGAGCACCTCTTCATCCATCAAGTATTCGTCTGCAAATAAAATATCTTTTACCCTGTTCATGTCATATTCATTTATATCGAGTGTCTCTTTCTTCACATGTACTTCGAACTAGGCTCCTACGATGATTATTGATTCTGGATACATAAACCACAAGAGTGACAACGACAGATTGCTATGGAAAAATTTGCTATATATTTTATTTTTGACGAGGCCCGATCAGCGTCTGATTTCCAACAGGGCAAATGGGGCAAGTGCCCGGACCCCAAATTAACTGCCATTTCAAGTTAGAAATATGATGTGTATGTCTAAAATTCACTTTAAATTATCGACAATTACTTCTTTTTTTTTTTTTTTTTTTTTTTTTTTTTACTTATTTAGTATCATTAGAGAACTTGTTCACAAATGTAAGTGCTGGCAAAAAACGTAGAACACGAAGCTACATTTTGTTTTAGGCAGGAAAATTATAGAGCAATAACGGAATTATTTTTGCATGCGCATATTTTTGTATGTAAACAGGGTAACTCTTGTTGACGTAGAAAAATCAAATTTTGAATAAGATTTTAAGATAGACAAAAAAATAGGGACTGTTGTTTGGTACGATAGTCCATGGGTTTGAGTGACAATTCTTGCGTGGATGGTCGTAGCCGTTCGGAATTGGCATTAAGCAGTATTCCTGATCCCTTTAGCTCTAGTGTAGCAAAAAAAGTAGACCGCAGCCCTCCAAACCCCACCAAACGAAACTTTCGATACGTTACCAAACTAAATTCTAGGCATTATCCCTAGTTGATTGTTGATTTCAGTGGAAATATTTGATTTAAAATATTATACTAGTAGCATTTTAAAAACATTTAGCATTTATATTATTTAGAAGGTGCTGCTTTCACAACTCTCCTGTACTTATTAGCATAAGCTCATTTAGGGTCTCCCCGTCCATGCTGATTCCGCCATAAAAGGCATGAGATCCGAGAGAGTATACATATTCTATTTCGATTTCCTGTTAGACGCTACTCCTCTGAGGTCTCTTGACAGGGCACTTCGAAGGATGTCTACCTCATACTTGTGATATAACTCTCCCCGCCCCCATGACACCAATGGACTAACCTGGAGACAGTGTGGGATTTATCCTTTGAACTGCTCTGTGTAAGAGTAAAAAATGGCTCATGATAGTACAATGTAAGCATTCTAAAAAAAAAAGGATATATAGTCTTTTTTTGCATATTATAGTATACGAACAAAAGGCAATATAAGTTAGTAAATGACAAAAATGTTTATAACTTCGCATTTAAAAATACTTCATTTAAAAAAAAAGGCAGTTAACAGGAGTATGATTTAAACGGTATTTTTATTTATTTATTTACTTACAAACTTTTACTTTAGAAAATTATTTAATTTATTCAAAAACATCTAAACTAAGGATGAGCTCATATTGAGTTTTACTCCTTATTTAACGAGGTCGAAAAATGACTGAATGGATAGAGCGCTGGTGTTCGGTACCGGAGTTTGTGGTTTCGAATTTCACTGCTGGCAGGGATGTTTGTAGCCATTCGGAATTAGCTTTAACAGTGTTCCGCGGTCTCATTAGCCTTGGTATAGCAAAAAAGTAGACCAAAATAAATCTAATATAACGAGATCTGACATTCTTGTTTGAGATGTCGTTCATAAGTAGTTCTTGATTGTTTTTAATTTGGAAAAACCTCGTTCCCCAGATACATCAGTAAATTATTTAGAGGAATGTTAAAGTTTTCAACAAAATTCCTTTTTGTTATGAAAACTGCCAAATGGAAGAAATCTGTTTTCCCCCTACGGACAACGTAATATAATATGTCAACAAATTTCCTGACCGTTGGTATTCGATCATTCTTATTTGTTAAAATTAATTAAAATTTCATTGCGGTTACTTTTTTATTTTTGTTTGATAATTTTTCGACAACTAACGAGATATTCGTTCGGCCTTGCTCGTGGGCCTAGCGTCCATATTGAGTCGAATCAGTACTTGACTGTTCTTATACTATACAGATAGACGAGTTACGTATTAAACAAAACATTTTCGATTTAAAATAGACCTAAATTCATTTCTTTAAATGTAGGGACGTGTTTCAGCTGTAGATAAGATAAAGAGAAATATTTAAAAAGGTATAAAAAATGCGATAAAGTTTCTTCGGGACTTAAATTGTAATTTTTTCTCCAAAAAATGCTTTGTATATCAAGCTTTGACATCCATTTGCTTCAGAATATCTTAATTCGAGTTAAAATTTGTCTCACTTAAAACTATTACAATTATTTAGATTAGAAATATAAGTGTTTGCTTTCAGGTAAACAAAAAAATAATTTTAAGTTAAAATCAATTTAATTTTTTGAAAAATTATTTTCGTTTACTGAAAATTGATATTCTTCACAAGTGTAGTTATTATTTACATCTGTCTATGTCAAATTTGAAATAGTTATATTCCAGTCATAATTTCATCAAATAAATGAAGTTTTTTTCAATCAAATTAAATTAAATTTTATAAAAATCAAACGAAGACACGAGTCTGATGATGTAATCAAAGAGTTTACAAACATCGTTATTGCCTTGTTCCACTCTGCTCGTTATCTGATTTTAAAAGGGGCTTAAAAGTAGAACGGAAAACAATAGAAAACAATTAAAAAAATTATGTCTTTAGCAGTTAACTGCGGTTGCTCAGACCGTGTTATTTAACACGATGCAATACCTTACAACGCTATAAAAAAAGAGACTGAGAAAAAAAAAGCCGACAGAAATTTTACTCTTTAGATCCTGACGGAACAAAGGATCCACAAAACGATTTCAGGAAAGAAACAAAAACTAAATCGTCTGCTGAATTGCGCAACAACCGGTGGCATTGATCCCAAACACATACTTGCACGTGGTCCGCCATTCTATTGTTCGTAAAAAGGGTGCGGAAAAACGGGTCAGATGCTAGTATATGAAGGTCAAAACCTTTCGGAACTGGTCAAGCACCGCGCTTTCTTCTCTACCACGGCCAAGGACGAATAGGTCACGGTGAAAGTTAAGATGCCGTCCGTGAATATTATATTGTAAGAACTTTGACTGCTTTTGGTACTTTATCGCGCCTATTAATCGGCTCCATTCAAAGGCGTGGAGGATCACGTTTATGATATTTACGCATAAAAGTTCTGAGTTTGTCTTGGGAATGTCGGTTGTTGTTCGTAAACGTAGATGAAAAAATTTTGATGTTAAAAAAAAGGCCTTCGCCCGTACAATCATATACATTTTATAAATACTGTTAATAGTAGCATTGTCTTTCTCCGTCTAAATGCCTACACTCTTATCTTCAGTTGATAATTAAAGGTTTAGTGAACAGAAATCATTTGTATAACTCATTGTTTTTATCAGTCCCTTTATATGTTGATTTTCGAAGCAGAATTCAAGTTCGAAAACAATCCATGTTTGGGCGAAATGTACACTTTATACTGTTTTTGAATTGCTCTCCAATCATTTATAAATTTTATTGCCTTAATCAGTTTTTGTCGAATATAAATTCATGTTCTAATCAAAGAGGCTGACTTATGGAGGTGGATTTAATAGAATACGCCGGATATTTGCTGTCAAATTGGAAGGATCCTGCCTCTTGAAATCGGAATATGTGAGTTCAAATCTAACTGATGGTATGGATACTCGTAGCCATTGGAATTAATTTTAATTACTCTTATGGAAAGTTGATCATATTGCTTTAAAGTAAATTTAGCTTAATTATAAGGAGTATATTGGGCTATCACTCTTGATGTTTATCTGAGGAACGAGCTCTCATTTATCTTACATAAGGAAAGAATAAAAAATCAATCACACAACACAGAACATGCAAAAGCAACGAACTAGGTCTGTTGAGAAAATGACGATGCTCAAGTAAAATAGACACGGGAAGATATAAGAGAGATAAGACTTAACATTCTCGTTAATTTATTGTACACCTTATCATGTAAACATCATTGCAGATCTATTTATTAGATTTTGTCAATTTGGGGAAGTCTATGCAATATTAATTCTTGTTTAGATGCAACGAGGCTCGTGCAATGGGGTCAGAGATGATAGCGTCCATGGACTGCTAAGAAATTAAATAAATAAAATACAAAAAGATGTAATCAGCTTCTGTTTACGTTGATTCTTTTCTAAGTCCTTTGCTGTATTTTTCTGTTAATTGTGCTGATAGTTCAAACACTCCGACGGTCTCATTACCTTACTCAGAATAGTTGGAGGGTGGCAAACTCGAGCAGTCCATCCAGGGTCGAAACAAGGTAGGACGCTGGAACTCTGTGCCTCTACATCTGATAACATTTGATAGCCCATTGATAGCAGGGAGGTCTTTCAGTGAAGTAATATTCTGGTACAACCTGATACCTCGCAGCGGACCGCCTACTCTATCTATAGATGTATGTGATACCACACTATAGTTCTAACTCCTCCTAGATACAGAAGGTGTTTCTAGGAGGTGTTGGTAGTACCCCCTCAAATTTATTCATCCTCAGGAAGGCATTTGTTCTTGATTTCGTACCTCTGTCTCTCCAGCCAACTTTCCAGTTAGAGGACATCCATACTTACAGATTTATCTAGCACGTTATCTTGGTATACCCCATTAATGCCCCGAATATATATCGATGAATATCGTAAATCTAATTTGTAATGGATTCCACAGAGTAAATCAAATAATGAAATAAAAACTTTGAATGTGTCAGTCCGACTTAATAAGTGAGAGCTGTTACTTTAAACATCCTACGATGTAATTTTTTTTTAAAAACGAAAAACTGCATGATAAAGAAATTTATTTGGTATTACGGGAAGCACAGTACTGTAAAATGAAGCTTTTTAATAGATAAAGCTATTAGTCATAATTTTAGACAATGTAACTACCAAAAAGTAAATTTTTATGCGAGACTCGAAAAATCATAAAAGTCGATCCAAATGGGAAAATTATAAATAACAGCAGATCATTGACAATATGACAGATTGTTTTTAGGGTTGCCACCTACCGTCTCCGAAAAGGAAAACTTGTTCTGTGAAATAATTAAAATTACACAAACTATTTTTTAACTATTTTTTAACTGTGCTTAAAAAGGTACGCTATGCATTAAAGCTTGAATTTACAGTACTGTGTTTACACATAATACCAAATAAATCTCTCTATCATAATCAGGAGATAATTAGTGCGTCTCTCAAGCTTTAACCCAGCACCCTGAGATCTAACCTTGCACATTGACCGCTAGGCCATTTCGTGCGCAAATACACTTATACTATTTACTAATCAATAAGTTCAGGTTTGGACCTGAACTTAAATCCACATTGAAGCATTTTTCACTTTGAAAAGAAGAACTTTTAGTCGGTTGTCAATAGAGACAGATCCCTCAGTTACCCTTCTTAAAAAAATCTTTAAAAAAATAATTAAAAAAAAACCCAACAAGAAGTTCAGAGAAAATTAAATCTGCCTGGAATTCTACACAAAAGGGATGTTCTGCATCTACATTAAAAGGCTAATAAATAAAAACTGACGTACTATGGAACCTTCTTTTATTCTGTGCTAAGGAAGTTGAAACATGCAATTCACCAGTAAAAAGAGCCTTGTTAAAAAGGGGAAAAAATTCCCAGTCGTGCGGATGTTCCAGAAAAAGCTGGGTGATTACTGGTAATTTATTTTTCTTTTAGTAGAACATAGGTTGTATTTACTTTTTACAAATGCTATTTTTTACAGCCAGTATGTATTTTTTTTCTTTTTTTTTCTCTTTATCTGATATATTTATTCAATTCAATTTCATTACAAAGTTCCGATAATGAAGGTTGATTTTATTAAAAAGTAGGTACATAAAATTGAATTGAAAGTGAGTGGTTTTTATTGGCAGGCAGTTTAAGGAAGGAAGTTCAAGCTACCCATTTATCCGTAAGAAGTCAAATTTGTTGAAGGAAAAAATAAATGTATAAATTCCGGAATTTTTAGAAAAGAATTTTATGGATTTTTCATTCTTTATTAGAACGGTTTTATTACAGTTATTTCCATTTCATGTTTTCATGTTTTCATTTTTTTATTCTATGTCTTGACTTATGTTATGACTTATATAATCTGATTTTATATCACTTTAGTTTTATGTTACCCTTTTTCGCGTTGGATTTATTCGCATATTTTTTAATTTACTAAACTTCCATATTTCTATTTCACTTAGTGGTTATATATCATTCTGTCAGTTTCTGATAAGTGAAATTCTTTAAGCCAACTCACTTTTATTAACTTGGCCATCCATCAAAAGATTGCTTAATATTGCTAGAGTATATATATATATATATATATATATATATATATATATATATATATATATATATATATATATATATATATATATATATACATATATATATATATATATATATACATATATATATACATATATGTATATACATATACATATATATATATATACATATACATATATATATATATACATATGCATATATATATAT
Organism: Pardosa pseudoannulata; assembly: GCA_032207245.1. Lineage (NCBI taxonomy): Eukaryota > Metazoa > Arthropoda > Arachnida > Araneae > Lycosidae > Pardosa > Pardosa pseudoannulata. The sequence goes on from CM063504.1 coordinate 70,413,109, forward strand.
ATATATATATATATATATATATATATATATATATATATATATCTGTAATATATCAAAATTATTTAACTTTAATATTTCTTCAAAAGCCTCCTCTCTCCAATTTTAATTCATTTAAATATCTTTACCAGCCTCTAAATGGTTTAATCAACGGAGTATTTTCCACTTAACATTCCTTTCTGTCATAAAACTGTAAACTTTCTGTCTATAGAGCAGTTTTCAAGCTGGTGGCAAAACATGATTTCGCGTTTTGCTGATATTGCATTTAATTCGCTTATTAAGCTGTTTTTGTTGTGGGAAAATTTTTGTTTTCAGCGCTCTTGGGTGTACTTGTGTCAGAGCAGAGTGAACTCTGGGGCTTTTGATTGTATATTGTCCAGAAGGATAGATGTGCGGTGTTGCCGCTCTGAAATAAAGTTTTAAAATTAGACTTCTGAGTTCTCTTAAATATGAAGCCGACTGCATTCTCATTACTTATAGATGTTGAGCTTTCTCCTTGTGAAGGAGTGTTATAAAAAATGGATTACATATATATGTATATACAAAGGGTGTCTCAAACCGACCGCATAAACTCTGCACAGCTAGATTCCTCGTTGGGAGTACATAAAAATTGCCCAAAGAAGCTTTCCTGTACGATCTATAGTTTACGAGAAAAATACGAAAAACACAGTATGACGTCACTGCCGGTGCATGAAAAAAGACTTTATTACTGTTCAAATTCGGTGTTCCATATATATATATATATATAATATATATATATATATATATGTATGTGTGTGTGTGTGTGTGTGTTTATATACAAATACGTACATAAATAAACTATGACTTCTTTTGAAGCTGTAGAAGTGCTTTAAATAATAATCTGCTAGATTAGGTTATTATTTTTCAATTTTACACTGATTACTGTTCGGCAGAATAAGAAGGTATGGAAAATTATCAATGTTCCGAACTGGTGGTATCAAACTTGAAATTTCGAACACAATGATAATCTCATTGCTCAAGAAAGGTCACAATTTCTGTTCTGTAGTAGCTTGTTTAACACATTGACCTTTCCAAAGAGAGCTGACGGGTAAAGTTATATCACATTGAAAGGAGGTCAATCTTTTATTTTTAATTTTTTTTTCTATTTACCTTCCTTTCTTCTACGTTTAGTTGTTTCCCTTAACTTGTTTTCTTTATCTGAACATGTCTATTTTCTTCACTTTTCATTTCTCTTCGAGATGTTCTACTCTATTTTACTCTATTTTTGTTAAACGCTTTCCATTTGTGTACCGAGGAGGTCACGTCGCTAAAGTCTAAGAAGCACTTATTTAATAATCTGGTGTAAAAATGCTTCTTAAAACACATTATACAGGGTATCCTGACTATTGGCAGGGGTCTTAAGGTCTGAAAATAAGTTTTTGTTTTCAATAGATATTTTTCTTTTTTATGTGTACTTTAATCTGAGCTCCACCTCTTTAATATTTGTCTTGTTATACGGTGAAGTTTGTTTCTAGAAGTCCTTCAATGCAAGACTTACATAAGTAGAAGTATTACACCCATAAGTTCACACCAAGCTAAAGTAATTCAACATCATTTGTATTATTATTTTGTATTATTACTTTGTCCTCCCTGCCCAAATTCAAGCATCCAGCCGCATTTATTTTTCTATTTATTGCCATACTAGAGCCAAATCTAATCAATAGTGTTGTTTTGCCAAACTCCTAAGTATAGCAGAACTAGAGAGCTAGGCCCAGACAGTTCTGTGTCAAATCCATCCTGTGATCCTGTAATCCCACACAAATAACACGTCATTAGCAATAATAAATGAAGATGGCTGAGTTATGTTTCAAGAAGCTTGTTGTTGCTGTTGTTGACGTATGTCACTTGATGAAACCAAGCACGATTGAGCCGGAGGCTACTCGTTTTAAGGCAAAGGGATGCGTCTTTCGTTTATAACGAGCAGTTATAAGGGAGCTACCCAATCGAAGTGTTAAGATTAATCACACGGGAGGCATAATATGAACTAGATATAAAACATAAGTTTCTGTTGTTGTTTCTGATGCCACTTTGTTAAACCAAGCTTGACTGAGCCATAAGATACTAGTACTAAGGCAAAAGGGTTTTATTCCGTTCTAATAAGCACCTTAATGATGAAAGAAAGCCTTTTGCTCAAGTGGATCCTAGTAATTTTGAAGCAGGGACCAAGCAGAAGATCCATAGACTTGGCCTGCCACCCCAGAGGTATTAATTGATAACTTGGAGGACATTGTGTCCACGAACATATTTTACGTGCCTCAGTCATCTTTAACGAACAAGACGGATCTTAGGCCGGCTCGAGCCCCGAACCCGCAACCTCTCAGTTACGAGATCGTTGCCTTTACCGACTGTGGTACCGCGGCTCTCAAGAAGATCGGAAAGTAATTACAAGATCTTGGCGTTCAAAAAGTCCGAGGAATTCCGATCTCAGGGAAGACCACCAACTAGATGGTTAGATATCATTAAAAATAATTAAAAAAGGAAAATTAAGAGCTGGACAAAAGTTGCTGAAAATAGAAGGCGCTGGAAGGAACTTGTGCTTGAGGCAGCCAAATCCTGTAGATGGCTGTTGGGCTTATGAAGAAGAAGGGAATGCAGACAACTATGACTTTGGTTTCTTTGGTATAAAAGACTATAAAAAACTATAAAAGACTATAGAAAAATACTATAAAATTTCTTACCAATTTTGCACAATTTATCCATTTATTCTTTCAATCAATCAATTGATTTTTGACTTATTTGTTTGTTACGGTCAGTTTTAATCTCTGCATTTTCACTACAGCCCAATTATAGTAGGATATCAGAAGTACAAACCGATGAGTAAACATAGATGGAAGTTTCAAAAACCTGTAAAGCATTCAGAAAAAAAGATCTTTAAACAGGAAAATAACTTTATCATACTGCACATTGTTTTCAATCAATCAATAGATTTTTGACTTATTTGTTTGTTACGGCCAGTTTTAATCTCTGCATTTTCACTACAGCCCAATTATAGTAGGATACCAGAAGTACAAAGCGATGAGTAAACATAGATGGAAGTTTCAAAAACCTGTAAAGCATTCAGAAAAAAAGATCTTTTAAACAGGAAAATAACTCTATCCTACTGCACATTGTTTTTCATTTCAATCCTATTTGAAGTATTTACCACAGGGCAAATGACTTTTAACTTTGAACGTATTTGTTCAAAGAAACTAAATGCTTTTCTATTTTTCCTTTCTTTCATACTTAAAAACGCTTCCGGGTGAATCAACTACCTACAAGAAAATGCATAAAGCACCATTTTATGAAAACATTTACTAGATCATAAATTACAATTCTATTGTGTTCGTATTTTCTGAGGGAGGAAGTTTCGATTTTTCGGCCTATCGTTTGCAAACGATTCTGATTTAATATCGAAGATTTTTTTATTTTCTGAAAAATTGTGGATGATTTTCAGAAGCAATTTCGACCCACGCCATAAACAAATCATGTTTTCCTGGGATATTATGGATGAAAAAAATAAAATAATAAAATGCACTTAGATTGCGGAAGAACAGGAAGGAAAAAAAAATTATTCGAAAGAAGGGATCCAAACTTAACCTCAATCCATCAAGAAGAAAAACAGGGTTCTTTTTGATGTAAAGAAAGGAAATATTTACAGCGTACTATCAAATTTTTTTTCTTATAACAGTAGCCATATTGAATGAGGAATTCTAAGGCATCCTAAGAAATGTTTTCTAAAAATAATCTATGATTTTCATTTAGTGGTGAATATGCATCCAGGGTGTCTAATGGGAAAAACTGTTTTCGTTAGAAAGGGATTTCTTTAAAAACGCTTCAGTGTGATAAGTTCTGGTCGAACCCGAACTTATTGATTGGTAAGTGGCATAAGTTTTCTTGCGCGGTCAACGTGCAGGGTTAGAATCCTAGGGTACTGGGCTAGAGCTTGAGAGTTTGTTTTGGTTTGGTTTGGAGCGCTACTGTCTACTGTTTTGCACACGAGGGCTAATGAGACCGGGACCTACAGTTTAAAGCCGATTCCGAACGGCTACAAACATCCATGCCAGCAGCGGGATTCGAACCCGCGAACTCCAGTTCCGAAGAGCAGAGCTCTACCATTCGGCCATCGTTCGGCATACAGAGTAAGAGGAAGGATAAGGCTTGAAATAATAGCATTAAACTCTCGAAAAGGGGGGATGGGGTGGATTTCGAACTCGCTTTTAATTTTGATAACCCTAACTCATGAAAAATTAAATATGGATGCATGTATCCATTCCAGGTACAACCGCTTCAGAAATTCGCGGACAGACAACTTAGGCTATTATTATATAGGGGATATATTTTAATGATTTTGTAGAAATATGCCGAGGTATATGAGCGCATAATAACAAGCAATGCGTTTTGTAATTTGTTGAAAACAAGAACAGAAAGAAATTGATTTCGAAAGAGAAAATTTACACACTTTAACGGTAGTAATTTTATTTTATGTTTTCAAGCTTATATCTCGTCTACCACAATATATAAACAAGTAAGATAAACAAAATTTGCCCGTAATTATTTTTAAAACCTTTTTTTTTTGTCTTTTCTATGAATATTTTTAAGTAATTTATTTCCCTTTTGTCGAGGAATCTCATTTTTCAAAATGCTAAACAATGCAATAAAAATATTTCAAATTAATTATCCCTGGAAAGTTCTTTTTAAAACTGAAATAAGAGCGAACAAACATATAGGAATAAGTTAATTTTACAATGTGTTTACTGCATGCAATTAAAAGAAAATTACCGGATGCCTACGGTTTCTTTTCCTCGAGAAAGGATAAATGGAATTCTTTAATAATTTTGGCGCCAGATGATGTTCTGAGATTCGAAGCGTTCTTTCGTTAATTGATATGTTTATTTCACTTGCAAACATTTTCTTTCAAATGTGTTTGTATCGTATAAATATATGCTTATATTTTCTTGCAATCAAAGCAAGTATTCTACTGGGATTTTTTTTATCCCTTGAAACACGAAAATTGAATTCTTGAAAAGATTGTATGCTTTTCATTTCTCACTATTATTCAGGAAATGTTTTCGTTGAATTTTAGTCGTTCTCGTTTGCTTTTGAATATATCTGTAATAATTTGTACGGAAAGAAATGTAGAAAAGGTTTTTTCTCTTGACAATTGCAAAAATGAATTTTGAAATGCAAACTGGTTTTTTAAATATGACTTGATTTCAAACAGTTACAATGATTTACGAGCATTGAGATCTGAACTCATTCCGGTACCGAAAGATAGGATTTTATTTGTTCTATCGCCATTCCGTACTTTTTATCCTGGTTTCTAATTTAAGCAATAAAAACAGCTTAAAATAACTTTTCAACAATATTTTGTTTTCAGGGATACATCTTTAGATTTAAGCCTCATATGTCGCTTCAGTTCTCAAGTTGATTTAGTTTCTGGAGACAGCTGGTAACATAAAATTGAAAAGTTGGCGTATCAGGTTTGTTGAAGAGGTGAATACCAGAACAAGAATTTGCGTTTTGTCACTTTACTACTAATATTTTTTTAAATACTGTTTATAACTATGTAAGATGTTAGTTTAAGTATAAAATTTATCATTTAAATGCACTATCTGTCTTGGCTAGTTTGTATCTTTCTACAACTCAGCCATTGAAATCTCATTAAGTGAGTCTTTTAATTCTATATGATAAGATGAAGATGAACAAATTATTTTTATTCTAACATTTAGAATACCATCTTAAGCACAACAAATAACACACGCACACACACAAAGTTTGATTTGCATTCAATAAGTGATCGATAGGGCTAGACAGAATAAAGTTTTTCTTCCAAAATATAGTTTAAATATATGGATGCAAAACAACATGAATATACTCGTACATAATATTAAGTACATAGTATGCAGGCTGTAACTAGGGTGTGGCAAAGGTGGCATTTGCCACTGGTGCATCAATCATAGAGGCGCCGCACCGTCTGAAAAATGGGGTCCGAAAGAAGATGATTCGCTACAAGAAAGAAATAAGGAAAGGTTGAAAAATATTTTTTTTTATTATAGAATCAGATATTACTTTTAAAATCCAATGTGTTTAAAAATTACTGTTTTATGAATTTTCTTATTTTTTAAAAATACTCCTAGAGACTAAACTTGTTATAGATTCTTACAAAATGTTTATTAGACACTTCTAATATGCTTATATATATATATTTGGGTATTCGTTTTAAATTTTGAATTTATTAAAGTTATTAAAACTAAATTTAAGCTTAGAAAATCATTTTTTTATAAAAATAATAAACTATCCAGTATAACAGTAAAATAATACTTCTAGATTGTTCGAAAATATTTTGAAATGTTAATAAAATATAGAAGAAAAAAATTGAAAATTAATATACTAGGAACATTTTAAGAATAAACAAAATGTTTTTAGTTCAATGTTAATATATGATATAGAAAAAACATTTATGTATCTTCTCCCTATATTAAGTGGTAGGGGCTCAGATCAGGATTTTTTTTTTTTTTTTTTTTTTGGCCACGGGCGCTAAAGGACCCAGTTACGGCTCTGATAGTATGAAACAATGGAAAATTTCATACTTTAGTCTGCTTCCGTGTAGTTGTGGTTTGGTTTGGAGTGCTACGGTCTACTTTTTGCAATACGAGGGATAAGGATACCGGGACCTACAGCTTAAAGCCGATTCCGAACGGCTACTGACATCCATGCCACGGTGGGATTCGAACCCACGAACTCCGGTACCGAAGGCTAGCACCCTAACCAATCGGCCATTGTTCGGCTCGTATACTTGTGTCTACTTCTCCAGCGGTTCAGATACTTTTTTTTCACTGGGGCCCCCCTCTTCCAGTATGAGAGCTACGAAAGTTTTTAGCACCTTTCAATTCTTAATAGCTTTTAACACTTACGCAGTGGCGAGGTTAGACAAATCTTAACTTTTTTTTTTCTCTGACCCATTCGAAGACATACAGCAGCAAATTTGATGACCGTGCCGCAAAAGTGACCCATAAATGGCTACCAAGCCACCGCTGACCTACGACAGGCTCGTCATGGTCCGATTTTAATGTGGTCCAACCTGGTAAGGAGCAAACACTACAGAGGTAAGCTCTTGACTACCAGGAAGAACTCTAGGAAAGATCCCTCAGGTACCCCGGGATCGTGAACCCCGTACAAACCTAAAGGATGTGTGCCCCTGCGGGCCCAAATCTTAACTTTGAAGTATCTCCATGTCTTCTATTATAGCTTTAGAATCTTGTGGAATTTTTCTTGATTATTACCGCAGTCCTCTTGACATATGCCACCTAACTTGAGAACTCCAATTCTAGTCTACGGCAGGAATGGAATATCCTCGGCACTCTGCCCACCGGGGATCTAGCATACGCAGTTGGACTATATAGATTTAACTTACAGTATATGTAACATTTAGATCCATTCAATGATCATCCTGAATAAAGATATAGCTTAAGGTACATAGAAAGCGGTTTGAAAAATGGCTCATGTTTTTAATGATAACACACACCATCCACTTAGTTGGCAAGTAATATTTTTTTAGACGGCAATAAGTACCAACAATTTTGTCTCTCCCTGAAATGAAAGGCTCTATATTATTTCTTGTCAGCAATTTTTTATAGTCATTAGAAAGCATATGATTTTTTTAGGGGGGAGGAGTATCACTTGCTTCTAAATTACAAGGATCCAGCGGGTTGTAATGTTATATGCGATCATCTGGTGGTGTTGAATGGGCAACATATTCGCAGCCGTGTTTGGCTTAAAGATATATGCCTGTATAGACACCTGCATCGGAAAGAAAAAAAAGATGATTTCAGTCAATGCTCCTGCTGGAAAAGTAAATTTATGGGGGTGGATCGAAAAATCATGTCGATCCAAATGCCAAAATTATAAATAGTAGCAGATACTCGAAATTTTGGTTGATTATTCATAAAATTACCATTCCCCCCTTTCAGTGTTAATTCTGAACGAGTTTTCCTTATCAAACAGAGAACCTCGAATATCAATAAGAAATATATCAAATACTCGAATATATCAATCAGAAAAACTAGTTCCTAAATTACGGGGGCACTCTTTGTTTACGTTGTTCCTAGGGTGTGTCGTGAATCATCAGTTCTTTTTATTCATTGTAGATGAGTTACCCAGCAAATATACACGCCAGTCATTCATAAAACTACACAAATAATATTTTAAAACACTTTAATGAAGCACAAATTAATCAATTCCCATCGACTCATCATCGAACGGAGCAACAACTTTTTTCCACAACATTCATCAAAAACCAAACACATTATACGAGAGAACTAGAAGTAATAGTTATTTTTTTAGGGTCTTTAGAAGCAGCAGTTAGTTAGAGTCAAAGGGAATTAGTAATTCTTTACAGAGGTAATGTTGGACAACTATATGCTTCATCCACAATAAAATGGCCAATAAATATCTGCGATATGGTACTGGCGAATGCTATAAGAAGCAAGTAATAATAATAATAATATTTAACTAATATTAATGATTGATTTACTGAAATAAATGAATATTTTTAAAAATATTTTGTCATTATGTTCTCACTATTAAAAAAGGAAATTCCGAAAAATTTTTAAGCGTAACAATTCTTGAAAGAATTGATCTCATGATTCTTTCCTTCGATAGTTAAGTACTTTCTGACATCGCATTGTTTCTTTATATTCTTTTAAATGCATTAGGAACGTATTTATGAGTTTATGAAGCATCTTTTATTACTACAATATAAAAAAATAACATGCCAGTTTCCGCAGGAAATACTTCGTTGCGAGCATAAGTATCCTCACAATATTTGCTATTTAAAAAAATCACGCCAGAGAGAGATTAGCGAACAACTTGCAGCCTGGAAATGATGGCTGAAAAAATATTTCATAAGAAAGATCTAACTTTAGGCACAATCTGTCAAAATGAAAAACAGAGGTCGTTTTAATACAGAAATGGAGAGAAATATTTATAGCCCGCTCAGCTTGTGTTCGTTGGGGAAAAAATTACTCTATCATAACATTCCACTTACGGTACACGCAGCTGTAAATCTTTCCAAAGAGTATTTTTTGATTCGTTTTTAATACTAAATATTATTTGCCTTCATGGACATATACGATTGAGTACATCGGGAGATTTCTAGCGAAAATTCAGGGAAAAATCTTTAACTTTGTATGTATATAATATTTCTTTGACACATATTTGCATTGTGTATGGACTTAAAATTACAATGTATTTAGCTAATCGTATAATGGCTCATGATATACACTTTTGAAGGGCAATTAATGTGGGATATTATGATCTGGTTAATGACAGAATATAAGTTACGGTACACGCATCTGTAAAACTTTTCAAAGAGTATTTTTTTTATTCGTTTTTAATACTAAATATTATTTGCCTTCGTGGACATATACGACTGCGTACATCGGAAGATTTCTAGGGAAAATTCAGGAAAAGTCTTTAACTTTGTATATATATAATATTTCTTTGACACATATTTGTACTGTGTATTATGGACTTGAAATTACAATATATTTAGCTAATCTATAATGGCTTGTGATCTACACTTTTGAAGGACAATTAATGTGGGAAAATATGATCTGGTTAATGACAGAAGTTAAGTTACGGTACACGCAGCTGTAAATCTTTCCAAAGAAAATATTATTTGCCTTCGTGGACATATACGATTGAGTACATCGGGAGATTTCTAGCGAAAATTCAGGGAAAAATCTTTAACTTTGTATGTATAAAATATTTTTTGACACATATTTGTGCTGTGTACGGACTTAAAATTACAGTGTATTTAGCTAATCGTACAATGGCTCGTGATAAGCACTTTTGAAGGACAATTAATGTGGGAAAATATGATCTGGTTAATGACAGAAGTTGAGTTACGGTACACATAGCTGTAAATCTTTCCAAAGAGTACTTTTTGATTCGTTTTTAATACTAAATATTATTTGCCTTCGTGGACATATACTATTGCATACATCGGGAGATTTCTAGGGAAAATTCATAAAGAGTCTTTAACTTTGTATATATATATACATATATAATATTTCTTTGACACATATTTGTACTGTGTATGGACTTGAAATTACAATATATTTAGCTAATCGTATAATGGCTCGTGATCTACACTTTTGAAGGTCAATTAATGTGGGAAAATATGATCTGGTTAATGACAGAAGTTAAGTAACGGTACACACAGCTGTAAATCTTTCCAAAGAAAATATTATTTGCCTTCGTGGACATATACGATTGCCTACATCGGGGGATTTCTAGCGAAAATTTAGGGAAAAGTCTTCAACTTTGTATATATATAATATTTCTTTGACACATATTTGTGCTGCGTATGGACTTAAAATTACAATATATTTAGCTAATCGTATAAAGGCTCGTGATATACACTTTTGAAGGGCAATTAATGTGGTAAAATATGATCTGGTTAAGGCGACAGTGGACCTTTAGAGCAAACTTTTTTTCTTTTAAATGAATTTCCTTGAAGATTGACTATGTTATTAGTACTATTGATATATAGATATTTTTAAAATATGAAGGTAAAATATTAATTAGTTTTCGAGTTATTAATTAGTAATTGTTTCATAATTAGCTTAATTGAAAATGCTCCAGGCGCATCAATTTTGTATAAAATATTATAAAAAAAATTTTAAGTATACCTTATAGACTTTACAAAAAAATGTAGTTGTTTCCATAAACATTCATAGAAAACATGAAGAGAAAAAGAATAATTATGATGATGATACCCATATTTTGCAGAATAAACAGCTATAGCGGTTAATTAAAATGCATAACTAATATATTATATGCTTCAAAACATACCCGTTTCAACTAGACTTTATTTTATAAACTCTAACGTAAATAATACTGGAATTTCAGAGACAATGATCTATTTTCAATGCGCCTGGAGTACTTTAAACATTTGTAATACATGAAAATTTTACTTCTGAGTAAACAGCATTTCAAGTTATTATTGCTATACCCATAAGTAATGATAAAATGATGGGAATGAAAAAATGCTTTTTGTTCCGTATTCCTAATGATATATTCTTTCACTATTCACTAAAATCGAAATGCGAATTTTCGGTTGATTTTAGCCAATTTGAAAGTTTACAAGACAGATCGCCTTAATGACAGAAGCCAAGTTTTCCGTGAAAAAACGATGAATTTACTTAAATGTCTCACAATTTTTATTTCCTTGTACAGAGTACAGGAAGTATTGTATCCCGTTAAATTTAAGCATTGAGATTTCAACAGAACCTGCTTTAACCTATTGTTTAAACCTACTTTGAATCGTGAAGTGAACGTGCAAAGTGTGCTTTGTAACAACATCTGAATAAGATGGAGAAGAGAGTTTTATAGAGAATGTGCGCATAACGTCAATTACAGCAAAAATTGCAGCTCAATTTCCTCGTTGGCAAAATATTTGAATTTCCTACGGATTCTGTTTGTTATTGGGGTTTTAATTTTGTCAATTATCTGAAAATGGTAACAATCCGTTGTGCGTATGGCTGTATAAGCGTTAAAAAATGAAAATATATTTTATTGCTTTCCTAAAGATTCTACATTGCGAATGTTTCGACAGAAGCTTTGAATAAAAAACTCGCCAAGATCCAATTGCAGCTCAACTTCCTGTTAAAATATTTGAATTACCTATTGTGCTTGCTATTGGGGTTTTAATTTGTAATTAATGAAAATGGTAACAATCTGTTGTACGTATGCTGTACTAAAGCGTTTCAAAAAAGGTGAAAATATTGGATTTTATTGCTTTCCTAAGATTCTACATGCGAATGTTTTGAAGAAGCTTTGAAAAGGTAAAAACTGACTAGATCCAATTGCAGCTCAACTTCCTCGTTGGCAAAATATTTGAATTTCCTACGGATTCTGTTTGTTATTGGGGTTTTAATTTTGTCAATTATCTGAAAATGGTAACAATCCGTTGTGCGTATGGCTGTACTAAGCGTTTCAAAAAAGGTGAAAATATAGGATTTTATTGCTTTCCTAAAGATTCTACATTGCGAATGCTTTGGACAAAAGCTTTGAAAAGGTAAGACTGGACTCCAAGATCCAATTGCAGCTCAACTTCCTCGTTGGCAAAATATTTGAATTTCCTACGGATTGTGCTTGTTATTGGGGTTTTAATTTTGTCAATTATCTGAAAATGGTAACAATCTGTTGTACGTATGGCTGTACTAAGCGTTTCAAAAAAGGTGAAAATATTGGATTTTATTGCTTTCCTAAAGATTCTACATTGCGAATGCTTTGGACAAAAGCTTTGAAAAGGTAAGACTGGACTCCAAGATCCAATTGCAGCTCAACTTCCTCGTTGGCAAAACATTTGAATTTCCCACGAATTGTGTTTGCTATTGGGGTTTTAATTTTGTCAATAATCTGAAAATGGTAACAATCTGTTGTACTTATGGCTGTACTAAGCGTTTCAAAAAAGGTGAAAATATTGGATTTTATTGCTTTCCTAAAGATTCTACATTGCGAATGCTTTGGACAAAAGCTTTGAAAAGGTAAGACTGGACTCCAAGATCCAATTGCAGCTCAACTTCCTCGTTGGCAAAATATTTGAATTTCCTACGGATTGTGCTTGTTATTGGGGTTTTAATTTTGTCAATTATCTGAAAATGGTAACAATCTGTTGTACGTATGGCTGTACTAAGCGTTTCAAAAAAGGTGAAAATATTGGATTTTATTGCTTTCCTAAAGATTCTACATTGCGAATGCTTTGGACAAAAGCTTTGAAAAGGTAAGACTGGACTCCAAGATCCAATTGCAGCTCAACTTCCTCGTTGGCAAAATATTTGAATTTCCTACGGATTGTGCTTGTTATTGGGGTTTTAATTTTGTCAATTATCTGAAAATGGTAACAATCTGTTGTACGTATGGCTGTACTAAGCGTTTCAAAAAAGGTGAAAATATTGGATTTTATTGCTTTCCTAAAGATTCTACATTGCGAATGCTTTGGACAAAAGCTTTGAAAAGGTAAGACTGGACTCCAAGATCCAATTGCAGCTCAACGTCCTCGTTGGCAAAATATTTGGATTTCCAACAAATTGTTCTTGCTATTGGGGTTTTAATTTTGTCAGTTATCTGAAAATGGTAACAATCTGTTGTACTTATGGATGTACTAAGCGTTTCAAAAAAGGTGAAAATATTGGATTTTATTGCTTTTCTAAAGATCCTACATTGCGAATGCTTTGGACAAAAGCTTTGAAAAGGTAAGACTGGACTCCAAGATCCAATTGCAGCTCAACTTCCTCGTTGGCAAAATATTTGAATTTCCTACGGATTGTGCTTGTTATTGGGGTTTTAATTTTGTCAATTATCTGAAAATGGTAACAATCTGTTGTACGTATGGCTGTACTAAGCGTTTCAAAAAAGGTGAAAATATTGGATTTTATTGCTTTCCTAAAGATTCTACATTGCGAATGCTTTGGACAAAAGCTTTGAAAAGGTAAGACTGGACTCCAAGATCCAATTGCAGCTCAACGTCCTCGTTGGCAAAATATTTGGATTTCCAACAAATTGTTCTTGCTATTGGGGTTTTAATTTTGTCAGTTATCTGAAAATGGTAACAATCTGTTGTACTTATGGATGTACTAAGCGTTTCAAAAAATGTGAAAATATTGGATTTTATTGCTTTTCTAAAGATCCTACATTGCGAATGCTTTGGACAAAAGCTTTGAAAAGGTAAGACTGGACTCCAAGATCCAATTGCAGCTCAACTTCCTCGTTGGCAAAATATTTGAATTTCCTACGGATTGTGCTTGTTATTGGGGTTTTAATTTTGTCAATTATCTGAAAATGGTAACAATCTGTTGTACGTATGGCTGTACTAAGCGTTTCAAAAAAGGTGAAAATATTGGATTTTATTGCTTTCCTAAAGATTCTACATTGCGAATGCTTTGGACAAAAGCTTTGAAAAGGTAAGACTGGACTCCAAGATCCAATTGCAGCTCAACTTCCTCGTTGGCAAAATATTTGAATTTCCTACAAATTGTTCTTGCTATTGGGGTTTTAATTTTGTCAGTTATCTGAAAATGGTAACAATCTGTTGTACTTATGGATGTACTAAGCGTTTCAAAAAAGGTGAAAATATAGGATTTTATTGCTTTCCTAAAGATTCTACATTGCGAATGCTTTGGACAAAAGCTTTGAAAAGGTAAGACTGGACTCCAAGATCCAATTGCAGCTCAACTTCCTCGTTGGCAAAATATTTGAATTTCCTACGGATTCTGCTTGTTATTGGGGTTTTAATTTTGTCAATTATCTGAAAATGGTAACAATCCGTTGTACGTATGGCTGTACTAAGCGTTTCAAAAAAGGTGAAAATATAGGATTTTATTGCTTTCCTAAAGATTCTACATTGCGAATGCTTTGGACAAAAGCTTTGAAAAGGTAAGACTGGACTCCAAGATCCAATTGCAGCTCAACTTCCTCGTTGGCGAAATATTTGAATTTCCTACGGACTCTGCTTGTTATTGGGGTTTTAATTTTGTCAGTTATCTGAAAATGGTAACAATCTGTTGTACTTATGGCTGTACTAAGCGTTTCAAAAAAGGTGAAAATATTGGATTTTATTGCTTTCCTAAAGATTCTACATTGCGAATGTTTTCGACAGAAGCTTTGAAAAGGTAAAACTGGACTCCAAGATCCAATTGCAGCTCAATTCCTCGTTGGCGAAATATTTGAATTTCCTACGGATTCTGCTTGTTATTGGGGTTTTAATTTTGTCAGTTATCTGAAAATGGTAACAATCTGTTGTACGTATGGCTGTACTAAGCGTTTCAAAAAAGGTGAAAATATAGGATTTTATTGCTTTCCTAAAGATTCTTCATTGCTAATGCTTTTGACAAAAGCTTTGAAAAGGCAAGACTGGACTCCAAGTTCTTCGAGAATTTGTGGCAAAAAATTTCAGAATGGTAATAAAACGTTAACCTTACTGTAATGTAATAGATTATATAAAATTATTATGCTCTAAGAATTTTTTTTATTATTACATGGTTTCCGCGCACCTGGAAAGTCATGGAAAGCAAAATGAGTTTCAAGCAAAATGAGTAAAAGTCATGGAAAATCATGGATCCGCTAAACTACCGATTAAAAAAAATGCATTGAATTGTTTAATTGTACTTTTACTTGTCATTTGATTGAAGTTACTGAGTTTGGTATTTATGTATTATCCTATTGACCCTTTTGCCAAGTAAAATTTGTTCACCAAGGAAACTCAAAGTGAGAAAGCTTAATGGGTGGGTAAATGTATATTATTCTGTTTTTTTTTCTTAAATTGTAGATTAAAATTTTATTAATATAATAATAATTTTTTTTAATAAAAATTAGTTAAGATTTTTGCACAAAATATAAGTTTATCTTTAGGGATATTGTATATAAATTATAGGGTTATATTTGGCTATATTCATGGCCCTGGATAATACCAAAGTACCCTGAATTCAAATTGGAAACATTTTGTTAAAATTGCTATATGATTATACTTAGGCATGTAGATACAACAATTTATTTTTATGTGAGTTTATACACTTATAAAGTAAGTTTATAGTTTTTTATGATAAAATTCTGTAATTTCTCTAAACGCATATATTTTATTTTTTGTAATCAGAAGTTTTATTATCTATACTTTTAACGAAAGCTTTTTAAAGTCATGGAAAATGATCTGCTAAATAAAGTCATGAAAAGTCATGGATTAAGAAAAATTTTATTTTGGCATACCCTGTTATTAGTAAGTTCTTTTTTCATATTTCTAATGTATTTTCTATTTTTGTGAGAATACTGTATATAAATGTAATTATTTTTTGTCCTTAAAATGATAGGTTTTGTACATTTTATTATTTTCTTATTTATGTAATAGTGTATTGTGCTTATTAACATAATCAAGCAGTTATATTTGGATTTGATTATGATACTTTAATAGTTCTGTGCAAAGTGTTTAATTTTTTTTTTAAATATATAATTTTGTAAGCTAAAAAAGTCTATTTGAATTACTCGAGTTTCTGATGTTTTTTATTTAAATAAAATTCAGTTTTATTGTATTTTATCGAAGCTCATAAGATACAATGAAAGCAAGCAATGTTTTGCCAACGAAAAGTTGAGTTGTAGTATGCACTCGTATTTGTTTACAAACATGCACTTTCTCTATTGGCAGGATTTAAGTTGCATGTAGAAGAATGTGAAAAAAAAGGAGGGGGGACCATAATTCGAGAAGAAAATTCAACTTTGTTGCTACCAGTGTTTTTTAACAGATATACGATAGTAATGAAATACAGATGCAGAAACACTTCTAGTGATTAAAATTTTCTTCCTTGAATACCTGTCTTTATTCATGCGTAGACTGAAGGATTACAGGAAGTAGTAAAAGTTACTGCGTGTATTACACACAAATGCAGTTTTTACCCTATTTTTTAAGTACGCGTTAGACACGAGTAAATAGGTTTAATTTTTTCCTTTATTTAAAACTAGCTATAGTCTGGCGTTGATATATAAGAGTTATTTTTTTTTTTTTGTGTTGTAAATTTTTTACGGATTTACAAAAGCTGAAAATTTTTTTTTATTAAAACATTTTTAACGTAAAGCCTCATTTTCGTTTTAAGTTTTTTTTTAAACAAACAAAATATCTGGCTTAACGAAGAAAATGTTCTTGATCGGTGGGATGCCAATATATTTTTTTCCAGAAAATTATGATCACTTGATAATTTACGGTGATATTAATCGAAAAACAGAAAATTATTTGCAAAATCCATAATTTTTAATAGATTTTGATAAGTTGCTTATTGCATACACATGTTCCGAAAAAGAGAAAATCATGTAGTTGAGGTGAAAATTCACTATGTTATTAAATGTTTAAGTTGATTAGTTTGGTTTACCGTCCTACTACGCTGTCTACCAATAAGTATTTGGACATCTATGCAAATGACGATATCTGCGGTCCTGAGGTACGTCACGGCCTCCACCGGTATACATCGTGTAAGAAACAGCACCGGCATTAGTCGCATACAAGATGCCGCTCAGTTCGGAGCTCTCTGTTTTCCAGAAAGGTATAATTATCAGGTATCACAAATGCTACCGACCCTTAAGGGACATATCTAGCGATCTGAAGTACCCTAGAACGATAGTGGCCTATGTGATTAAGAAGTTGCAGGTGATTGGGCATTGTCGGAATGTGCCCCGAGTCGGCAGACCAACGAAACTAGGAGATATAGACCGACGAGTGCTATCCAGAGAAATTCGGAATAACTGACCCCAGACCGACGTCTGGAGGTGTTTCCCCTGGTATGGACTGGGACCCTTGGTCCCCATTCATGGTAAGCTCAACGCCTATGCCTACTGCACTATTTTGGATGATAATGTACTCCCTACGTTGTGTCAGTTTTACGGGTTGGACCCCTGTTACTTTCAGGACGACAATGCCAGTTGTCATGTTTCGAGGTTAACCAAGGCTTGGTATGATGCCAATGGAGTTCATCGAATGGACTGGCCTGCCCAGAGCTCAGACCTGAACTCTATCAAGAACCTCTGGGACGAGTTGGATCGACGAATTAAGAGGTTTACTACCCATCCAAAATCGGTGAAGGAACTTGTATGTCTACTCCAAGCCGAATGGAAGACAATACCACAATCTGTAATACAAAGACTTGTGTCAAGTATGCCTCGGAGGGTTCACACTGTAATTGCTTCTCGTGGAATCCCTACCAACTATTGATTTTGAATAAAGTTTGTTTTTCTTTTCTATTACAGGTGTCCAAATACTTATTGGTAGACAGTGTATCTTTTGCTACACGAGGAATAATGACATGTGAATTACTGCTTCAAGTTGATTCCGAATGACGAAGTACATCCGTCGGAGTCGAACTCCGGTACTAAATTGCAGCTCCTTACCCATTCGGCCATCATTCAATATTTAAGTCAAATTGAGTCATTTTTAAAAATTGTAGAAAAATCTATTCAAATAAGTATTTTTTTCGTTAATAACACAGTTGGAAAGATTAAATTCTGGACTTTTCAACGACAATAAAAAGTATCGAATGTAAGAATTACAAAAATGTACAAGGTAATTTAAAAACCTGCTTCTTAAAAAAAGTTTCAAAATCAACCTTTTGAAAGACTTGTATAAGTATAAATAAATCTTTATTTAAAAAAAAAAATTATACTATGCAACGAAGAAATAATGGGGCTATACGATTCACTCCGTATTTTTAGTTTAACTCCGTCTAGAATGAACTGGTAGTAATTTTAAAATGTCTGGAACTCTAGGCAGACATCATAACGCATTCTGTTTCGCCAAGCGTCGCTGGAAATTGCAGTCAGCCAAAAAACTTATTTAATCATCGAGTATATTTTAAGAACCCCTGATTGTTTTAACATTTTAGGAAACTTTATGATATTTAGTAAACGATAATTATAATTTTTCTTTGTAAAAACATTTTTAATAGTTTAGTTTATGTATTTTCTTTATAACCAAAATGTCTCGAACTCTAGGCAGACATCGTACGCATTCTGTTTCCCCGAGCGTCTCTGGAAATTGCAGTCAGCCAAAAAAAATTATTTAATCATCGAGTATATTTTAAGAACCCTTGATTGTTTTAACATTGTAGGAAACTTTATGATATTTAGTCCTTCTTCAATTCCTCAGTGGTATGACAGCCCAGGATGGGCCTTAGCCTTCTCTAGAATTCCATACCAGGCAGTCCTATCTTTGGCTCTGGATTTCCAATTTGAAAATTTCAAGGATCTTATGTCTTTCTCAGTGCAGTCTAGCCATCTAAGTTTTGGTCGTCCTCTCATTCGGGTTCCTATTGGTTTGGCCGTAAAGACTTTTTTTGTGGATCTATTGTCATTAAGTCGAACTAGGTGTCCAGTCCATTTTAATCTTTGTAAGCTAATAAAATTAATTTTATCTGGGTTTTCATATGTTCTGTATAATTCAATATTTGTTCTTCTTCTCCATATACCATTTACATTAATTCCCCCAAAAATACTTCTCAATATTTTTCTCCCAAAAACTGCTAGGGTTTCCTTGTCTCTTTCTGTCAATGCCCAGGTTTCAGCTGAGTAAGTCAAAACAGGTCTTATTAGGCATTTATACAATATTATTTTAGTCAATCTTTTAATGTACTTAGACTTTAAATATTTCTTTAATCCAAAAAAAATATTGATTAGCAGCAGTAATTCTGCTATGAATTTCAACAGATATATTATTTTGTGTATTAATTTCCGAACCTAGGTATATAAACTGCTTTACAGTCTCAAATCTATAACTGCCTATTTCTAAGAAGTATGATATTTAGTAAATGTTAATTATAGTTTTTCTTTATAAAAACATTTTTTAATAGTTTAGTTTATGTATTTTCTTTATAAACAAAATGTATGGAACTCTAGGCAGATATCATAACGCATTCTGCTTCGCTGAGCGTCGCTGGAAATTGCAGTCAGCCAAAAAACTTAGTTAATCATCGAGTACATTTTAAGAGCCATTGATTTTTTTTTAACATTGCAGGAAACTTTATGATATTTAGTAAATGTTAATTATAATATTTCTTTACAAAAACATTTTTAATAGTCTAGTTTATGTATTTTCTTTATAAACAAAATGTTTGGAACTCTAGGCAGATATCATAACGCATTCTGTTTCGCCGATCGTTACTGAAAATTGCAGTCAGCCAAAAAAACTTAGTTAATCATCGAGTACATTTTAAGAGCCCTTGATTTTTTTTTTAATATTGTAGAAACTTTATGATATTTAGTAAGTGTTAATTATAATTTTTCTTTATAAAAACATTTTTAATAGTTTAATTTATGTATTTTCTTTATAAACAAAATTAAAACACATAGGTAGTTTTATAGAAAACAAATTCTCTAAACAGAAAGTTTTAGTTTTAAAAATTTCTAATCATTACTTGTTATTTTAATCAGGATGGCTGTAATAGTCTCTCATCCAGAAATAAATTTTGATGCCCAAAACTTCTAACACAGAAGAATTTTATGGTAGTTAAAAACACATTGTTTAAACACTCTAAAAGACATACTGTTTAAACACTCTAAAAAACATATTGTTTAAACACTTTAAAGAAAAATATATTGTTCTATAGAAAAACATACTGTTTAAACACTCTAAAGAAAAATCCTATTATTTAAACACTTCTAAAGTTTAGAATCTGAAATAGAATGTTTAAACAATATGTTTTCCAGAACCTTAAAATCTCTGTGTTAGAACTTTGAGGTTTAAACATTTATTTCTGAATAAGAAACTATTACAGTCTTAATTTAAATAACAAGTAATGAGTGTAACTTTTAAAACTATAACTTCTTCCTGAGACAATCTTTTTTTTTAAAGTATAAAATTACCTATACATTTTTATTTTGTTTTCAAAGGAAATTTATAAAACTATTAAAGCTATTAAGAATATTTTTAAGAGGAAAAAAATTAATCAACATTTCCTAAATATCATAAAATTATTTCCTACAAAGTTTTTGAAAATATAAAATTAAGATATTCTCGATGATTCGATAATTTTTTGGGGTAAACTGTGCACTTTAAAGGGTGAAATAATTAGGGTAGAATCACAGTTCAGGGTGCCGGCAGCCATGTTTTTAGCTCTATTTTTGTACAAGTAATCGCCAAATTGACGCCAAGTGATGTTTACAATTTGTGCTTCGTTTTGTATTAAGTTTATACCCAATTTCAAAGCATATTTTGAACAAAAGTGTTTGGAATTTTGTTAGGAGGAATACAAATTTAATAAAAATATAGGAAATGAAAAATAGAGCAAGGTTTGCCAGAAAACTGGGTTCTAGAATTTGGCGACATCGCCCACGCTTGTCGTGACCACTGAACTTGGTTCGGTGAACCCCCCGAACTGGGATAAAGCCAAAATTAGTTTTCTGGTGGTTTTAATTGATATCCCCATTAATTAAAATCCCATTTAAATTTAAAGTAGACACTGACCACCCTCTCGTCAAGAATGTCTAGTGTGCAAAATTTCATCGAGATTGGAACAAAACTGTAGACGAAGTTGTCATACAAACATATACTATTCTTTATTATCTAGATCCTAAGACTTAGCAAAGCCGAACGGTGGCTGAATGGTTAAGGTGCTGGCCTTCGAAACCAGAGTTCGTGGGTTCGAATCCCACTATGGCATGGATTTGCGTAGCCATTTGGAATCGGCTTTAAGCAGTAGGTCCCGGTCTCATTAGCCCTCGTGTTGCAAAAAGTAGACCGTAGCACTAAAAAGCCAATACCAAACGAATACCAAAGACTCAGCAAAAGAAATATAATATAAATATAGGTTCAAACTATGTTATACTACATTGTTGAGAAAGTTTTCGTATAAGCGTAAAATTATAAAGACACACACATGTTTGATAATTTCATGTCAAAAAAAGAAAATTTGTCAACTATACTACACTTTAGCAGCACGGGATTATACGATTTTGTTAGTACTTAAGAGAAAAATATGATTTCCTCTTATTTTCAACAAAAGAAATTTAAAAACAAGCACTTGGAAACAGTTTTTCCTATTTTCTGTTTAAATAAAAATAATTTTAAATTTTCTTGACTAAAAATTTATTTTCTCTTCTAAAAAATGTAAGATGGCTCCCATTATGTTTAGTAGAAGATTTCCTTCACCATTTTCGGAACTTTCCATTAATAATTACATACTGTTCTTTCAGATACCATTATATAGTAGTAGGCAAGACAGAGAAAAAGAAATGGGACATCACTTAGCCTTCTTCACAATCGTCCACAACTTTTTCTTCTTTTTTTCTTTTCTCACAAAAGAACTTCATTTCTTCAACGTCCTCTAGCAGCTCATTAATGTCGTCGCATATCTCACGGAGAGCTATCCTGAAAGCTACAAGCAAATAAAACGAATCACAAAACCCTCTATTACATGGTGCTTACAAGAAGGGTTATTTTCTCTCGTTCTTTATTTACTCCCATTTGCATATGTTTTGAAGTTAATAAGCTATGCACGGACATCCTGCTGAAGAGCGTCTCGCGATTCAAGATCAAGTCCATGGAGACCGAAAGTCCTTGGCAGAGATCACACACACCACATTACCATTTCCTCGCAGGAGAAAATGAATGCCAAGCATAACAAACTGAGGGCTTCTCTTTCCTTTATCAAATCTTCTGAACCGATCATTTACAAAGGCTGGTTTATATTCGCTGAAAGAAATAAGCAAATTAAATTTCTTTGTTCCGTTTTGCTGATTTCTTTTTTAGAACTTTTTAAAAGTATTATTATTCTTCTCTAATACGCGGCGTTCAAAGGAAAGATATCTTTGCCTTTTTTAAAAAAGTAAATAAATATGTGGAATTGTATCCAAGCTGTGCGATGAAAAGCGAGAAGAAATCGCTTGCAATCATGGAGGAAATGAGAAATCGAGCTTGACTGATCATTTTTGTGAATTGAAAGAGTTTTATTTTTATTTTTTTTCCGTTTTCAATAAAACTGGAGCAGTAAATGATTTTTAAATTATGCTGCTATTTGTTTTCTTTGATGTCGTTTTCGTTTTTAGAAGGAAGAAATAAGAAATTCTACATCCCTATACAAACCGTAAATTAAGATCCACTTTGATGATGTGTGCTAATGTCATTTGAAAGATTTACACAAATTTGTCTGAAAAAAATAATAAATGCAACGTAATAATAATTGTTATTTGCTTATTTATTTGCTTATATTTAAACTCTTAGATTAAAATATTAGCCAGTCCGTAAGCTTAAAGAATTCCAATGAATGCATCCATTAAGAAGCATCAATTCGTGACTTTTTAAATACTACGTATTAACGTCTAGTCTCCTCATATTCGGTTAGAACTAATCATGGATTAACAATATAATTGTATATAATTTAATCTACGATTAATCTAATCAGCTATGGTGAAACCATCGGCTATGACGTGAATGGAACTATTAACAGGAAGATTTCAAACACGTTTAGAAACCAGTTACTAAATGAGAATGAGATCTGCCTCAAATTTGCTGAACTGAAATCTATGAAAACCATTGAGAAAGTTATTTATGAATTACATACACATATTTAATTTAAGTATATGTACTTTCGTACATACATTTTTGTACTCGATTTATTTAATTACTGAACTGGAGTGTCCTAAAAACTAAAAAAAAAATAATTTGTGAAAAAAAATCTTTTGGCAGCTATTTTTACAAAATAGATTGAAATATGACTCACTATGACATATAAATAATTTCAAATTTTCACGATATGCGATAGACATTTTTAAAAAATATAATTTGGCATATAGCATTCATAATTATAAAGTAAAAATAGAGCAATTTTATGCAACGTTACGAACTACTTTAATGCCCTTCCCATTCATTCGCATGTTTACGACAGCCAATAGGCAAACAATAAGCTGCCCTTCAGTTTGAAACAAGAGTCAGAATTGTTATAAGTTTTAAGATGTACCCTGCTGCGTGAAATCGCCTTATAGCATATAATACCACATGCGTAGTAACATTTCCTTTACACATTTATACCTCTTAATCAAACCATTTTTTAAAATTTAATCTGTACCATGTTCCCCTAAAAAATACTTTTTTTTGCATATTCGTAAAATGTTTGGAAGTTATCAAAAAATTGCAAAAAGATTTCTTATATCTTTTTAAGTATAACAGCCGTATCTTAAAAAAAATCCCATAAACATTGCCAATACTTTGCAAAAGTTACCAATGTTTTGTGATTCTGGATGATAACTTTTTTTCTTTTTCGTGATGTAGGTGGTCAATTCATGCATCACCAAAACATTACTAGAAAGCTTGAGTTTAAGCATGTACTTTATCAGGCCAAAATAGGGAACAAATTGCTAAGAATTTTTAAGAATATTTCTAACAAAATATAATCCCATGTATCTAATATTGCACACACATAGATATGTGTACATATTTATAGACACGTTTCTAATCACATGCCAAACGATGACCGAATGGTAGAGCGCTGCTCTTCGGAATCGGAGTTCGGGAGGTGCGAATCCCTCAACAGGCATAGATGTTCGTAGCCGTTCGGAATCGGCTTTAATCAGTAGGTCCCGATCTCATTGGCCTTCATGTGCAAAATAATAGACCGTACTGCTCCAAATCAAACTAAACTATTTCTGATCACATAGACTTTATAAATATTTATTGCTCTGACTACATCATTTTTAGACTCACCTGCATTAGAAAAATTGTTTAACGGAAGTGAGTGTCCCATGACGTGGAATAGTCTCAAATAATATAGCCTAGAATGTCACCAAGTCGCTTTATTTTGAAATAGATCGCTAAACTTAAATGTGAAATTTAATCGCCAAATTTGACTTCCTGGGGATGAAATAAAAGTAACGTAAAGAAAAAGAAATAAAAAAATTACATATTTGTATTGTCCATTCATTCTTTTAATTCACTTTGTTTAAAATGATATAGTTGATTTATATAAAGTAAAGAGAAAACAAAGATCTGGGGCTACAAGTGGATGAATGGTTTTGAGTGCTACGGTCTATGATTTTGCTACTCGAGGGTTAGTGAGACCGGTACCTGTTGTTAAAGCCAACTTCGAACGGCTACAAACCTCAATGCCATCAGTGGGATTCGAACCTACGAATTCGGGTCCCTAAGAGATGTTCCCTACCAATTCAGCAATCGTTTGGCCAAGTTAAAATGTAAATTTATGAAAGTGGTTCAGAGTACTTCATACTTAGTATTTGATTAGCAGCGTCATCATTAACATTTTGGTAATACTAGAGCTAATTAGATCGTACAGACTTCTTCAATGGCCTCGATTCTGAAGATCTACAGATGAATATGTTTATAGCGGGTTTCGAACCAGACTCTAATGTAAAAAGGCAGCACTTTTTTAGGTCGATCATCGTCCAAATTACATTATATTCTGAAATCTTTACTATTTAGGGTTTCACTGTCGTAACTGTATTTTCGTTTCAAAACGATCTTCATAGTACGATAAAATAAGTTTTAATTTAATAATTACAATGTAAGACATCTAGCATTAATTTTGTAGAAAGTAAAATCATTGTAATGAAATTATTTGTTGTTATTTCAAAACAGCCTTGGCACAATTGATTAGAAACCAACTTAAAGTTGGTTTCTAATTAATTTTGAGGTCACTTTCAATTTCATACTTTGGAGAGCTCTGTTATGCATCTATAATGTATGGTACTATACGGACTTATAAAGCATAATGGAATGCTTGGCGACGAATGCATTGCATTATCGACTAAATTAGAAATCACTCAGAATCGGTGATAGATAAATCATTAACTGGCCGAACGTGAATTAATTTGCATTTAACACAGCAGTAATGCTGACGTATGCAAAATCTGGACTCGTAGAATCCACTAAGTGGAAAATTTATACACAATATAATTAAATTTAACTCGAAATTTCTTTTGAATATTTTTACTAAACTATTTAAAGAATTAGGGGGGATTTTCTACAAATAAATCATCCTGAGATCTAACGTGATTTAATTTTCTTCTAACCAGTAATAAATAATATTTTTAGCCAAACAAAAGCAGGAAGAAAAATGTGATTTACTAAAAATTTTCATAGGAAAGAAAAATTTGAACTGCCGAAATTAATGTAGCACTGAGCGTGCAGTTATTAGAGCTATTTTTTTAAATTAATAACTCTTCTGATCATTTATAAAAAATGTTCCTTATGCCAATTCTGAATAGATTTATGTCTCTCAAATTTGTTTAAACACTTTTTCTAGAAGAGAAAAATTAGAGGTGTGCTTAGGAAGAAATTCTGAATACCTAACGGTAATTCCTTCCTCGATAAAGCTAGGAAAATATATTCTTGCTCTGTGGATACAGTATCATCTCAATGTACTATTTTTCTCCCGATAAACAAGGAAAATTATAAGCGAGCTTCTAAAATTGGAAACGAGCATCTAAGTATCGGAATAACATGATTATAAAAGTATGAAAATTTTGGCCTTTTACTCGTAACATTTGTGAAGAATGACCTGAAAATTTTGTTTATCCTGTTCCAGAGCATTGCTCGGAAAGCACCACTCTAATGTTTATAGATTACTGCAAGAATAAATAAATTAATAAAATTTTCTTGCTTTTGTAAAAATAAATTTGAAGTCATCTACAGGTAAAATATGTTTGTACTAATTAAATATCAAAATAGATTAGAATAGACGAAATCTACAAGACTGCTTATGTACACTTTGTCTTGGAGATGAAGGGCTATCATTCCCTAAGCGTTTCAACAGGTAGAGGGTGGCCCAAAATTAACTCAAGATTTGAATTTGCCACCATTTGTGAGCAAAGCGTTGGTAAGCCTATTAAAAAAACTCCATTTGACAGATGAGAGTTTAGGGTTAGTAAAAATGGATCTTTAGATGATAGAAGAACGTATTTTCATTGTTTAACAACATTTTAAAAATAATGAAATTCTGGCTGCCACAGTTAGAAAACTTCGTACAAAATATTGTCGGAATAAGGCGATTTCACGCAGTAGGACAAATTCTCAAATTATGACAATTCTGGCTTTAGTTTCAAACGGAAGGGCAGTTTATTGTTTGTCTGTTGGCTGTTGAACACATGAAAATGAATGCATTATAGTAGTTCGTGATGTTGTGACAAATAGCCTTATAGGGATTTAACTTCGTCTAAACTGTGATGACAGTAATTGATAAATTCTGGCAGACTGGACCAGTTGGTGATGCTTAGCACACTGGTCGTCCATGAACAAGTCGTTCAAACGTCAAGATCGAAGCAGTACGTAAGAGTGTTGGTGAAAGTCCAAAATTTCGACAAAAGAGTGTGTAAGTTTCAGCAAATCCATGCAGGCCATATGCCCTATGTCTTATTCTATACATAACTCTATCGTGTGTACTTAATGATTCAATATAAAATAACGACTTGAAAAACTGTGTTTTTTTAATCAATTCAAATCTTGAGTTAATTTTAGGACACTCTTTAGCATTCTAAGGTTAATCAGACGGTTCCTCTCTCATTAGTCCTGGAGTAGCAAAACAGTAGACTACAGCACTCTAAATTAACCAAGTCATTTCATTTCCTACATCATCTTACGGTACCTCCAAAACCACAATGTCCCTAGACGATCAATAACAAGCTTGAGGGACTTTATTAAGGATGTAATCTTAGGAATAGCGTAAAAAAAGCGCAGCAGCTTGATTCATTGGGTTCGCAATAGGTTTAAAATCTGGAAATTTGGTTGCATGTCAACGGTATATACCTTTCCACAACTTTTTCATGTAAAAATCAGGATGTGCGTCACACTCGAGTAAACACGGTAAGTTCCCACTTTTAAAGTTAAAAAATTGCTTCAGATGTTATGTATTATGCACGTAAAGGTAACAAAGAACTTTGGGAACATAATTTCTTTCCCAGGTCTAGTTTAAAATACATCTTTTGAAAGAAAGCATATTTCAAGATATTCTAAGTTTAAAGTACCTGAAATCGATATTCTGTAAGCCATCTTGATACTCTCAAAAGATGGCAAAAATCGATAGAAACGGTGTTATTGAATAAAAAGTTAGTGTATTTCTGAACAGATTCTCTCGATCGAATGGATTAGAAAAGGGGATTTCTGAGCTGACTTAGAATATCATGTGTTTTCTCGATTTAATAATTATAATTTTATGCATATAAATGGTTAAATAATTTAATCAGGACTCTTTGAAGATATAATCGGTTTCAAGAAATCGCTGTAATTGGAGCAAAGAAGGTGGTTATTTATCTCTTATATAGGCATAAGAAAGTAATTAAAGACTATACAAACATAGTAACTCTCATTATGCAAAAAAATTTTAATAATCTCATTATTAAAACAAATTAAAATATACCTATAGGTATATTTTAATTTGTTTATTAAGGTTATGCAATAGAAAAATTGAAGATGTTGGTTTAGAGTGCTACGGTCTTCTTTTTCAGCACGAGGGCTAATGAGACAGGGACCTACAGCTTAAAGCTGATTATGATCGGCTACGAACATCCATTCCATGG
>CM063504.1:70446161-70451161 GCA_032207245.1 Pardosa pseudoannulata
ACAGTCTGAAACCCTTTCCTCGTCTAGATCATCAGTATTTATCTTTTGGACAGTAACGGGAAATTTACAGGTTATAGAAATTGATCATATTATAAGTATATAAGGATATAAAGTAGTATCAAACGATTTTGTAATCTGAAGAAATTAATTGAATATGGATAAGTATGAGTTTAGTTTCGAAGGTAAATAAAAGTAAGTTAAATGCACCACTTAAGTTATTTAGCAGTATTTAGGAATTAATTGTGAATTTGAAGGGGAGAGAGAAAATTGTTATAAGCTAAGACGTTAATTATTAATCATTGTGGATTAAAGTCTTCCTACAGCTGCTCTATGGAAACGCCTGATACGTCACCTGGCATATAAAGTACCACATTTTCTACGTGCACCGTAATTTTCAATAGCTAATTAAGTTGAGTGCATACTCGTTCCAGGGCATATTAATAATAACTTTCTATCCTTAGAGATAATCCCCTTAATTAATTAATTTATTTATTTTAAATGATAATGCTCTTGCCAGCACAGATTAGGGAGACTAAAAAGTAGCAATCTCATGGAGAGGGCGATGTAAGGCAAAACAACGGATTCTATGGAAGTTGGAAGTTTACTGGATATCTTCAATGAACGGCAGATATAGTGAACTGTTCATTTCAAGAAATCCATGTTAGACACCGCAAGAACAAATCTAGGAGTTTTGCCACCCCCGACGTAGACGTAAAATGCCGCCTCTTTTTCCATGATAAAAATTACTATTGAAAAAGATACAGATTTACTTTTGAGAAACTCCTCTCTCTACTTGAGCCGAACGATGGACGAATGGTTAGGGTGCTGGCCTTCGGAACCGGAGTTCGTTTGTTCGAATCCCACTGCGGCATGGATGTTCGTAGCCGTTCGGATTCTGCTTTAAGCTGTAGGTCCCGGTCTCATTACCCCTCGTATTGCAAAGAAGTAGACCGTAGCATTAAAACGAAAATATCTCTCTATTTGTCATATTTATTGGCAAAGAAAGCAAGATTTTCAAAGCAAGGTTAGGTGCAAAATTTAGAGAGGAATTTACTTCTAAAACTTCTATTGGGACATTCTTCTTTCCCAATAAAGCTGCAGCTGACCAGATCGAGCTCATTTATATCTCTTGCTTCTCTATCAGTCAACATTACTTTCACATCTTTAAAGAGTTTAACACATTATAGTCATTAAGTTTTAAAATATTTTTTGTAAATCTTACCTGTGACTTAACTTTCACCCGAGTGTTCAAAAAGTACAAGCCTAACGGCTAGTCGGTGTAAGAGAACTGGACATTCGATCGGAATTACACATTTTAGGGGCCGTAAAATGGGATTTATTCAAACAATGGTAAAATTACAAAAGAAAGCCATATAGTCCATGGTTAGGTAAAAATATTGTTTCAGAGTAAATCATTCTTAATACACACACACGCACACACACACACACACACACACACCACACACACACACACACACACACACACACACACACACACACACATATATATATATATATATATATATATATATATATATATATTTTATATAGTAATTGCATTTCGATTACCAAAAAGTTTCTTTAGTAAATTAAAAGGAAGGGGATTCAGTCATTTTATATTTTGCTTATTTATTGAATTTGAATCTTAAATTGCACTTTAAGGAATCTTCTTTATCTAATGAAGTTCAATTACCTCTCTGTTTTTATAATTAAAAAACAAACAATGACAACAAAAGAAAAAATACGTAAGCATCCCATGCAATAAATCCACGCGAATTTTAAAATATGGTTGAATCAGAATATTGCACTTTAATGCAATGAAGCATAATACTTAGCACCAATCCTGTTTATGTTCCTCCGGGTAGTGTGCAAATGGGTAGGCCACTGCATTTCGACAACATAGTTCGTGGGTTCGAATCCTATTGCTGGTTTCAGGTTTATAGACTTTCGGAATTGACTTTCAGCAGTAAGCCACAGTCTCCTTATCCTTCTTAAAGCAAAAAATTAACCGTAGAGTTTAACCAAATTTATTCATATCCTATGTCCATGCACTACTTACAGATGGAGAATCGAAATAAACTTTCTCGTGGGAGAAAGTAATCTCTTATAACTGAACTGTTAGTTAGACGTAGTTACTTCTTCACAAACATCAATAGCACTGTATCAAATTTGCAGATGTCCTTTATTCACACATGCGGTTCTTACAGATGGAGAATCGATGTAAACAGTCTTTGGAATATTCGAGTATTACGTTCTTTTTCGCAGGAGAAAGTAGTCCCTAAAAACTAAACCGTTAATTGCGCTTAGTTACTTCTTCACAAACATCAGTAGCGTATGAAGTTAAGATTTCCGTATAATCTAACTGTTGTACACTTTTTACGCTTTTGTTTTTTATTCTTTGTTATAGCTTGTTTCTCTATGAAACAAACTACTTAATATTTCTGAGCTTTGGTAATCTCTACTCTTTGTTTTTTATGTTTATATTTATGTTTTTGTTGTCCAACTATAATAAACCAACCCACTCAAGAAGAATTCTCCTCCCTCGGGACTCTCATAACTTTTCCCTTTTCTGTATAACATTGGTTTCAAATAGACAACTTAAAGACGGAAGATTCATGCCCTTGCTTCCTAATTGCCATTTTTTCAACAACGACCGTTCCCCTTTATCGGGCGATGATATACCCTACCGGAGGCTCAAATGTAAGGTGCTCCAAACCCACAGAAGATACTCCCAAGCTTGTCTTTGACTTATTGTCTTTTCTCCCCCAATCTTATTAACTTATTTTTATAGACCATTAAAAAGGGAAATTTAAAGAGCCAATGTTACGAGGTTAATGCAATGCAGTCCGCAAGAAAAAAAAATATCGACATCTCTTCCCCACCTCTCGCAAGGTTGTTGCGCCTGTTTTAAATCCGATTCGGACGCAGCCCCAGACGTCAATTAAACACCGGGACCAGTTCGGAAAAATGAAATAGAAAATAATAATAATAAAAATCGGCAAGGAGAAAACTTCTTCACTCACTCCCCGGATAGGCTTTTTTTTTCTCCTTTTGTGCGGAGGAAACCTGTTTGTGTATTCCTTTGTGTGAAGCGCTCTTAAAAATATTATGGACATCATGTATCAAGGTTTCTCTCCAGGTCTTCGCTCTGCCGACGGGGCTCAACATTCGCTTTCAAGGTAAAACAGAAGGAATGCAGTAAATTGGGAAAAAGGAAAGTATAAAAGGGGGGGGAGAGGAAAAAAGGTATTGTCCGCGGGAGCCGGTGGTCAGTTGGCAACGTGATAGACAGCTGAGGACGCAGGGAATGCAGTTTTTTCTTGGGGAGGAGATTCAGATTCTATTTTTGGGGTGGGGACCATAGATCTTTGGGGAGAGAAGAACACCGACTTTGCTTGGGGGAAAGGGAGATTTGTCAGATTCAATAGAAAGTCTAGATTTATCAGTCTCAAAGAAGAAGCCGTTCTTGGAAGCTCGAGAATAAGACAAAAGAGGTTCTCGAAGAAGAAAAAAAAAAGGAGAGAAATACCGGGGATAGACTATGGATACGCTAATGGCATCGCGGGTCAAAGGTGAGCAAGGAAAAGGGGCGAAGGGTGTTTAAGAATACCCACAGAATGTTATAGCAAGTATAGTTCATGCGGTTGTTCCAAATTGGATTCTATACTTCCAGAACAGTTTTGTTCAGCGGCCTAGTTGAACATAATTATAGGGGTTGCGATTCAGGATTTTTGAAAACAAAATGAGTGTGGTCGATTTGAATGATGTTAAGAAAATTATTTTTAGAATGGATTACAAAAAGATAATATTTTATGCTATTCAACAAAATTTATACACAAGAAATTTCGTGTGTAATATTCAAAATAAACTATAGTATAAAAACAAAAATAGGAATAACTGACATTAATAAGACATTGTTAAGAGTAACTGACATTATTTAGTTCTTCTGCATATTTCTATTTCTTTCCCGTCTCTCTCTCTACTTATTTTATGCTTGGGTTTTAGAATAGCTGTTTAGGTTTGGTTTGGTTTGGTTTGTAGTGCTACGGTCTACGTTTTTGCAACATGAGGGCTAATGAGATCGGGACCTACAGCTTAAAGCCGATTCCGAAAGGCTACGAACATCCATGCCACTGTGGGATTCGAACTCCAGCACCTAAGGCCAGCACCCTAACCAATCAGACATCGTTCGGCCGAATAGCGGTTTAATGTTATATTATAATACTCACTGATTATTGATGTATTTGGCCTATGGATGTTGTTTCCTGTATTTTAACTCCGATTTTAATTTTCCAACAGCTTCCAACCTATTGACAGTATTATCGGTTAGCATCCCAAATGTTATTCTGTTTAGCGCATCTTTACTTAGTATTGTAGTATGAAAAGTTGCTATTTTTTTGTATTTCTTTATGCAAGAATTTACAAGTATCAAGATGTGTTTATTATATATATCGCATCTTTCCTGACACAATCCCTTAATTTAATGGATATTTGTGGATGCTGTTGATGAGATACAACATCATTAACCTTTGATTTTTAGTTCTGTTTCCTTTTTCATTATCAAATTCTACTATATACATACATACATACATACATACATACATACATACATACATACATATATATATATATTTCCACATACCTTGGCACCGAACGATGGCTGATTGGTTAGGGTGCTGGCTTTCGGTACCGGAGTTCGTGGGTTCGCATCCCACTATGGCATGGATGTCCGTAGCCGTTCGGAATCGGCGTTAAGCCGTAGGTCCCGATCTCATTAGCTCTCGTGTTGCAAAAAGTAGACCGTAGCACTCCAAACCAAACCAAAACCAAACCACACACCTTAGCAGAGGAAGAGTCCCCCTACACCACCAGATATTTTTTGTTCTGTGTGAATGGAATGGAATATAATGGAATTAAAAGGTTTCATTCGATTATGTAATATTTAAAGAAAGAGAACTACTCTAGATGGTAGAGTATTACTGTCAATGGAATTTTGGTCT
>CM063504.1:70456161-70466161 GCA_032207245.1 Pardosa pseudoannulata
AAAAGCTGGATCGTAATCCTCCGATGTCTCAATTAATTTCCGTATTTGATTCATAGTTAAGGTTTCGTCTATTTCACCTATAATTTCCTTGGCTAACTCGACGAGATCTGCCTTACGCCCTTTACTTAAATAACTCATGATGAGATAATATCCTTAATAACTTACTACTCAATTTTCACAATAATAACTTACGACTACTCAACCAATTCGTGAAATACAATACTAACACAATACAAATACTACTCGATATTAGAACGTTTAACCCAATTTCCAAAATTTCAAATTAACACAATAATAATCACTTGAAAACCAAAACAATAAACAATATGAATTTTCCTAGCACAAATGCACACAATACAAAATAAATACTTGCAATATTCTCTTATAATGTGCTAACAGTTTTCTTAAGTTCAAATTATGATAATTAAATAACTAATATATTTAATTTAAGCAATGTTCTCAACACACTAATTTTCCTTATCTTATTAACAATTTAAATCAAACACCATCATACACAATTTAAATTTTCAATTTATGCAATTTCAAAATTTCCAAATTATATTCATTATATAATATTCTGATTTATACACAGTTTAAAAATCTTATTTATGAACAGTTAAATTCCAATTAATATTCAATTACAATTATAATTTATACACACTTTTAAAATTCAAATTTATGCACAATACTATTACACAAAATTCCTTAATTCAACTTTACTCTTAATTCAAAACTTTAATATACCTTAGTCAATAATTCTTATCTTTGAAATTATTTCTATCACTCTACAAAATATTTGCATACCAATTTAAGATTTCTTTCAATTGATATACATCTAATTTAAACACAATGCAACACAATTTACTATACTCTGATCTATCTAAATTCCTAGCACAACCTATACTCAATGTACTGTTGGTTCGATACAAGAGAACAGAATTGGTTACTCACGATTTTTGATGCTTGTTTCATCAGTCTCTAGCGTCGTCTTACTGTTGAACACCAAATCTCACTGTTGGCTCTCAAATCACAGGGTCACACAAAAAGTCTCACAGTTGACTCTCAATATCGCAGGATCACACAAAAAGTCTCACAGTTGACTCTCAATATCACAGGATCACAAAAAAAAAGGGTCTCACAGTTGACTCTCAATATCACAGGATCACAAAAAAAATTTCACTAATGCAGGTTCAGATTCGGAACGCAAAATTTCTCATCTGATGTCTGGCTGCACAATTTCACCCGCGAAAATTTCTTCACCTAGCCTTCACTGTTTACCGTAACAGCGCTGCCACCAATATTTAGAATACCACTAGCCTGTAACGTACTGGAAAATAGGTAGGCGAGGCCTTCAATGACACAGGCTAGAAATTAAGGTATTCTTGACTAAATATTTATTTACTAGAATTAAACTATGTACAGATATGTACAAATTCAATACACGATAACATTCAGGGATCTCGTACAGAGATAATAGGCACATACAAGGATGCGTGGGATACCGGAACAGTATGGCTAGGGCTTAAACACAAAAGCTGGAACTGATTAGTGCTGGGACTAATGTTGACTCGTTCACTCTCTGTCGATTAGCGCGGTTGGCTTTCACAGCAGGTTCGGAGGTTCCGAGTGCGTATCACGCTGGGATTCGTGACGAAAACACAGGATGCAAGTCGATCCAAAATTAGAGTGCAAAGTCACTCTAGGCTGACTACTTCTAGGCAAGAAGTTAACTATCAATCAGCAATAACGGGGAAGGAAATCCCAAGTCGAATGTTCGACTATCAAGCAACGGAGACGCTGGCGGTCTCAATCAAAAAAACAAACTCCAGACACGGAGATAAAAGCGGTCCTCGATCGACCAGGCTCTAGCAGGTAGAAGCCTCGAGAGAAGTAACAAAGCAAAAGCCCCCTTCTAGTCCGGTCCTGTTCCATTTATACAAAGCACTCCTTCCGATTCTCGGTTCTTCGAGAAACTTCCCGAGCCAGGGTGACGCAATCTTGCGGTCACTCCCAAGTCTTAGATCAGCTGTCCAGGTTCCAGATGTGGAAGGCATCTCC
Organism: Pardosa pseudoannulata; assembly: GCA_032207245.1. Classification (NCBI taxonomy): domain Eukaryota; kingdom Metazoa; phylum Arthropoda; class Arachnida; order Araneae; family Lycosidae; genus Pardosa; species Pardosa pseudoannulata. The sequence goes on from CM063504.1 coordinate 70,458,220, forward strand.
AGCGACTTAATCAACCTAATGGTCTCTTTTTGTAACCGCTAATGGGCGGCAAGGTGCACTCAATTATGTACACAGTAAAGGTCCATTCAACAGGTAACAATGTTCAACCAGTTCAAAGCCGTTGAATGCACCGTTTTTCAATTACGGGTTTTAGACCACCTGGTCCTATTATCGGCTACTCGTGAGTCCATGACGAAAGGTCACCTTTTGGGCTCCTTGTTCGTTTTGGGGTCATGTAACGGATCGTTACAATATATACATATTTATATATATGTATATATATATATATATATATATACATATATATATATACATATATATACATATATATACATATATATATATATATACACATATATATACATATATATATATATTACATACATATATACTATATACATAATATATACATATATATTTATACATATATATAACAATATATTTACATATATATAAATATATATATACATACATATATATATACATAACATATATACATTTACATATATATATATATATCAATTATATATATACATATATATACTTTATATATATATACATATATATATCTATATATATACATATACTTATATATATATACAAACATTTATATAATATATATAGATTATATATACATATATATTATTAAACTATATTATATATATATTTTTATTTATATATAAAATATATTTTTATCTATATATATATATTTATATATTTATTTATATATACATATATATATAAATAATTTATATTTTATATATATATATATATATATATTATTTTATATATATTCATATATTTATATATATTATATATATATATAATTTATATATATATAATATATATAGTATATATATATATATATATATATATAATATATTATATTTTTATATATATATATATATATATATATGAATACTTTCAACTGACAACTCTCCAACAGTAAAGCCGATCTCGATCAGCTTTTAAAATTCAGTTAAAATGCTTAAAGCATACCAATATGATTCTCACAGTATAAACAAATTACAGAAAATTTGTAGCATAATAAACAAGGTTTGATTATTTTTTATATTTATTTAATAACACCTTAATGTTTTTTTAAAATGATTTACACATTTAGGTCATCTCAATAAATATTATGAGACCTATTATGTAAAGCCAATTTTGAATGATACGAATATCTATACCAGCAAGGAGAATGAATCTCCATATACTGTGATATTTGAAGGACAGCTTTTATGTGCGACCATCGATCGATCTTTGAAGAATTGCAATCTTGTAAACTTATAATTGCTGAACATACTATTTTGACTATTCGTAATTACTAATGCAATAGCATAAAATAGTATTACTTTTTTGAGGTAAAGCTAATCTATAGCTTTTTTTTTGACTAGGAATGATCTCTTAGGATAGTTTGGTTTGGTTTGGAGTGCTACGGTCTACTTTTTGCAAAACGAGGGCTAATGAGACCGGGACCTACAGCTTAAAGCCGATTCTGATCCGCTACGAACATCCATGCCACAGTGGATTTCGAAACCCACGAACTCTGGTAAAGAAGGTCAGCACCATAACCAATCGGCCGTATGATCTCTTAGGATGGAGTCTAATCGAAAATATTTATGAGCATTCTTAAAAAATGAAAATTTAATTAACATTCTCACACTGTTTTTTATTCACCAAGAAACTGCTTAATTTCATAACATTTTTAAATTTATGAAAATAGTGAATTTTAATCTTCTTAAAAATCATTTTAATTATGCAGGAATTATTTTCATTTGCAATGACAGTTCAATCTCCACAATAAAAGGACATTTATTCATGGTGAAATATACTCGTAGCACCCTTTAAAATATCATCATCATCATCATATGCAATGTTGTAGCTCTAAATCAGTTTAGTAGGCTGAGAATTTGTTACATATTAATCTTTCCCAGGATAATGTGCACGCGTTTATGAATCGATAACCCGTTCCACCTCATTTCGCCGTAAGCAGTACGTTGGCGTTCTTGATTGAATTCAGTGAAGCGTTAATTGGTAGGAGGAATTTGCTTTCCAATAATTATGAGCTATTAACCCCCAGTCCAATGTTTTTTTCTCCGAATTCAAGGTCTTTTGAGTTACTAGCGACATATTTCGCCTGTTTACAAAATAAATTTTAAGTGACTATATTAGTAGATCATTGCAGGGCAGTAACTAGGTCTTTTAGCGACCGCTGTAAAAAACTTGTCTGCGCCCCTGCCACCAAATATAGGGAGAAAATACGTAAACGTGTTATATATATATATATATATATATATATATATATATATATATTTATATATATATATATATATATATATATATATATATATTTATAGGTATATATATATATATGTATATATATGTAAATCCTATGCCGAATGAGTGAGTTTTACGATCCGTCTGACGTGTGCAGATATTTTGTACATGTCGACGTCGATTGCATGTTTTACATATGAACAACGCTTCATCCTTTTTTTTAACCCGTTGAATGCCACGGCAATTTTTAGAAATCTGGCCTAAATTGACAATTTGATTTAATTCCATTATATTATTAAAAACTCTAATTTGGGGACAGAAATTCAATAAAGTCCTGAATTATTTTTTTTCAAGATCATTGATTTTTTGTTCTTCTTTCCCAGAAGCCGTCTATCGATATTATCCCTGATATTCTACGAGTTTATTCGTAGCTACACAAAACAGGCAAGTAAACACAGTACGAGATAACTCGTAGTTGGTGTCCTACAAAAGAACGCAATCCACGAGTTATCTCACTGTTGGTAGTCAACGTGTTTAAGCAATTTTTAGCAATTTGGTCAATATTTTCTTGAGTTATACCACATTTTACGCATTAGGTCTAACTTATGGATACTAATATAGTAAAGAGGCATTGAATAAAACTATATTATGTTGTAATGCTCGAGGAGATGTGTTCACGGAAGCGTCCAAGTGCAACGTACCTGTTATTCGGCTTTTTATAAATCATTTATTTTTTAATGAAAATCCAAGTAACGCCAAGTATTAAGACTTAATTTTATTAAAACATTTGACAGTTAATTCGTTTTATTGATTGCATAAAGACTAAAATTAACATTATACAGAAATTCAATGAAGGTATAATTCTAATTTTCTTCTTGAACATCTTGAACTCGCACTGAGAATCTTATGTAAGAAACGACCATTTAAGAGCGCTGAAGAAAGAATAAAAGAAATGCATGATTCCTTTCAACCGTGAGTTAATCTGTAAATCATCAATAAACATTACATGTTCAGATTTGACAGATTAACTCTAGGTTTCAACAGGGATTAAATTTAATTTGTCAGGGAATATGCTTTCTTTTTTTTCATTGTTTAACATTCTCGCTCATCGTATGTAAGTAATAAAGAAGTACTTTAAAACAAATACTATCTCCAGAGACAAGTCATGTAATTAGGCATCCTATGGGGCTTCAAATAGGATTTAGTTCTCCATAACAGTTCTTAGCCCAAAATTATATTAATGTCACATTTGTGAATAAAATAGGTAAAGAAACAATATATTTTATTTGTATTTAATTTTTCACAAGTAATATTATTTATTTTCTTAAACACCATTTATGGCAATGCCAGATATTAAGAAAAGTATAAAATCAATAAGGATCGCTGGGATTGCTGGGAAAGTTAAGTTTGCAAAAACAGAACGTTGATTGAGAGAATTTTAAAGAATTTAAAGTTTAATAAATATTGATATATTACGCAGACACACATATACGTGAGTAGTTTAAATCGGGTTTTTAAAATGTAAATGCAAAGCTTGATGTGATTCTATGACTTAAAGTCCCAGGAGTAAGAAAATGTTTTTTTTTTATTTATTTTTTATTTTTTTTAAATGCTGCATTCAGCAGTCCCCTGCTTCTGATTAATTTTTTTTATCAATAATTCTTATTTAGTTTCTACGGTCTAAGTTTCAGTTTTTCTTTAGCTTTGAAAAGCTCGTTCAAGGTTCACCCCTGAAACTAATGCGAGGTTTCAGTTGGGTATATTTTATCAAACCGAGCTACGGGGTTTCTTCAGGCTGGGCCAACTTTCCGTCGCAATAACTTTCGAGTGATGGTTCTCAAAATTTCTTACTCCTCTTTTAGGTCTTCCAGTTCCCATCTTGAATTGCAACCAGTTAAATTCATTGAGCTTAATTAGTCCTCTTTTGGTCCACGTTGTTCTCGCCACCCTCACTAATTCCGGCTTCAAGAGGGCTGCTAGAGCATCCAGTAGTAATCTAAATTTTTCCTACGACCGCTACTCTGCTGCGTTAGATCTCAAATGGCACCTGTGATGATCTGGGCACTTTGAAGGAGGCTGACCAAGTGGGGTGGCCGATTACTTGCGATCTGCCCACTGCTACTGAGAAAAGCCTGGAGATCCTCACGGCCATATGATCGATTTTAGATTTACTTTAAACTGTATTACCACAACACCTTAAAACTCTCTGCGCAGGATGTCTCTGGGACCTGTAGAAAACATAATACATGTCAGAAATCTATTCTTTGTAAAAAATATGGGCGGGAGAGAGCTATGACATGTTAAGAATATAAACATGAAGAGTGGAGGATGAAAAGAAGTTTAACACTAGATTTACGGATGCTGATCACATACCTATTTTTACTGAAGTGAGCTATTTTGACTCATACAAGAAAATTGAAGTTTTTTTCAAAGAAAATAGTTCCAAATTAATTTAAATGAAATGTTTATAATAAAAAAATTTATGGAAAACATTTTTTACATATAAAATCTGTTTTTGAAACACATTTTCCACAAACATTTCTATTACATTTAGCACAATGGTTTCTACATCTGTTTCTTTTGCATGATTGTTGAACTTGACAATTCTTCCGTGCGTCAGTAGCATGAATTTCTGTCATTGGAATGGAAGTGTTCTCGACTTCTTCTCTATATTTACTTTACACTTTATATACTTTATACTTTATATTTACTTTATACTATATTTATTACTATATTTATTTTCATATATATTCTATGAGTCAAATTGGCTTACAATCGTGAAAATAGGTATACCACATTTGATAATGCGAAATGAAGGGGTCTGCAGGGAAGAGGAATGAAAGTTTATATATATATTTTATTACTCAACTAAAAACCAGCGTATGTTTTTGAAAAGTGATACTGAAGTTTTATATATATATATAATGATCAAATTTTTAATGAGTCAAATTGCCTCAGTCCGTAAAATTAGTGTTAATAAATTTAAATTGTATCACACGTGTTCTCAATAGCATTGCTCTCAGTACCTCTTAGCATGAGACACACACATAAATATAAGTAGATCGATAGATATTAAATAGATATAACATTAGCTTTTTTCCCCCACTTTACGTTGTAGAGCACTTATTGACTGATATCAACCGAAACAGATGACTGTGTTAAGTACAATTTTAACGAAATTTTCTTTACATTGCAACATTAATAATAGCAAAATTAAAAACTATCGGATGTGAAACACGGAAGTTTCTACATAATTAATTCCAGAAATAACATTCCTCGACCGGTGAGACGGCGTTCTATTCACCTGAGTTGAAAAGCAAGGAAAAAAGAAAGCGACGGAAAATTCGGTGTCGCAAAAGTGATTCAAATAGACAGCGTGAAATCGGATCCATTCGCTTTTTGCAAAGTGTTAATTAATTGCTTCAAATATTCGTTTACATTTCTGAAGGAAGTAACCGGGGGGAAAGGAAAGGAACGCTTTCGCATTATAGGTACGACTGAAATTTCTGTTTGTGATGTATATACACCGGCATTGAGACAATTATAGAATAAAGAGTCGTATTTCAGCTTCGAGTATTTAGCTCTTTTCCAAAAAAAAAATTACTAATTGCAGGTGGAATGGAGAAATTATTTACTAAGAGACGAAGGGTATTGGATGTTAATTTTACTCACAACGATTTTTATCTCATTTTATGTTATATTTCGAAAAATTCCAATTTATTCTCGTGTCAAAGCAACTCCGCGTAAATTAGAGTTTATTAAACAAATCAGTGTAAGTAAGGATTTAGCCTATTTATAAAATTGAGTTCTTTAGAGATTATCCAGTTGTATATTATTTTTCAGGTTATTCTTAATTCAATAATCCGAATTAATATCTTATATTATTGTAAAGTTTTGTTATTAACACATTGTATGCGGAACACGTACTAGTACTTTTTCTGACGATTGATACTTGAGCAAAGGTTACGTACTAGTGAGGGTTATTATAACAACATGGATTGTTTGTGGTTACAAAAATAACCGTATATACATGAACATTATTAGTTTTATGATTTCTCTTTTCATTTTTTATAATGTAAAATGTTTATTTATAACGTAATTAAAAAAATTAAAACTATATATTATTATTTCTAATTGATTTTTCATATTTACGATACTATTATAAACTAACATATAGCCCGTCATATTGCCCCGAAGGACTACAAGCTTAAGCCACTTAAGTCAATGACAAGAATAGCAGTATCAGACACATCATTTTACAAGACACATCATTTCACATTCAAGTACGGATGTTTAACTTAAAAATCCGTACTTTGGATAAACTGCCATGTCAAGCATCGAACCCACAATCTCCGGGTCCGGATCGCGTGCTTTGACCATTCGGCCACTGAGATAGTTGGCTAAGCTTCTTTATGCAGCAATATGACGGGATCAGTAAATTTTTTTAATTTTCCAGATTGTAAAGTACCCTTTGTGGCAAGTAAAAAAATGGTTCTCTTTTTGGCTGACAATTATGTTGCAACAAAAAATAATCGATGATTAATTTAAAATTATCACACATGTACCAAATCTATTATTTAAGCTAAATATAAAAGAAAATTATTTACGTAATATCTAAATTCAGTGATAAAACGTATGAAAATAATGCAGACGATATTTAAATAATTTATAATAAGAAATGATTAAATGAGATGGTTAAAGGAATGACGTCATAATGCTAGAAAAAATGTAATTTTTACTTTTTCATTATGTTATAAATTGATAAATTTAATCGCCTGCTCTTAACCGGGGAAAATAGGGCTTGAAATAATGGAATTAAAAGCTGGAAAAGGGGTGGATTTCCAACGTTTTAAAGACGACAGTATTTTTCGCTGTGATATGAAGCATATTTATACCTATTTATTTTAGAATCAAATTGATAGTTTAGGAGAAGATAAACTTAAATCGCTTAGAATTTTGCTAACCCTGACTCATCAAGAATCCAATATGGATGTCGCTATCCATTCCAGGTCCAACCGCTTCATAAATTCAAGGACAGACGGACAGATAACTTAGGCTATTATTATATAGGGGATTTATCCACTAAAAAAATATTTTTTGTTTACAAAAATCTTATGGTTGTTATTTTTATATTTCTATTTATATATTTGTGTATATATTTCAATATGAAATACGAAAAGTTGGTTTAAAAAATTAAATAACTTTCGATCTATTGAGATTTTACTGAATAACTAAATTTATGTGCAAAACGCCTGCTCCCAGTACAATTCCGCTGCGAAATGTACCCGCAATGTTTTAAATAAGAAATTTCGCAATGCTTTCGGTTGATTAGACCTCTCTTAGAATTATTGACTAATCGCTACATTTACAAGTCAAATCGATTTAATTCATTTAATTTAAATAAAGATCTTTAGTAGAATTTTCATCCCTATTGAATACATTTAGAAATTAATGGAATTATATATTTTGTTAGATCTAGTAGTTCCTCAATAGTTCGGACATATTGAACCACCGGATACAGCGAGCAGAAATTTCTTCTGTACAAGTTCGTTATATGGGAGTTTGACTTGTAAACTAATCGCTACATTTACAAGTCAAACTCCAATATACTTATCAAACTCCAATATAACGAACTTGTACGGAACAAATTTTCTGCTCACTG
>CM063504.1:70471161-70481161 GCA_032207245.1 Pardosa pseudoannulata
TCTTTTTATTATACCTTTAGAATTTTTAATATAGTGACTTAGTGCACTGAGATAACAACATAATGTCAAAATTAAGCAGGTGCGGAATTTCAGTCATGTTTTTAATTTAAAGTATGAAAAAAGAGACCTAAACATGGTTTGTAATATACTGGGAGATTTTATAAAGAGGTTTTTTTTTTCTTATTTCTTGGAAGTTTAGCTTTCTTCGGTTGACTCATATGTTACTGCAACAGATAACTTTGGAGAAAAAAAAATTCCCTCTTTTCTATATAAATATTTTACACAAAAGATTTATCGCTATAATTACTTAATTAAAAATTTTTTCATGCTTTCCAAAAAATCTTCCAAAATTGAAAATTTTTTTCCCTCAAATTTCAAGGAGTGTTAAATTTTCGTGCTCTAGGTAGTCGAGAAATGACTTTAAAAAAAGAAGAAAAAAAACAGGAAAAGGAATGTCGTTAGAATTTTTTTTTCTCTTTTTCATAAAACGAGAACATGTAGTTGGATTTTTTTTATTATTATTATTTGGAATGCAATTAAAAGAGCAAGTGGGGAAAACGCTTCATATTTCATGTCGATAATGGCGGGTAATCACTACCGCCTCTGGAGTAATTAAATTTTTTAGCCTCCGAAAGGATTGAATATCTGGTGTGGAAGAGAGAGCGTGCATAGTGATAGCCTAAAAAAATATTGTTTTGAGAAGTTGATTTAGCCCGAGCTTACCCTCCCACTGTTATGGATCTTTCGCAATCAATCCGGGATGGATTTCTTCTATTGCTTTCAGTTCTATTAATCTAATATACGATTCCTGTTACACATTTTGTTAATATAGTAATAGTACTATTACTGTATTAACAAAAACTTCTATTTTATTGGACTTTTCTTTTATTACAGCTGTTGCTAATATTGACAAAGCAACTCCCGTTACTACTTTTTCCACCTAAAGTTATACTTCTGCTATTTCTTCTACAACGATTATAATTTCTGTTGGTGGAGTTTCTATTAATATTCTCCTTTCAATGTTGCTCCTATAAACTTTTATTGCTATTGTCACAATTTCTGTAACTGCTGTTAGAGATACTACTTATTGATGACTTTCTTCCTATTGTTCCTGTTATAACTATTATTAAAGTCATTTTAATTACCAATGCAACTGTTATTGTTCCTAACAAAAAAAGTTACATTTCAAAAAGTTGGTGGAAAAGGGAAAAGAGGTAGACCAAACACCTTGTGGATTGATATGGTTGAGAAAACGCTACATGGAATTGGAGTCAACCATGGAATTAGAGTCACCAGTGGAGAACTGTAGCGGCGGATGGTTCCAGGTGGAAGAAACAGACAGCCTTGGCCTATAGAAGGCCATAGTGCTACAGAAGAAGAAGAAGAACTGTTACAATTTCTCCTATTAATGTTAATGGGTTTTTATGTTTCTAATGCTATTATTCCTATTATGACTATTACTCCAGCTATTTTAATTACCAATGCAACTGTCACTGTTACAAATTCTCCTATTAATGTTAATGTGTTTTGATGCCTTTACTGCTATTATTCCTATTATGACTATTACTCCAGCTATTTTAATTACCAATGCAACTGTCACTGTTACAAATTCTCCTATTAATGTTAATGTGTTTTGATGCCTTTACTGCTATTATTCCTATTATGACTATTACTCCAGCTATTTTAATTACTAATGCAACTGTTACTGTTACAATTTCTCCTATTAATGTTAATGGGTTTTTATGTTTCTAATGCTATTATTCCTATTATGACTATTACTCCAGCTATTTTAATTACGAATGCAACTGTTACTGTTACAATTTCTCCTATTAATGTTAGTGTGTTTTAATGCCTCTACTGCTATTATTCCTATTATGACTATTACTCCAACTATTTTAATTACGAATGCAACTGTTACTGTTACAATTTCTTCTATTAATGTTAATGTGTTTTGATGCATCTACTGATCCTATTCCTATTATGACTATTACTCCAGCTATCTTAATTACTAATGCAACTGTTACTGTTACAATTTCTTCTATTAATGTTAATGTGTTTTGATGCATCTACTGCTATTATTCCTATTATGACTATTACTCCAGCTATCTTAATTACTAATGCAACTGTTACTGTTACAATTTCTTCTATTAATGTTAATGTGTTTTGATGCATCTACTGCTATTATTCCTATTATGACTATTACTCCAGCTATCTTAATTACCAATGCAACTGTTACTGTTACAATTTCTTCTATTAATGCTAATGTGTTTTGATGCATCTACTGCTATTATTCCTATTATGACTATTACTCCAGCTATCTTAATTACTAATGCAACTGTTACTGTTACAATTTCTTCTATTAATGTTAATGTGTTTTGATGCATCTACTGATCCTATTCCTATTATGACTATTACTCCAGCTATCTTAATTACTAATGCAACTGTTACTGTTACAATTTCTTCTATTAATGTTAATGTGTTTTGATGCATCTACTGCTATTATTCCTATTATGACTATTACTCCAGCTATTTTAATTACTAATGCAACTATTACTGTTACAATTTCTCCTATTAACGTTAGTGTGTTTTGACTCATCTACTTCTCTTATTCCTATCATGACTATTACTCCAACTATTTTAATTACTAATGCAACTGTTACTGTTACAAATTCTCCCCTGCTGATGATATTTTCTGATGCATTTACTACTATTATAGCTGTTATTTTAAATATTTTAATTACCAGTGCTGTTGTTGCTGTTACGACTTCTATTGCTAGTTGAGTTTTTTGACATATCTTCTGTTACAACTCTTATTCTAGATATTTTAATTATCAATGCAATTGTTGAAATTTCTTTTACTGCTGTTAGTGTTTTTTTTCTTATTCATCTACTGCTATTACTAATATTATGACTGATACTCCAGCTATTTTAGCCAGAAATGTAAATGTTACTGTTACGATTTCTCCTAATGTTGTTTGTGCTTTTTGGAGCATCTACTGCTACCTTTCCTTTTATAACTGTTACTTTAGCTATTTTGATTACCAATATAACTTCTACGGTTTCAATTTTTTTTATTACAGCTGTTAGCGCTTTTTGATGCATCTAATATTACTGTGTGCAACTTCCACTATATATAGAACTTCCTCTATGTTAAATGCTAGCTTACAACTATTACTTTTATTGTTATCTTGGGACAAGACAGCTATATATAGTGAAACCTGGATCTATCGTTCCCACATTGATCCTTCTATTCATTTGGCCAAAATTTGTTTCCATAGAACCAAATATCTTGTTCACACTCATTGTTCCAGGATTTTTAGCTTTTCCACATGTACCGCTACAAAAAGTTTGGTCCTATCGTTCTGTTTTTCCTAAAGTAACGTTTTTTGGATACGTTTTAATTTAGGAGAACTTACATGAAATGAAATGGACAACTGTTTCACTAGAGCTGCTTTAAGACAACCAAGTAAAAGATAATTCCTTACTCCCACCCATCCGAAGACATACCGCAGCTGACAAACTGAAGACTAGTCACCACGAAAGCTATGGAGCTGCAGGTGACCTACACGAGGTCCGTCCTGGTTCGAAATTAATTTGGTCAATCCCAGTAAGGAGCAAACTCTACAGAGGTAAGCTCAAGACTACCAGGAAAGACACTAGGAAATATCACTCGGTTGAACCCAAGGCTCGTGACACCCGTATATGCCTAGAGGAGGCATACCCCTGAGGTTGTCTCTCATTTAGCACTACCCAGAGGACACATACGGCTTGAAGCTCGTGGCCCCGGACGCGAGAGATTTTGTCCCCCGGAAACCAAGTAAAAACAATCTAACTGTGCTGATGAAGAAGATGACATGTTTCAAAACATTGCAATGTGTTTGTTGACATAAACTTTGAAGAATTATTTCTTGATTAATTGTATCTTAGTTAATGAGATCACAGGAGTGGAGATTATATTCACGTAAATCAAAAGCAAGATCGAGATAAAATTGAGGTGGAGACAAACCGTAGAGTTTTACTGAACAATTATCAAAGCTAAAATAATTTATGTATGTGTACAGTAGTAGTCGAGTTATAAGGTACTTGAAGAGTCCATGGAACAGGTTATTCTTTGCAGTCAGACAATCCACTTGCTCAACAATAGGTATAAATGAAAAAAATATTTTAAAAAAATGTTAAGTCTTGTTTTAAACACAAGACATATTTTATTAAATGTTTAATTCTAATTAGTGATGTAGATAATTTATTTATTAATATTCACACTCTGTATTTAATTCCTACAACCATATAGCGCATTCATCAACTTCCATTATCTCTTCCTTGAAAAATGATCGACTGAGGTAGCACTGAACAAAATTATCACCCATGGAAAATTATTGACTGATACAAGTTTAAATAAATGAAACTCATGAATAATTTTTAAAAAATATTTTAAATTTTTTAATAAATTTAGCAATGTTAAAGCTGTTTCTTTAAAAATATTTCAACAAAGGATTAACGTACCTCCGAAAATGGAGATTAAATGACTGCAAAGAATAGTTCAATGATGAGGAGAGACACGGTCGTGTAACTAAACATGCCTATCTGAAAGAATAATTAATTTCACCGACTGTTCCTGACTTTTACAAGGGTTAGCTGGGGAAACGATCTTTGTCTCCCGAAGAGGATAAATAAAACTGGAGTATTGAAATAACGACTAAGCTCTTTCCAGAACGTGGAAGTGCCATCGCATTTGAAAGCAGGGATTTGCCTTGCTTATTAATTACCATTTCCAATATGTCGTGACGTTCTCTTTAGACGTGAGTATGAAACAAAAAGTATCTGATTTGTTTGAAATGTTTATTATCCACGGATGCATTTAATCGAAATGAAAATATTAAAGAGATTGTTATGATGGATTGGCATCGACTTAGTAAAAAATAAATAAAACACGAGTATTTTAATTTAGAAATGAAAAGTTTCATTAGGGGGAGACTATTTGAATGAATTTTTAATGGGGCAATTACTGATCTGGTTTTGTTTTGTAACACCAATTTTGAAACGAAAACTACCGTTGCGATAATTAAAGTTAATTGTCTTTTCCATTTTCTAATATTTTCCATGATTATATAATTTTGCTGTGAGAAATGTAAAGTAATTTAGAATTCTGAATTACTTTTGCTGGCTCTTTTCTTTATGTAAATCATTTACTAAATAAAAGTTTCTCCCATTTAGTGATTAAACCGCGGCAATAACCCGTATCTTTTATTTTTCGATTATAAAAGACAAATTTTAAAGAGGTTGTTGTAATTAAATTATGCTACAAGACATTTTAGTGGGAAGTGAGTCGTTTTCATAACTGACATAAAATCCATTTTTTTGCGATTGAAATATTATTTCATTTCATCACTTTCAGTAGTAAAAATATGAAAGTAAAGCAACTTGTACAAGCGTAAGCACATAATTAAATAAGAATTAATAATAAAAGACTAGTTTTTGAAATAAAAACGAGCTTCTTCATTAGTGTGGGAACCATTAAGGATTTGTGGTCAAGTGTGAACTTATCTCTGTTTTGACATCTGGTACATAAATGTGACGTACGATAGTCGAAGATATAACTCACTGCCTTTAGGTACTCATCGGTTCGAATACCGCTTTTGGCTAAGTTTTTAGTAGCTATTCGGAATCCACTTTAAGCAGTAAGCCCCGGCCTCATTAGTCTCATTCAGAATAAGAAAAAAAAAAGAAGCCCTGCAAACTCAAACCTTAAGTTTGTTCTCGCCACTATACCTTATTTGTCAGTAGGTTCAGACGTTGCTTTTCAATACGGATGGCTGTTTCGCTTGAGCAGAGGTCCGCTTCTTGTCTGAATCGATTGGACAAGCTGCATGGAGATTTCCTGCTTTTCCTTGTGTGTAACACAAATATGACCTCGCTATTCATAAAACTCCAGGGAGGTAAATTCTGCTCTCCCTCAAACGATTGCGATTGGGGAATCACCCCCTGTGGTGTACCCGGGAAGGGCCTGATCAAGCTTAAAAGAGGCTCCGGAGCAACGGGATAGTTTCACCCCCCCCCATAGTATGACAAGCATCTTAATCACTAAGTACACAAGTCAACACTTATTATTTGCTTGTGAAAAATGGTTCAACAAAATAATTCATTAAGAGCAAAGCATACCATCAGTTGAATTTGCAATTCATATAATATATAATATATAGTACTAAATTGCATTTTGTCGAAAATAAGTACTCATTCAAAAATTCACGAGAACTGAATATATTCGGAGGAACTTGTGCAATATTATTCCCTTAAAGAATCTTTTCCTTGATTTTTCGACAGCTAGCTTCTAAACTATAATTTTAACTAAATATGAATACAGATGCTCCTTTGTATTGATTAATATGGTAAAAAGCATATAAAAGTGAAAATTAAACTTAATAATACAAGTAAACTTTCCTATGTAATATAATCTGAAGTAAATTTTATGAAAAAAGTTAAATATTACTGTCGACGCGGACCAATAACACAAACAAAAAACGTAGATAATAACATTTGTCTTTAAACTTATTTTAATAATCATAATGCCAGCAGCAACGTGCGGCCATCACTCGCAAATAGTTCTCCTTCTTAAACTAAACTACAAAAAGTGTTGCCACAAAAATGCAACTAAATTATACTACAAAAATAAAACATAGCACACGGAGCATAAAACATAACAGTACAAAATGTAACACATTGAGTTCGAGGATAAACAACAAAACAAAATAATAAACATTAATAAATGATTCAAACAATTACGTTTTATTATTAGAAATAACATTCCTTCACATAAATTAAATTTGATAGCCATCCTATTTTTTTTTTTGGGGGGGGGGCTAGGGCTATTGACGTATTTGCCCGTTTGATAATTAGCACTTGCACCAGTGGCAACATAATGAAGAAATCATAGCCTTAACTTCTCATGAAGAAAAGAGAATCTTATAGTATCCCTAATGGTAGAATAAAAGTACATGTATATGGAAGATTAACTGATAAGAGAAATAATAGGTGATCTAGTGCATATGTGAAGTTTGCTTTGGTATTCGCTTTACGCATGAGTTCTGCATGTACCTACTGTGATCCTGCGTCCATTTTCGAAGTGAAGTGAAAATAAAAGTTTAACATAACGTTTAAAAGCCTGTTAGAGGGGTAAACGGGGAGGGGAGAAGAATATTGTTGAGTAAAAGTTAATGACAAATGAAGTAAAATATATTTTATATTTTACCGGGAGGTTTCTGTTTTACTTATAACTTTACTTTAAGTCGTTCACTAATAGAAAAAAAACAAGACCTCGTAAGATGAACATTGTGAGTATGATACATATGAGCTTTGATTAAAGAAGTTCAGTAGAAAAATACTGAAGACCAAGACATGAAAGTGTAATATAGATATTTAAGAATTTTATTATCGTTAAATAAAGTTCACGGGACATGCAGCGTATTATTCGCAAAAGCTAACTAGCAGAAACTTTTTTAACTATCAGAAAGAAATCTTCATGTATATACTAAACAGACTCGGATATAAATTGAACAATTAACTGGTTCACGACTATTGAATAAGACAAGTCCTTCAACAAAGAAGCACCTGTTTTGCATACGCAGTAGCATAAAGGCGTCACCAAACTTCTTGTCTAATTGCACTCGGTGGAAACTTGAAACTAGAGAAGTCTTTCGTTCTCCACTCTTTAACTTTCTCCCGTAACACCTCGTTAGTAGCATTCCGGTTACACTTTAATGATCTTTTCCACTTCAGAGAAAGTCTCCTTGTTTGTAAATGACGCACGAAGGTATAACTTTTCTTCCGAATATTAACCACAGGCGAAAGTTAAAACTTGCTACGGAGGACAGAAAGCCGCGTTTCGGTTACGGAAAATTCATTGTTACTTCTGCAGCTGAAAGAGCGTTTTTATAAAAACTAAAGTCATTTCAATGAATTTTATAGTGAATTAGTGGGTTTTTTTTTATGATGTGGTCATTTGTGAATGATCCCATTTTTTAAAGTAAATTTATCATTAAAATTTGGCAACAATGTTATGAGGATTCGCTTTATAAGAATGCTGCAACCGCAATGGATTGCATTTCCTGTCTGTGTATATAGATCTGAAACTCTTCATTGATTAAAGAATCAAACAATTAAGGTACCCAAAGTAAAAATTTAGATTTTGACCTCTGCGTGTATTCACACAAATCTTTAAACAGTGCTGTTACGCATATTCTAAACTAGATACCCAATTGTTTTTGGCTTAGTGTCCTCTCTTCAGATAAAAACACACTGACTCCTGTTTTTAAAATCAGTTGATGTAACCCATAATTTACTAGGCTTATATTCAACTTTATGAAACAGTTATTCGATAATGCACCTCTATGGGTCAAGTATACTACGTATTGAAAAATGAGTATCTTTTAAAAATCTTATTATTAAAAGAAATAATTATATATTATTAAAAGTTAATATATCATTTGTGAGAGAGTCGACTTGGTGTGAGGACAGTAATTTTTCGGCATTCGGTACTATATTTGTCACCAACAGTCTTCAATTCCCTTGTTCTAATATTGACAAAAACATTTATAGCTATATGTTGAAAATGCATTAAATTATTTTTAGTATTAATCAAACTGTTCAATGTATTGTTCGAGGTGGTGGTGGAAATCCCATACAACTTTAATTTGCTTTGGGTAAGAAAAAACAAACAAATAAACATTTAGATCTTTTCAACGCAGACAGGTGCCATCCACACTGGAATTCACTCTTCTAAACAAGCATCTTTTACCAGGTAAAAAGTGTTGGTATTACAAAATGGAAGTAAGCAAAGGCAGTGAGAAAACTAGGTATTATGAAGATCCAACTTGTTCAGAACACTAATGACCGAAGTCAGCTGAGCTGGATACTACCTGCTTGACCAGACTACAATAGCGCGGCGACGCAGTGTCTCTGTGTTGACAGTTCAGTTGAATAGGCGTCAAGCCGTGATAGGTCGCGGTAAGTATTCTTGTTCATTGCTTTGAGAATTCCGTAAAGGGACAGTTAGCGAATGAGAATTCGAAAAATTAACTAGCTGTAACCTTATCTGGAGTTCTTGGGTAACTGGAATCGTAACTGACCAGAAAACGGTTGGCGGGACAGTAACTGACCCCCAGGTATGAAAAGCCTAGAATTTTGCAACTCGGAACTTTTCGACATTTTTTACGTAGGTGCGTTGACCTCGTGGAGGCTTCCCGACGTTTGACCGGAGCCAGCTTTTTAGCAATTACATTCGGGAGACTCATAAGGTCCGCTCATATAAGGAACGGTATGATCTCGGACACCAAACGGAGAATAGATTGGGTTTTCCCCTGGAAGTTTGCACCCTGGAAAAGCCATCCCATCGTGTGAGAATATTTAATTACTAGCATATAGCCCGTCATATGACGGGATCAGTACATTTTTTAATTTTCCGGAAGTGTAAAGGCAGGTAAAAAAAATGGTTTGTTTTTTGGCTGAGAATTATTTTGCAATAAAATATTACCTTAAGAAAATTATTGACGTAATATCTAAGTTTAGTGATAAAGCGTATGGAAATAAAGCAGAAGATATTTAAATAATCTAAAATAAATGACTAAACGAGATGGTTAAAGGAATGATGTCATAATGCTAGAAAAAAATTGTTATTTTTACCTATTTATTATGTGATAAATTGATACATTTAATCGCCTGCTCTTAAAATGGTTCTTGATATAATAATGGCAATACGTGAATTTAATAAAATAAAAATAATAAAAATCATGAAAATTTGAAAAATGCTAAAAATTTATTTTAAAAATAATAAAACAACTTTAGGAATAAGAATTCAAAAGAAAAAGCAGAAATTATTAAATTAATTAGACATTTAGAAAAATTCGGCTACATCGGGGGCAGAACCATCAACCCGAGAAGTACGACGATCAATTGGGCAGACACTCTACCCCAGCCAGCTTACACGCGGTGAATCAAATGGTTAGAA
>CM063504.1:70486161-70551161 GCA_032207245.1 Pardosa pseudoannulata
TGTTTTCTATATAAATGAAAGTAGGGGAAAACATGACATTTACACCATTCTAAACTCAGATTAGAGTGCTGAAGTCTGTTTGCTTTATCAAGTATATCTTTAAAACTGTTTAGTATTTGTCTTCAAAATACTTTCTTTGATCTACTGTAAAGCACAAACATATAAAGAGAAAGGCAGTAAACAATTCATTCTTACCCTTCCTTTACTTTTGATTGGCGGATTAAACTCTTTCGGATGTCATTTATTTCTTTTGAGTACTATTCCTGTTTTTTTTGTGTTTTATTATCAATTAAACAATATAATTTAAAGAAATGCACATTATTTTGTCGAATTTTATGTTTACATCTAAATTTTAGGGGTTGTAAGTGTATTTTCAGCAGAACCGTTTATAACCAAAGAGAAAATTAAATTTTATTGCAATTATTTACCATTGAAAGATGTTACAGTACATAAGGGTACATCACATTCTGTAGCAGGTCCTTTTTTCTTGGGCCTTTGTGCTACATTTCCTACATTATCTATACTTGGAAGCCTTTGAAACCTTGGAAAACTTCATTCTTCATTATATGGTTCCCATACTGTCTGAGTGCACACACCAAACGGAACTGCACACTTCTTTATTTGGAAGCTAAGAAGGATCGCTTTTTCTTCTTTTAAAGAAAGCAATACCGAATATTAGCAGCTATGAAATTAAATTTTATGGCAATTATTTGCCATTGAAAGGTGAGAAGCCTGTTGCAACATACAAGGTTACATCACATTCTGTAGCAGGTCCTCTTTTTTTGGGCATTTGTGCTACATTTCCTACATTATCTATATTTGGAAGCTTTTGAAACAGTGTAAAACTTTGTCATAGGGTTTCCCATACTGTCTGAGTGAACACCATCCGGTACCGCACACTTCTTGAAATCTAGTCTTCAAAATACTTTCTTTGATCTACTGTAAAGCACACGCCTTTCCTTTTTTTAAGAATGTAATTATCGAATGTTAGCTGGTTTGAAATTAAATTTTATGGCAATTATTTACCATTGAAAGATGAGAAGTCTGTTATAGTACACAAGAGTACATCACATTCTGTAGCAGGTCCTCTTTTCTTGGGCTTTTGTACTACATTTCCTACATTATCTATACTTGGAAGCCTTTGAAAGTTCGGAAAATTTTGTCATATGTTTTCCCATACCGTCTCAGTGCACATCATCTGAACCGCACACTTCTTTACTTGGAAGCTAGAAGGATCGCCTTTCCTTTTTTTTAAAGAATGTAATACCTAATGTTAGCAAGTTTGCAATTAAATTTTATGGCAATTATTTGCCATTGAAAGATTAGAAGCCTCTTGCAATACACAAGGTTGCATCACATTCTGTAGCGGGTCCTCTTTTCTTGGGTCTTTGTGCTACATTTCCTACGTTATCTATACTTGGAAACCTTTTAAACCTTGGAAAACTTTGTTATATGATTTCCCATACTGTCTGAGTGCACACCATTCGGAACCGCACGCTTCTTTACTTGGAATCTAGAAGGATCGCCTTTCCTTTTTTAAAGAATGTAATACCGAATGTTATCAAGTTTGTAGTGGGTTTTGCTCTTCTCACAAGTTTACTATCATTAAAGTGGAAATAATCTTCCCAAGTCCCAAGAAAATGTTCATATAAAAAGTCTTGTTTTTTTTTCTTAAGTTTCAATTATGTTTTGAAAATTTTAAGTGTTTTTTTTTATCTTAAAGAGATTAGATGTAGGTCATATTAGATTGATCTACCGCGAGTTTCTCAAATTTTGCCCAGAAAAACAAATTTCCAAAGTTCTTCGAAGAGGTACCACATGTTTAAAATTAAAAGTATTCTTAAACGTATTTTAAAGTTTAAGAACAAGGATATTGTTCACGAACAAACTGAATTTTTTTTTTGAATATTATGACTTTTTGCACTCTTGGTGTATAACAAAAAGGTCGAGTATGACTCACTTATCATAGATAAGGATCATACATTATCATACCTTTCACTATATAAAAAGATAGTAGACATTTTATATTTAGTTTTGTTACTACTAAAACAAAATACAGATCATGTCTCAATGCAGAGAAAAATTTTCAGTTACTACTATCTGAAATTTAGTCACGTATAATCTCATTATGCAAATTAAAACCAAAACAGCTTTATCATTCTCACTAAGTGCCTGCTTCACGAAATCAAGTAAAAGTTTGTTAGAAATGTAATAATTCTAAATTTATAAAGTGGCAAATTGTGGATCTTTAATAACTGTCTTAATTTAATTTGATTTTTTTTCATGTGCGTGCTTTTTCTCTATCATGGGAAATTAGTACTGAAAAAAATTTAAACGATAAAATACAATGTCCTGCAAGATCAACTGATGAAACAACCTTGCATCGCCAATGTTATTTTGTCGTTATGTTTACTAAAGGAAGTAAATAGCTGGGAAATAAAATTTAGTTCTCTATGTTACATTTCCAATTTCAAAGCTGTTTCGTGACTGAAGAAATTCGAGATCCTACATACAAGCTCCATGCTTTGGGAGAAATAGTTCTACTTCTGGGCAGTTTGCATTTAACGATATATTTTAAACAGCTTTTACCCCATGATAGAGTGGAAAGTTCTTCAGGGTTATGCGTGTCTAAATTTTTAAAAAGAGTGAGAAAAAAATATTTAATTTTATGTTACTCCTAAAAATTTTTAATCTAGTCTCTTTTGAACGCAAATAATAGCAGTTTGCCGATATAAATTTTTGAAAAATACTACACGTAATCCTAAATAAATTTACGTTATATTGAGTGGCGAAATTTATTTAAAAAAATCTTTAAAAGTAAACCATCCAGAAGTAGAAAAGTTTTCTTCATAGATTAACATGGAGAAAGAGATATAAGGCTGGTACCCAACCACTTTAAATTCCCGTTTTTTAAAACTTTCTTTTTGTAAGATAAACAAATTTAATTTGAATTCTGTTTGTTTCGCTAATTTGATTTATGAGATAAATTTCCCAAGTTTTACATCAAATGACTACTAATCACTATGAGAACTACGTAACGGGGTATAAAAAGGTAGCAACAGTTAAGTTGGGCAAATATATACATTTTGATCTAATTGCTATATTTACAAACATGTATCTGGAACTTTCATATACTCTCATATTGTGAGGTTAACTTTTGCGCTTTTGTATATTTTCTCAAGAACGAGTTTGCATTAATTCTGGGAGTGAAATGATACACCGTTGAATCCTTAAAGTGCATGCTCGAGTTAACTCGAGAGCTCTAAACTGGCCAAACTGTGCACACTCCAGATAATTCGAGCGACGTTGTATATATATTGCTATAATTTTTCCCACTCGAATGCAATCGAGAATTGAAAATAACAATGTGAAAGAAAAAAAAAATCGTTACATGTGTAATAGTTGCAATGTTCGGTTATGTGCTGCACCTTGTTTCAAAATATATCACACAAAAGAAAATTTGCCAAATGATGGCCGAATGGTTAGGGTGCTGACCTTCGGAACCGGAGTTCATGGGTTCGAATCCTACTATGGCATGGAGGTTCGTAGCTGTTAGGAATCGGCTTTAAGCAGTAGGTCCCGGTCTCATTAGCCCTCGCGTTGCAAAAAGTAGACCGTAGCAAACCAAACCAAAAGGAAATTTTGATTAATTTTATAAATACTAGTATTGTTATTATTTATATTTTAAAAGTATAACTAAGTATTTTTACTGATAATAATGTTTATTCTGAAATGGGAATTCGAAAAAAAAAAAGATAACAAAAGTCGATGTGCGTGTGTTATTATTACAATATTCGACTATTTTCTACAATGTTATCAAAATACAAAATTGCAATAAAAATTTTGACTATTTTTGTATTTTTGTAATTTATTTTGTAAGATAACGTTATAAATTGTGTTTTTTACATTAAAAAAACTGTTTTTTTTTTGGCCGGGCTTTTTTTTTTTTTTTTTTTTTTTTTAACTGTGCATTACAGGGTTAACAGCACAAATAAAAATAGTTAGTAGGAAAAACGAGGACGACGATAGAAGCAGCTTATAATGTCTCTGTAAGTTTATGTTTAAGCTAATAAATATATTTTGTTTTTATCTGCATAAGTTTATTCAAGATTTTATAGCCTTTTACGACCGATAAATCGTAGCGAATGTACGAGGAAAAAAATACTATGTATTTTAAGAATCTTTTTATGTATATAACTATATACCATAGTTTTTTACATGCTTATTACATTATTTAATATATGCATAATCCTTGTGTACAAACATAAGCACAATTATATGCTGTTATCTGACACCTATTTAAAAGTAGCAAGTGTGCCCGTGCTTCGCTACGGTGAACTTAATATATTACTTTTAAACAAAGATTTTTTTCATGCATAACTCTATAATTCGTCACAGTTCAGTTACAGTCATTGGCTTATTTATATATTTCTATTATAAGCGTATTATAACAATATTCAGTTTTTATAATCAAATTTGTGTCATATTAAATTTACTCAAACTTTTTTATGGTCAAATGTAAGTTTAACCCTAAATTACATTACTGTATTACTACTGTACGTTGATTAGCAACTTTAATAGATCTTGCCATATTACGCGGTAGAATAGGAAGCAGAGGTTTTGACAGAAACGGTTCTAATTTTGTTAATAAATGTATAATAAAGGTATTAATAAATGTTATCCAAACCACATGGTTTTGTAGGAAACAGAAACACACATTCGTATTGACAACCATATGAATATAAAGATAACTATATAAAATGATAGGGTTTTATTTGCCCATGAGAGTCACTGAAATTTATACTTTTTGTTGTTAGAATATTGTTGATAAACATTTCACTGTAACGTAAAAATTAACCAAGAATTAAATTTAAAATTAGTTCCTATATAAAAATGCTATAATTTGCGTTACATAGAAATGAAAGTGAATCACTTTATATCTAAATTTCCATGTCAAATAGAATTGATACTACGCAGACGATGTTTAAATAATATAAAAGAAGAAATGAATAATTCAGATATTGAAAGTAATGACGTCATAATGATAGAAAAATATCATTTTCACCTATTTATTATGTGATAAATTGAAAATTTTAATCTCTTGCTTTTAACCGATGAAAACTGCGTTTAAAACAATTACTTGGGATGACGTCACATTGCTAGAAATATTGCTTCTTTCACTTAGTTATGCTGCGATAAATTAAAAAATTAACCGTTTGCGTTTAACCGGGGAAAATAATGCTTGGAATAATGACATGAAATGCTCGAAAAAGGGGGAATAAATGGATATCGAACGTTAAAAATTTACAAAAACTTTCCCAGGGATATAAAGTATTTCCCAAATTTTCACGGCGATTGGATGCATGGTTTTTGAATCTATCGAGTACAGACAGACAGACACAAATTCATTTTTATATGTATAGATTATACTTAATTCTATAATTTTTATTTAAACCTACAAAGTGACATACATAAACAAATAACTTTAAGTTTGTTAAATGGCTCTCTTGTAGTTTTTTTAAAGTGTCTGTATCAACTTGAAACAGAATGGTCCATTTTATTCAAAAGACGACACTTTGCTGACAGCAGTCAACAATATTTCGTGTACATTTCCTACTCCATCTCTTATTTTAGAAACTTATTTGTTTAAACACTTCTCTGTGTTATTAACTTTTGTTCTTTGTGCTTCAATTACCACCATAAAGTTTCTTTATTATAACCTCTGACTAGTGACTAGTGATTTTGTAGGCTGCGGACAACGATTTTGGCTCTATAATGATGGAGGGTTTTTCTCCTCTCCACTTTTTTTTACTGTTATTAAGTTATTGTTTGATTGTTCAATGCCAAACGTGAGTTTATCATACTGATCTTATCTTTCAGCAGCAATCATTTGTTAAAGGATAAGTATCAAAGATTCTAGAAGACAGAGAGAAAGTTTACATTCTGAAATTGCAGAGTTGCGTTCTCGCCTCACTTTGTGTATATAAACTAACAACTTGAAGTTATGCCTTGCTCTCTAATGTTCCATACTGCAGAGTTAGGCAGAATGATTCTGCTGTGCTTTTTATTTTTCCAAATTATTGGTCAGCCATTGCCAAACATGAGTTGAGATTTATATCAAATTGAAAAATCAAATACGAATTCTCTGGAACAGAGTTTCTTAAAGTATGTGTTGCCACCCCAATTGGGGTTGTCAAAGCTTTTCGCAATTTCGATATTTCTTGAACTTATTGCAATAATTTTACAATTACCAAATATTGTTACATAATGTACCTTAAAAAAGATAAAGATAATATAGACAATGAAAAAATGAAAACATTTAGACACATTTTTTTATAATAGAAACATTCAATTTACTTGCTTTTCATGTGACGCTGTCTGTTCGTTCTCGTATATGCAAGTTTAAAGTGTTTGGGTAACACATGCGCGTTGGAGCTTTCTCAGTAATGACCTTTCAAGTGGCTACACTTATATAGTTAATGTTTCAATTTGCCCAAGTAATTAAATTAGTTTTTTTTATTCAATTATTTTTTTAAGTTTATGACTTATTTAAAATGTTTACAATGTTCTATGTTTTAAAATTACAGTTAATGCCCTAAAGCTGAAGTAGAATAGGAATTCTCTGGAAAACTGCAGTAAAATACGAATTCTCGGGAACAGAGTTTCTTAAACTCTGTGTTGCCACCCCAATTAATATCGTCAAACATTTTAGCAATATCGATATTTCTAGAACTTATAATAATTTTACAACTAACTAATTTTGCTACACAATGTATCATATAAAATATAAAGATAATATAAACGATGAAAAAATGAAAACGTTTAGATACATTTTTTATTATAGAAACATTCAATTTACTTGCTTTTCATGTGACGCTGTCAGTTCGTTCCCATTTACGCAAGTTTAAAGTGTTGTGGTAACGCATGCGCATTAAAGCTTTCTCAGTAGGAACTTTTCAAGTGGCTACACTTATATAGTTAATGTTTGAATTTACTCAAGTAGTTAAATTAATTTTTTTTACTGAAATACTTTTTTAAGTTTATGAATTATTTAAAATTTTTACAATGTTCTATGTTTCAAAATTACAGTTAATGCCCTAAAACTGCAGTATAATACGAATTCTCTGGAAAACTGCAGTGACATACTATTTCTCTGGAACAGAGTTTCTTAAACTGTGTGTTGCCACTCCAATTGGGGTTGTCAAAATATTTAGCAATTTCGATATTTCTAGAACTTATTATAATAATTTTACAACTAACTAATTTTGCTACACAATATATCATATAAAAGATAAATATGATATAGACAAGAAAAAATGAAAACGTGTAGACACATTTTTTTTTTTATATATATATATATATAATAGAAATTCAATTTACTTGCTTTTCCTGTGACACTGTTAGTTCGTTCCCGTATATGCAAGTGTAAAGTGTTTTGGTAACACATGTGCGTTGGAGCTTTCTCAGTAGGGACCTTTCAAGTGGCTACACTTATATAGTTAATGTTTGAATTTGTTTAAGTAATTAAATTAGTTTTTTTTATTCAATTACCTTTTAAAGTTTATTACTTATTGAAAATTTTCACAATGTTCTATGTTTTAAAATAACAGTTAATGCCCTAAAACTGCAGTATAATACGAATTCTCTGGAAAACTGCAGTGGCATTCGAATTCTCTGGAACAGAGATTCTTAAACTGTGTGTTGCCACCCCAATTGGGGTTGTCAAAATTTTTAGCAATTTTGATATTTCTAGAACTTATTATAAAAATTTTACAATTAACTGATATTGTTACACAATGTATCTTAAAAAAGATAAGGATAATATAGACAATGAAAAAATGAAAACATTTAGACACATTTTCTTTTCATAATAGAAACACTCAATTTACTTGCTTTTTATGTGACGCTGTCAGTTCGTTCCCGTATATGCAAGTTCAAAGTGTTTTGGTAACACATACGCGTTATAGGTTTCTCAGTAGTGGCTTTTCAAGTGGCTACACTTAATGAACAGGCTATAGTTAATGTTTGAATTTACTCAATCAAATTTATATTTTTATTGAATTACTTTTTTAAGTTTGTTACTTATTTAATATTTTAACATTGTTCTATGTTTTAAAATTACAATTAATGACCTAAAACTGCAGTAGAATGCGAATTCTCTGGAAAACTTCAGTGAAATACAAATTCTCTGAAACAGAGTTTCTTAAACTGTGTGTTGCCACCCCAATTGGGTCTTCAAAACTTTTAGTAATTTCGATATTTCTAGAACTTATTATAATAATTTTACAACTAACTAATTTTGCTACACAATGCATCATATAAAAGATAAAGATAATATAGACAATGAAAAAATGAAAAGGTTTAGACACATTATTTTTTTATAATAGAAACGTTTAATTTACTTGCTTTTCATGTGACGCTGTCAGTTTGTTCCCGTTTATGCAAGTTTAAAGTGTTTTGGTAACACATGCGCGTTGGAGCTGTCTCAGTAGTGGCTTTTCAAGTGGCTACACTTATATAGTTAATGTTTGAATTTGCTTAAGTAATTAAATTAATTTTTTTACTCAATTACTTTTTAAAGTTTATTATTTATTTAAAATTTCCACAATGTTCTATGTTTTAAAATTACAGTTAATGCACTAAAACTGCAGTAGAATACGAATTCTCTGGAACAGAGTTTCTTAAACTGTGTGTTGCCACCCCAATTGGGGTTGTCAAAATTTTTAGCAATTTCGATAATTCTAGAAGTTATTATAATAATTTTACAATTACCTAATGTTGTTACACAATGTATCTTAAAAAAATAAAGATAATATAGACAATGAAAAAATGAAAACATTTAGACACATTTTCTTTTCATAATAGAAGCATTCAATTTACTTACTTTTCATGTGACTCTGTCAGTTCGTTCCCGTATATGCAAGTTTAAAGTGTTTGGTAACACATGCGCGTTAAAGCTTTCTCAGTAAGAAGCTGTCAAGTGGCTACACTTATATAGTGAATGTTTGAATTTGCTCAAGGAATTAAATTAAATTTTTTACTCAAATACTTTTTAAATTTTATTACTTATTTAAACTTTTCACAATGTTCTATGTTTTAAAATTACAGTTAATGCCCTAAAACTGCAGTAGAATACGAATTCTCTGGAAAACTGCAATGAAATACGAATTCTCTGGAATAGAGTTTCTTAAACTGTGTGTTGCCACACCAATTGGGGTCGTCAAAACTTTTAGCAATTTCGATATTTCTAGAACTTATTATAATAGTTTTACAATGACCTAATATTGTTACACGATGTATTTTAAAAAAGATAAAGATATTATACACAATCAAAAAAAGAAAACGTTTAGACTCATTTTTTTTCATAATAGAAACGTTCATTTTTCTTGCTTTTCACGTGACGCTGTCAGTTCGTTCCCGTATATGCTATTTCAAAATGTTTTAGCAACACATGCGCGTTGGAGCTTCCTAAGTAGGGACTGTGACGCCTTCAATAATCTAGAGTGAGAGGTAAAGTGAAGAATGGATCACAGTCAAAGATAAAATTGGAAATTTACTTTTATTCTTGATTAACTACGGCTATTTACAAAGGGATGTTAATTTCCAAATCATGTAGAACTGCAAAGGATGGTTGCCTGTAAAACTTCCTCACGACGATCACCGTCGAAAGAAAAACAAGAGATTTAAAAATCTCTTTCAAGTGGGGAGGCTTTTCAGGGTGCAATCAAACCCAATTTATTCCCTGTTCGGTATCCGAGACTCTGCCGCTTCCTATATGAGCGGACTATACGAATTTCCCGAACTAGAAAGCTGGCTCCGGTAAAAAACGGCGAAAGCCTCGACGAGGTCAACACACTTACGAAGAAAAAAAGGACGAAAAGCCCTGAGTCACAAAATTGTAAGCTTTTTATACCTGTGGGGGTCAGTTACGGTCCCGCCAACTGTTTTTTGGGTTAGTTAAGATCCCAGTTACTTGAGAACTCCAGCTAAAGTTACAGTTATATTTTTTAGCTGAATTCTCATTCGCTGGCTATCCCTTTACGGAATTTCCTAACATTCATTAACGAGATCCATCAGGGGCGTATTCGTCTATTCAGTTCAATTGTCAAGATCCCAGACTCTGCTACGCCACGCTATTGTCCTGGTAAACAGGTGTACTCCGATCAGCTGTTTTGGCTCGTGCTCGGACAAAGGGGAATCTTCACAGGACCTTTCAAATGGCTACATTACTCAAGTAATTACATTTATTTTCTTATTGAATTACTTTTTTAAGTTTATTACTTATTTAAAATTTTCACATTGTTCTATGTTTTAAAATTACAGTTAATGACTTAAAACTGGAGTACTATATTACAAGTAAAGAAAGTTTCTCTGCCGTGTGTTTGAGATATGCAAAATGCTTATGAGGTCCTAAAAAAATTCAGTAAATATTATGGGATCCCCATACCAAAATCTTTAAGAAAACTTGTTCGTAAGTATACTGTCATTGATAGCTACTTCCTTGAACATTTGTACGTAGACCAACATAATGCTGAGATGTACCAAAGGGTTAATCGGATGACAGATGCTGTGTATTTTTTAAGTTGAGTTGTTTTCATAGCCATTCAAAATTACGAGAAAATATCGAGAACAGAGTAAAATATAAACTTTAACTTATATCTCCTTTATACTTGTTCTAATGTTCCATGTAGTGTAGGTGTTCTTCCTTTGAAATTCCTGTTTATTTTTCTAACCCACTCAAGTCCAGATCATTACATAGACAAATGAGACAAATGTCTCGCAAAGATTGCAAAGATTTGTAAATAAATAGTTTACTTTTCTGTTAGTCGACTCTTTATAATTAACAAATAAACAGAAATATATATTTGCCTTTTATATGGCTACAAGACTAAGCCTCTGTTTGCAGAGCACATAACAATATAATAAATAGATTTAGTATTTGTTTGTTGATTGTGAATTATTTAAACTGAAAATCGTTTGCCCATATGATTTTTTCCTGTTATAAATGTCCTTTTATTAATTTATCTTTTATTAAATTTTCTGTTAGTTTTTCACATTGTTTAGTTTTATTTTATTTATTGTTAAAAATTTGTGAGATATTTCATGTGGGAGAGAAATAGAGCCCGGTAAGAGAAAAATGTCTAGGATTCCAAAGTGGTTTAATCCGGACCTGAGCCCACTCTTCATTAATTTACACTCAAATATGTAAATCAATATAGGGCGTGTTACTTTGTGTTAGTTTTTCACATTATTTAGTTTTATTTTATTTATTGTTTGAAATTTGTGAGATATTTCATGTGGGAGAGAAATGGAGCCCGGTAAGAAGAAAATGTCTAGGATTCCAAAGTGGTTTAATCCGGACCTGAACCCACTCTTCACTAATTTACAGTCAAATATGTAAATCAATATGGGGT
This sequence comes from Pardosa pseudoannulata, assembly GCA_032207245.1. Taxonomy (NCBI): domain Eukaryota; kingdom Metazoa; phylum Arthropoda; class Arachnida; order Araneae; family Lycosidae; genus Pardosa; species Pardosa pseudoannulata. The sequence goes on from CM063504.1 coordinate 70,497,576, forward strand.
GTGTTACTTTGTGTTAGTTTTTCACATTATTTAGTTTTATTTTATTTATTGTTTGAAATTTGTGAGATATTTCATGCGGGAGAGAAATGGAGCCCGGTAATAAGAAAATGTCTAGGATTCCAAAGTGATTTTATCCGGACCTGAACCCACTCTTCACTAATTTACAGTCAAATATGTAAATAAACATGGGGCGTGTTACTTTGTGTTAGTTTTTTTAGTTTTATTTTATTTCTTGTTTGAAATTTGTGAGATATTTCATGGGGGAGAGAAATGGAGCCCGGTAAGAAGAAAATGTCTAGGATTCCAGAGTGGTTTAATCCGGACCTGAATCCACTCTTCACTAATTTACAGTCAAATATGTAAATCAATATGGGATGTGTTACTTTTTGTTAGTTTTTCACATTATTTAGTTTTATTTTATTTATTGTTTGAAATTTGTGAGATATTTCATGTGGGAGAGAAATGGAGCCCGGTAATAAGAAAATGTCTAGGATTCCAAAGTAGTGTAATCCAGATATGAATCCACTCTTCACTAATTTACAGTAAAATATGTAAATCAATATGGGGTGTGTTACTTTGTGTTTGTTTTTCACATTATTTAGTTTCATTTTATCTATTGTTTGAAATTTGTGAGATATTTCGTATGGGAGAGAAATGGAGCCCAGTAAGAAGAAAATGTCTAGGATTTCAAAGTGGTTTAATCCGGACCTGAACCCACTTTTCACTAATTTACAATCAAATATGTAAATCAATATGGGGTGTGTTACTTTGTGCTAGTTTTTCACATTATTCAGTTTTACTTCATCTATTGTTTGAAATTTGTGAGATATTTCATGTGGGAGAGAAATAGAGCCAGGTAAAAAGAAAATGTCTAGGACCCCAAGTGGTTTAACCCGGACCTGAACCCACTCTTCACTAATTTACAAACAAACATGAATATCAGTATTGGAGATAAAAGAACCGTCAAAGTGGGGTGGCCATTTCTCTATAAAAGTTGGTACGTAGCACAAATATCTGTCGAAATCAAACAAAGGGATGATCGGATGACAGATCTAGAGCCATATTTAATCTCGTCTTCAGACCATAGAGAGCTACTGGGAAATATTGAGAAGAGAGTCAACGCAATCGAAATGGTCCTCTTTGTCATTCTTCTTTCCTCATGAATCCGGATTATTGGCAAGATCATTATTTCTCCATCGATCCGAAGGGGGGCATAATGGACTCAATCTCGGACTCCCATCAGCTATGACAGGGAATAATGAGCTTACTGAGACATTTGGGGGGCCAGCAGTGGAAGAGAAGCACCAGATGTGTGCGGGAAATCTAAACTGGGAAATGAGGTACACAACCTAAGGCGCACCACCGAGGAAATGAGGCGAACGGTAATATATTCTGCGTCAGGTATTGCATCTGACAGAAAACTAGATGGGGTCGTTTTTCTTTTCACACATCAGTTGCGAATACGATTAACATAACCTCCCAACCGCTAGATCAACGATACACACATTGACACATGGGTAAATATCTCATTTTTCATAGTTTGGAACGCAAATAGGTAAGTTTTATTCAGTTTGATCAATAGATATAGAGTTAAAATTTGATTTGCCACCAAACTTCATATTCTCAAAATGGTATTGGAACGGCCAATGGCTACATATTAGGTCTTGACTGCATATACAGTAAAATTTCCATTGTGAATATTTCCAAAATATTCCAACACATATTCACACATGGGTAAATATCTCCTTTTTCACTGTCTGCAACAAAAATAGGTAAATTTTATTTAGTTTTATCAACAGATGTAGTGTTAAAATTTGATTTGCCACCAAACTTCATGTAGTCAACATGGTATTAGAATGGTCAATGGCTACATATTAGGTCTCGACTGCATATACAGTAAAATTTCCATTGTGAATATTTCCAAAATATTCCAACACTTTTTCACACATGGGTAAATATCTCATTTTTCATAGTTTGCAACACAAATAGGTAAGTTTTATTCAGTTTGATCAATAGATATAGTGTTAAAATTTGATTTGCCACCAAACTTCATGTAGTCAAAATGGTATTGGAACGGCCAATGACTACATATTAGGTTTTGACTGCATATACAGTAAATTTTCAATTGTGAATATTTCCAAAATATTCCAACACATATTCACACATGGGTAAATATCTAATTTTTCACTGTCTGCAACAAAAGTAGGTAAATTTTATTCAGTTTTATCAACAGATATAGTATTAAAATTTGATTTGTCACCAACTTCATGTAGTCAAAATGGTATACATATTAGGTTTTGACTGCATATACAGTAAAATTTTCATTGTGAATATTTCCAAAATAAAGCCACCCTCATTTTAAAGGATAATTTTCCAATACCCAGCTCCAATATACATATTTTGTATATATTAACATCTAAGTAAGGGACAATTGGAATAGAGGACAGTAATTTTCGATGATAAAGAGGAACAATGGATCATTCATTAATTTGAAATTCTTAATGAGAAATTTTCAATGAGCGGAATTATGTATAAAAGAGTTTCATTACTTTTTAATGGAAAAAAGTGAATTCAAAGAAGTAAAAATATTGAATAATTTACACCTTCATACTCACAAAACCGGTGATATATCATGTGAAACGAAAACAAACATGTAATAATATTTTACTTTAAAATTCAATCATCAACCTTAGTAAAATAATGCCATGTAATCCACATACTAAGTTTTCAGCCTGATTTTTAATAGAAACCAATGTAATTTTCTAATAATTTATAATGATTTATCTATCTATCTATCAATCTATCCGTCTATCTATGATATACATGCATACATACATACAGATATACATACTACACAAATATACATGCATAACTACATACATATATGCATACTACACAGATATACATGCATAACTACATACATATATGCATACTACACAGATATACATGCATACATACTACAGAGCTGTACATGCATACGTATGTACATACTACACAGATATGCATGCATACATACATGCATATATATATATATATATATATATATATATATATATATACTACACAGCTATACATGCATACATATATGCATACTACACAGATATACATGCATACATATATGCATACTACACAGATATACATGCATATATATATATATATATATATATATATATATATATATACTACGCAGATGTACATGAATACATACATATATACATACTACACAGATATACATGCATACATACATATATACATAATACACAGATATACATATATACGTACTACACAGATATACATGCATATATACTACACACACATACATACATACATACACACACCTATATATATATATATATATATATATATATATATATATATATATATATATATATATATATATATATATACAACAAAATTAAAAGTTTTTAAACCTTCAAACAGGGAACACCTTTATAGGTCAAATTCGCCTTTCTGAGGTATTCTCTACTCGGAAGTTTCACTGTATATACATGCATGTATAAGTATGTATATAAATGTATATAAATGGGTAACCTTAAAAAATAAATAGAGGGTTGTTTGCTGATGTGTGTTTTTCTTACATCGCTACTGTTTTGAATTTCGGTTCAATTTAAAGATTTGCATTTGCATATAGGCACGAGAAAAAACGTTGAAAGATTTCAGATAAGATTAAAAAAAATCTCCTTGCCTTATTTATGATTTGAAGATTCATGATATCATCTGATTTATCCAAAGTTTAAAATGCATATTCGCTTTTAAAAAAAGAGAAAAAAAAATCCATTTTTTTTTCCTTCGAACTTGCCGACTTCAGGATTGCATACTGCAAATAAAATAGGAAATCGATAGGTTTCTTTTGAACGGTGTAGAAGGGAGCTTCTGAAGAGTGCAAGGCAAGGCTGAATATGTGAGGATTATATTTTGAAGTATGAAAGTGAAGCTAGTGATTTTCGATCGTGTCTGTGCAGGAAATCTTACAAGTGTCTGCCGTAGAAGTAGTTTCCTACCGAAGAGAAGGAAAAACCGAGATTAATGCTTGCTGGGAAAAAGATCAAACAAGACGTGCACAGGCTTCTTTTCCGTTCGAGAGAATGCATTATGTGACAAAAGAATTCTTATTGCGATCGATGCAGTTGAGCGAATAAAAAAAATGTCTGTGTTACTGGAAGAATCGGTGTGGATAATTTTATCTGCTTATCGTCATGTTTTAAGAGGACTTTTTCAAACATCTTCATAAAATCCCTTTGAAAAATTGAGAAGAGGTAATTTTAGGGAGGTTTTTGTTTCTTTTTATAACCCTGAAATTAATTTGAATAGTTACTGATCTCTTGTGGGAATGATTTCTGTCAAGGCAATGTTCCAGAAAATAAAATAAAATGTCAGAATCTAAACCAACATCCTTTTATTAACCATCTACAAGGATGAGTTAAAAATTATCTACACTTTCAATAATAAATATATTCATATGAAGCAAAGGTTTTACAATGCGTAGTTTAATTTTTTTGCACAATCTCCCACCTTATCAATGCATTTTTCACAACAAATAACAAGTTTAAGCATACTATCCAATTAAGGCTACCGACTGGAATCGAGAACTGTGTTTTGAAAAACAGCAAAAAATCACGTGTAATTATTTTACAGCATTCCCACACATAAAAAACATATAAAAATGAAGAGTTTAAAATAATATGAAAAAAAAAATTGCTCATATATGTGGAAATTGCCTTGCACATATATGAGAAAAAAAATCAGGCAGTTTTTAATGTTTATCGCTAACGTTTTGAAACAATATAGGAATCCAAAAGTAATTTTTTTTTCTGGATTACATACACATTTCAGCCACCCAAGAATTTAATGACAATAGATCTAAGTTAAATTAAGATTTATACGAGATATTCTTTTTAGAAATTGTAATTAAGCTTTTTCTTTGAGAACTCCAATTATTATTTTATAAAAATTGCTGTAATTTTTCTAAAATTGTTTTCACGATCAAACTTTTAACTCATTACCCATAACATATTACTTAAATTATCATATGTAAAGTTTCATATTGTTACGATAAAAACTTTTTTGTCATCACGGTATTTCGAAGTAATAAAACTTCAAAAGACAATTTCTCAAAATGCATTTTCAGTTTTTGTTACAGAAAGTTTTTACAAATTGTTTATTGCAAAGACTTAAAAATCTTCAGTTTTATGAGTTGAAATTAAACTAAAATAGACAGCAAAAGTTTATTTTTAAAATGTTATATTTAGTAATTTGCATAAAAAACATATTTTAACTATTATTTTAAAGTTATTTAAATGTAAGTTCTGTTTGTCGATCAGAAACAAAAATAGAATCAAAACAAAAATTTCGTAGATCATAAAGTCAAAAGAAAAGCTGTTTTGGAAAATTAACATTATGGTTTTTCAAATGTATCATTGAAATTAATTTATAATTTTTCACCAAAAATCCTCTAATTAAACTCAGTGGTTTAACTTAAAAAGTTGTTTGTTCTTTGTGCCACTTCAAACTCTGTCTCAGATGTCACAGCATTTTTCAGGCCTGAAACAAGTCGGTGACTTATCAAGCATTTTCAGCCACATTAACATTTCTGAGTTCTTAAAAACATTTTTAAGTTATAGTGCCCTTCTTCCAAATTACGATGATAGTCTAAAAGGAATTTCTGCACCTTTGACATTCGTTCAGGAAGAACTGGATCGCTGCTCATTATTTCTTTTTGGTGCAAAATTTTAACTAAGCAACAATGTCCTTAATGTCAACAAAGAGATTGAAATTTGGGTCAAACTATTATAGCATCAACACAAAAATATAATAATAAAATAAAGGAGGATTGAAGTCAGCATGTCTGACGAGCTACGGCAAAATTGTAGATACATTTTGATTCACTTATGTAAAATACTACTAATTTATACCTGCAATGTCATTGCAACTTATTTTTGGAATTCAGTTTTTGCATTTTATTTCTTTTATTAATTCCACCGATACACATCATGTTTAAGACCTTTTTGTCGAATGATGACCCATCTGAACTTACTTAAGTCATTGATTTTGAATCTCCTTAATGACATAAATGTTCACAGCCGGTTAGAAGTGACTTTAAGAAAAATGACCTGGCGTAATTAGCACTTTTGTAAAAAGTAGATTGTAAATACTTCAAAAGAAAGGCTAACCATTTTTTTCATCTCTATATTTCAAGTGGATTATTACCCCTTCTCTTATATGAACTTTTACCATAAGCTTTTTTAAATTATCCTTCATGGTTCTTTACAAAAGAGAGCCGAACGCTGGCCGATTGGTTAGGGCGCTGATCGTCGGTACCGGAGTTCGTGGGTTCGAATCCCACTATGGCATGGATGTCCGTAGCCGTTCGGAATCGGCTTTAAGCAGTAGGTCCCGGTCTCATTAGCCCCCGTGTGCAAAACAGTAGATCGTAGCGCTCCAAACCAAACCAAACCAAATCTTTACAAAAGAGAAATCTGTAATTGTCAACTGAAAGTACTATGATAGGAACTCAATTATCTTATTAATCATGGGTCAGATTCAGGCAAAATCAATAACAAAGCAATTGTATTTCACTAGTGAAGTCCATTTATTTGAGAACCACTAATAGCATGGGTGCTCATAGCAGATCGAAAAAGACTTCTCAGGTATACTTAGTCCTCGAGGCAAGAAATAGATAATAGTACTGCAAATCAAACCTAACTGATAAAGGATGGTGGGAAAGCAGGTACAGTTCTTTCCTTCAGTAACAGAACCCAACTTTATGTAAGTTAAAACTCCATTGCTCACATTTAAATAGTAGATCTAGGTATTTTGAAGATTCTTTGTAGCGAAAGGCTGATAACAACCTCTATAACAACAAGACAAACAAAATCCTACTCACAACTTTCTTTAGATACATCTTGATAGTATCATCGTGGTTTAAAGAAATCTAACTTTTTATAAATTGAGTTTATTTGTTATTTTCTGTTCTTTCCCGAGTTTTATGCTACAGCAAATCAGTTGGTATATTTAATTCATTTAAATGTTATCTTATGTCATTTTTATATCTACCTATGGGAACAGAAAAGCAAAAAAAATTTCAAGACTGATATTGTTCCTTCCTATCCCTACTTCTCATTTATTGTCTTTTACAAAAATAATAACCGAAATCATTTGCGAAGATCTGGGTGGAGATTTTAGTCTTACAATCTAGATGATTTTATTTAGACAAATCAATTTTAAAATGTCATCTCTTTGTTTTACTGTCCAAATTCCATTTCCTATAATTTTCTACTAATAACACAGTTTTTCAATGTTACATTACGAAGTAGTTGGATTAAAGGTGATTTTAAACTTTGCGTATCATTATTGCTATCCATTTCGTACTCTCTTGTTATAAATGCTCTCAATAGTTTTCGTTCATCTAATAGGAAGAAATAAATTCCATTCAAATGTAATCACAGTTTAACCCCTTAATGCACAGTTTAAAAAAAAAACTGGCAAAAAAATCAAATTTTTTAAATAAATAACACATCTTAGAATGTTGAATTTAGAAAAAAAAATGTATATTTTATATATGTATAATTGATGAATAAGTAAGTGTTATAGCATACAATCCTATGTAAATGATAAATATCAATAAAACGATTGTCTTTCTATTATGCTTTCACACTGTTATTTTCAATTCTTGATTGCATTCGAGTATGAAAAATTATAGCAACATAAAGTACAACGCCTCTCCAATTATCTGCAGTGTGCACACTTTGGCCAGTTTAGGGCGCTCGAGTTAACTCGAGCGTGCACGTTAAGCGGTTAATTACGTCTGTGGCGTACCAGTGATAATTCAATCAATAGTGAATATAATTTGGCGTCCTTCAGACTTCTAAATAATATTCGAAATAAGTTAATATATATATCTTTAAAAGCCTATTACGACTAATTTAATAGAGAACTCAATTAGAGATTTTAGATACAGTTATCATTTGTTACTATTGCTTATCAGCTTTTCATATGTCAATATCAGATCAATATTATGATCTTATGGTTGTGGGGTGAAAGAATACGGCTTCTGTTTTGTCTGAAAATCTGAGGCACTGTTAGGATAAAAGTCCGATTATGCCTCGAAGCAACCAGACAGTTTTAATCATTCTCAGAAGTGGGGAGGATTGATCTCCGTATTCCCTAGTTTTTCCCTCCCGCTGACCTCTGACAACAGACAGAAAAATATTAAGCAATAAAAAAAGGCATGTTTAAACAATTCTTATTTTAATGAGTTACAAAAGATCAATGTGCAATACTTTGTTAAATTTCGGTAAAAAATCTGGTGTGTTACACTGACATTTGCTTTTGTGCGAACTTATCTCATAGTAATACGCGCACAATATACGAAAAAACAAATGTATAAAAGTAAACAAATCTATTAATTTGTCCATTAGCCCATTATGAGAGACAAACAGTAGATCATTTGTTAAGAATGATTTTCCGTTACTCGTAGATTTCAGTACGAGAGCTTTTAAAGTCATGAACTAATGTAACGTTTTAGAATGCGCCATTTTTTTATTACTATACTAGCCTTCTTCATCCCCTGGCTTTCATCTCTATCTGTACATAAATTGTGACGCCAGGTCGTCTTTGAAAAATATTTTTGCAAGTTATTGAAATTTCAAATAAATTATGACTCACAAAAGCGTTTTATTTAACTATATTTGGTAATTTATCTTAAACTCCGCTAACGGAAAAGTGCCATTTTTTTGGTACTATAATCACATTCAAAACACGATGCTTTTCGTAAAACAAAAAAAGTACAACCAATGCTTGTATTGAGAAAGACGATACGAAAGGTTTTCCAGAATAAAGATTGCAAATTTGGGATAATTACGGGCGGGTTAAGTAATTCCACCTTTGAGGTTGGTTTAGTACTTATACTACAGAAGCTATTCACACATTTAAATCAACATTTATCATTTTGTTTACAGTGGACACCGAGCATTTTAATGATTTTTCAACTGTCCTTTGACTAGGGGGATTTTCTTTTAACATTAAACAATGTACCTTTGCAATATGTTCGTGTTTTCCATGGATACTTGTTTGGAATTTTTGTCCCACTTGAGGCTCCAATTTGACGTTTTTTCCCTTTCTTTTTGACGATATTACCTATCGACGCTTTAGATATAACAAAACCATTACTCTCACATCGTTTTTGGATAACGGAATATGAATATTTCTCTTCGGAAAAACCATAACTATAGCCTTCAAACCACTTCTTCGTTAAAAACGCCATTTTGAATAAAATCAAACATCTCAAGCCACAGACCATAATTGTGACTTTTAAAAACATAATGCAATTGCAGTTATTTATTTTGCAACAAACGGTTTTTTAATACCGCTAACCAAAATTATCTAAAAAATGTGCGAACAGTCTCTGTATACTTTTAATTAACATATTTTCTTTCATTTATTTATATGTGAATGCAAAAATATTTCAAAATAGTTGAAATTAATTATATTTTTAAATAAATTAATGGTTGCTAAGTTACGAATTAGCTAAGCATATTTTTCTTTTTTTTTACCGGGGTAAAACACAATGATACAATTTATATACTGCAATCTGTCTTCGACCACCCACGTGAAAATTCGTTATCTGTCCTATCACGTGATAAAATGGGCTGAAAAGTTTTAAGGGAACACATAACCTTTAAATCTTCAAAAATTCAATTGTTCATTTATATATTTTTAAAATATGTACATATTTCTGAATCGTTTAAAACAAACTCTATTGAAATATTCAAATTAGAACCTGTAAAACCATACAATCGTTGCATTTGATATCATAGCTTTTACAAATTTAAATTTAGCCATACAAATTTAAATTCATTTTATTGAAAAGGGAGTTTTTTCATCTTGTGCGCATTGCAAATAAAAAACTATCGCACATATTGACTTCTAATTTTCACACTAAATACATTATAGACCTACTATGCAACTCTATCTAACTTTATCGCTGTTGTTTATTTCATTTAGTATTTATGCGATTTGAAAAAAATATTCAAAGATTATTAAAGAAAACTCTATCTACACTTTTCGCTGTTTATTTCATGTAGTATTTATACAATTTAAAAAAAAATATTTAAAGATTATGAAAAAAAAACTCTATCTACACTTTTCGCTGTTTATTTCATTTAGCATTTATACCATTTGAAAAAAAAATATTTAAAGATTATTAAAGTAAACTCTATCTACACTTTTCGCTGTTTATTTCATTTAGTATTTATACCATTTGAAAAAAATATTTAAAGATTATTAAAGAAAACTCTATCTACACTTTTCGCTGTTGTTTATTTCATTTAGTATTTATACAATTTGAAAAAAATATTTAAAGATTATTAAAGAAAACTCTATCTACACTTTTCGCTGTTGTTTATTTCATTTATTATTTATACCATTTGAAAAAAATAATTAAAGATTATTTTAACTTTTATGAAAATTTAATTCTCTGGTATAATATCCCCTGGTGTATATAAGTGGATAATTATACCTAATTATTATTGTTTACAAAATTCAAAAATTTTTAATGAATCTTAGTTTGTGTAAGTCTGCGACAGTGTGTCAGATTTTTTTTATAAACTTTCATTTTTTAGCTTATAAAAAAGTTTTTAATTTTTAAAAATACACAATTATTAATAATTATTAATAATTAACAGCTACTAATAATTATTAATAGCTGATAACTATTAATAATTATTAATTATTAACAGCTATTGATAATTAATAATTATTAATAATGAACAATTATTAATAATTAAAAATTCATCAAAACTAATTACATAAAAATAGAGAACCATGTATTTATAATTATAATAATAATTCAACCCTTAAATGCCTGATTTCCCCCCCCCCAAAAAAAAAATAAAATAAAAAGCATGTGTAGGGAGCAAATGAAAGAACAAATCTAAAAATTTTCTTAAAAGCAGTAGAGGTGCTATCTACATATTGAAAATAGTTTAATAATTCTTCATTATGTATTTTATTGGCAACATTAGGTATTAGAGATCAATATTATTCTAATAGTATTTTCGAAGACTAAATTGGGTATATTACCAAAAGACAACTCGAGGCATTTAAGGGTTAAAAAGATCTGATTAGACGAAAAATAAGAAAAAAAAAATTCCCCATTTTAAAATTGCGTAAATTTCATGTGTCATAAAGGTATGTATTGACAACAAACGTCTTGTGGCACCTAAGATTTTTGACATTTTGATGACACTATGATAAATGGCGTGGATTGTATAAACACAAGCATAGAAACGGACAAGAATACAAGCAGAAAATGTCCCTAACGATACTTCTTAGAACGCTAATAAAAGAATAGTTTCCAAGTTTTTCTTTGACTGTATGTTTATTTAATTAGAAATATTTGTATATTGTTATAATTCGATAGTAGGTCATTTAATCATCTCAAACTGATTGCTAAATTGCGGAGAATTTTCCTGTCGACACTTTTTAGGACATTAAAATCTACTCATCAGTTCGTGTGTGCATGTGTAGAACGCGTAACAGAATTAATATTCAAACCGCGCGAGGAACTGCCTGAGAACGTCTAATTTTGGCGTTATTATGAGGGAAAAAGGTAACTTTTATCCTACTGCATTCAGCTAATTTGATGCAATATTACGAAATCAGTCAAGCTTCGTTTCATATTCTTTTTTTATTTTTCGACTTTTTTTTTAATCGTTTCCTTCCTCTCTTACGGATATTTGCAGCAGAGATAAACGCACTATTTCTTTTGAATTAGTTAGATTCTGTGCTTTTTTTTATGGAAAGTATTTTTACTTTTTTTGTTGCACTTGAATTTTGTACTGTTACGCAGATAGCGATGAGTTTATTTGTTTTAGATTTGGGTTATGAAAGATTTTGAGCTCTGTAAGATCTGGAACAAGTTTTTCAATTTCACGGCCCACAACGAATATTTTTGCTGCCCATCCAGTGTAACTGTTTGTAAGAAAAGTATTAATAAAAGTTTTATAGGTTAGTTTTAAATTTATTCTTTTTTTCTTCTTAGAAACTAAGGCCTGTAACAGGTCAAGGCCGTCTTAATAAGATTTTACCATTTTGAACCGGCTTCATAGCTCTCCAGTTTGTCACACAAATTGTCTTCAAGTCCCTCTCAACTGCCTCGAGCCACCTAGTCTGTGGATTACCTTTTTTTTTTTACCTTTGACAGGCATTTTACTGACCTTTTATGAATAAAAAATTGGTGATTATTTGTAGCGTTTTATTTGTAGTAATACTACGTTAAGAATAGTAAGTGGTACTAAACAGTGCTTCAATTTGATTTTGTTGTTGTATTCTTGTGCCACTTGGCCAAACCGAGAAAGATTTAAGGCAAAGGGTTGCGCCTTTCGTTTTAAGAAGAACTTTAAGGGTGAAAAGTACTTTCTCAAGTTTCATTTAGGTAATTAGTGGTAGTAAGAATAAATAATCAGTGTTATGAAACTTTTGAGATAAATAAAATAAATATCTACTTTGCATACTTTAAAAAAATAGTCTGCATTTAATGTATTGTGTGTGTGGGAAGAGAAGGAGATATATTTTACATTTTTATCCGGGGATGCAAAAGTGCTGCAGTGGGCTCTGACAAAAGATTAGTAATTGAGCTATAGATATCTGCACTTCAAAAAATTAGCTCTCTAGATATAATGAAAGCTGTTATGAAACGTAACACATTGAGCCCACAAATATTGTATCCTCAAATAAACAAACTGCCGGCTTCAAAACTGTCAATAACAATTTTTTTCCTAGTTTTATAGTTTCCTCAGTCAGGTTTTGTTGTATATGATTTCCAATATTATTTTAATATTTGTTCTTTGTGGATTTTCATAGTTGTCAATATTTTGGCACAAGATTTTGTCCTGTCTAATTTGGTAATAATGATTGTGTAAATGGCACAGTACACAACATTTATCTTACGATTTAATGTTGTATCATCCTCTAAAGTTATTATTCTCTTTACAGGGAAATAAAGACATCTCGTTAAACTACAAGATTAAGAACAAGAAGAATTATTAAAACTTTCTCCTAAGTAGGTCTCAGCAAGAAGGCACAAAACTTCTTTGTATCGCATCCAGCCGGCATCAAGGCTAATATTGGAATGGGAAACATTTTACATATTTACACATCAAACATCCGTGTCCAGAGACGTGGAGTGATGCAATATTTTTATTTGGATTCTCTCCCAGGATTGTTTTTCGTTCCGCTTTCCACTGTAATCCTGAGACAATGTTTGCGGAACGTGCCTGATTACTTATTCAGATTAAGTGCAATTAAACGTGTAGAAACAGACGCCGAATACAGTGTCGCTTGCACGAAAAGCAGTCGTCAAATTTCACACCGGGTGAAATGAAAGTTCCTCTGTTCGATGGATCGATGGATGGCTTTTAATTCCTCAAAATGCATTATTCAAAAGTTTCGATCGATGAAAGAATAGTTGCAAATTTATATGTGAGAACACAGTTCATACTAATGCAAACATACGTGTAGCATTTAAGATTTCAAAAGCCACTAGTAAAATCTAGTAATCTTTACCAATAACAAGGTCGCAGCGTTGGTTACTGTTGCTTGAGGACGAATCCAAATTTGCCGCCTAGGGTGCATGTTAATTTTTTTCATCCATCTATCTACAAAATACTATTATTATAGTGATATTTTTTAAAGCAAGTAAAATATTAATATGCTAAGAGATATTTTTATCTTTAAATTTAAAATTTCTCAGTAATATTACATAATATTTTATTGAGATTAGTATCTAAACACAGTATCATGTTTGGGAGAAATTTAGTATTAATCGGAAATTATAATTAATATTATTCAAAAACTACTGATCGTACTATATAATAGACATTTCTTTTCGCTGAAGAAAATTCTTTTTAACATCAATCTTAAAAATTATATATATATGGATACACACACACACACACACACACATATATATATATATATATATATATATATATATATATATATATATATATATATATATATATATATATATATATGCTGCTTTTCATTCAGCATATAATGTATTATATACCTTGCAAATTCGTGTCACTGTATATAATATGTATTTGCAACGTTTGTGATACATTGTGTACTTTATAGGTTTTATAGAATAAAAGGTTCTTTTTGTTATTTCATTTGAATTTTTTGCCTTTTGTTGTTCATTAACGAAAAAGCGAAGCTCTCTAAAATTTTTCTTGTTTATTTTTGTAGAATCTTTTATCCACATGTTAATGGAAGAAACAAAAATTAGATAGCATATAAAATCTACTAATAATGACAAATGGGTAGCCTTTTACATAAATAATTTTTTTCTCTGTATAAAATATGAAGTTAAGATCGAAGACTATTTGACATTAATCTGTGAGTTGAAGTGAAAGATGAAAGATGATCGATGATTGATGAAGGGATTAAGCTCTTCAAAGTTTATATCTTGGTCACAAAAATTTCGTGAAATAAATGATCAAATACACTTCTCATCTCTTTTCTATTTTTAGATTAGATTTTCTTTTTTCCTCCCAGAAACAAAAGTTCAAAAAAAATTCTTCCTGTCAAATGTTATCATTTATACTTTGTAACTTTTATTCGATTTTTTTCGACGGGATAGACATTTTATTTCATTAGCAGAGATAACATACGGACAGCTTTAAATCCTTAGTAATAATATAAAAGGTAGAATTTTTTTGTATGTAAGGTGTTTTGCTTACATCTATGGTTTTAATGTCTGTTTTAAAAATATTATCGTTTGTTATTTTTTTCATTTTAATTTTTCTTTGGTGTTGTGGCAACTTTTGAAAAGAAAGAACAATAAGCTTTTCTGATTTAATTTGAGTATTGTAAGATAACACTAAAGCGTATATGGAATAATAAAGAGATGTTATAATGCTTCTTATCTCCATTCCATGAAAACGGTCTATAACATGCAGTTTTTAGATAAGAAATCAAAGTAAGAGTACTTTTTGGAACTACTGGACCGATTTTAAAAATTATTTTTCTTATAGAAAGCTTTAATATGTCTGAGTGATAAGCGATATTTTATTTAGATAAAAATAAGTTTTCAGTTCGAAACCTAAATATTTGTAAATTCATGCTGGAAGAAAGAGCAATGCCCGGCTGCTTTATTGGCATGAGCAGACCAAATGTTCCGATATACGCAAAGTTAATGTATTACTCATCAGTAGGTAAAGAGTAAAAGGTATCAGCTGCACGATATATCTTCATTTACATTTAAGCTATAATAACTCTTTCGGTGTTTAAAATAGACTGGCAATTACAAAAAGGGACTTTAGCTCTAGAACACCCAAAACATTGCTACTTGCTATTCTAAAGAATATCAAGAGGCATATATTGTGGCGGGGGGGGGGGGCGCTGACCACAAATACATCGGGAAAGAGTCGGTCATTATCAGAACTTGAACATGTATGGATTCTATTTCCATTCAAAAGTGGGTATGTAGACTGAGAGAAATAGATGCCGCAAAATTTGTGTGCCGGGGCCTTTGAAGATACAGCTGTCCTTGAAATACCGGCTTCGATTTTGGGCTCTTCAGTCCTCGGCTCTCAGACTGTTCTCGTCCTCCAGCTCTTTCTCTCCGTGTATGAATGCGAGAGTTTTCAAGAAGAGGGAGTCAAAGAGGACTGAAAGGAGTAGCATGTAGCTCTCTCTTTATCAGAGCAGTTTATTTCTATATAAGTAAATAATGTACAGAATAACTGAACACAAAGTCGAGCACTTTAAGGCTAATTAGACTACCCATCTAAGTCTCCCACAAACACAGAGATATGTGTATGTTTCGAAGTCCACATATATATATGTATATACACAATATATATATATACATACATACAATATATATAAATATATATATACATACATACAATATATATATACATATTATATATATATATATATATATATATATATATATATATATATATATATATATATATATATATATATATATACATACATACATATATATATATATATATATATCACATGTCGTGATCTAGAGTTAAGGTGAATGGAAAACAGTCTTCTTGATAATAATAAGTCTATTAAACCATCGTTAAAGTAAAACTTGCGTCATTTTCCCTTTTCCGTCGAAGAGACGCGTAGAGTGTTGTTGTCAGCTCCATGTCTATACGCTCACTGAAAACTTATCTGTTTGCAAGCTCATCAAATTGTTTCTAAATGCTTCCGCCTGACCAGATTATCCTAAAAGCTTACGCGAGCTTGGGCCTTTTTCATTTTTTATTACTATAAAAGAGTTCCCTTTTTAAAGTCGTTTTTACTAACTACCCCTATTTTAGACCTGACATATATATATATATATATATATATATATATATATATATATATATATATATATATATATACGATATATACATGTAAGGAAAATTCTCAGGGTTTTCAAAACTTAAGTGAAGGGCTAAGAATTCCCGCGTCCTTTTGCATTCCCCTTTTTAACACTTAACGTAAAATGACCACTGGGGCTACAGTTTACGCCCTCAGAGAAAGGGTCTGATCAATTATAACTCTACATTGCCCTTGCGGATAATTTAGGAAATTTCCAAACAAAAAGGAGATACATGCTGTCGGAATCAGATTTTTCCCACAGATTTTGACTGAGATGTTGGCCCAGGTGTTAAGGGTCTTTTACATATAACTTCATGTTAGCTGACCCTTTCAGTTTGTCCTCTCCCTATGATGAAGTGAGAACCCGTCCTCCATCTTTTAATGTCTTTAGTTAAAACGGTGTCAGTCTTATGGGCCATGACTGCAACCACCTATGGTGAAGTCCGTCTTATTATATATACATACATATATTATATATACCTATGTGTGTCTAAGACTGCTCCCTCACTAGGGATTGGCATTTCAAGAGCCCCAGACCTCCCTAGGGGGAGGGAGAATTCTCGGAAATTAAAACAGCAGCGCAGGGAAAGAAAAGATTGGGTTTTTTCTGAATACATTGTGAATATTCCTTTGCCAGTTAAAATGAGGTTCGAAAACTGATAACATTAACCGATGTAACGATCACATAAAGC
This sequence comes from Pardosa pseudoannulata, assembly GCA_032207245.1. NCBI lineage: Eukaryota > Metazoa > Arthropoda > Arachnida > Araneae > Lycosidae > Pardosa > Pardosa pseudoannulata. The sequence goes on from CM063504.1 coordinate 70,514,681, forward strand.
GATAACTTTTTATCTACAAATGAATGGAGAAAATCGGGACCAAGTGATTTTGATAACAATAAGCGATTGATAACTTTAATTGCGATCACATTAAGCGGAGTCTACTGTATATATATATATATATATATATATATATATATATATATATATATATATTTTTTTTTTAGCTGAAGATGTAGTTCGTCGCTATCATTGGAAACTACTTACATTTCATAGATTAACTTTCATGGAAATATTTTTTTTGTACACAATCTATTTTTATTTACAAATCGTTATGTTATACTGCCAAAACGCTTACAAATCATATTTGTACCTAACTTGAACGCCTTGTCTAATAATTATTCTTCTTTCAGAAATAGAAGTACTGGAAGAGCCTTTCAAGAGAAAAGTACAAAAGTAAGCACAATGAAATATTACTCACTTCATTAACTATTAAGGACTTTTAAAATAATACTAGCAGGCGTACCTCTTTAAAACACAACATATGTTCTAACTATTTACATTTCGCTGATTAGCCTGAGTGGAAGCATTTTTTCCGTTCTGCAATCTAATTATTTTTACGAACCATAGCGCGATACGGGAAGAATATAAACCCTCTCTTGGCAAAACCGAGTTATTATACTACACTCAGACCGGCGGAAATAAATTTCCCGGTCCTAACCTTGTTTGGAGAATGCGGCAAAAACAACTGTCTCGAATAAGTAAATAAACTAAGATTTATGGGACTATGCGCTGCTATTACGCAGACATGCTTTCCGAACACAGTCACTCTGTATTACAGGTATAAATAAAAATTGTGCTACTCTCAAGGAATTTAGCTTAATTTTGATTCGCTTATATTGAGATGCACGAGGAAAGATCACCTTAGTGTAATGTGGCACGAAATAAAAATTATAACGAATATTAAAAGTTCTTTTGTTAACTGCTTGGGTTAGAAATGAACCGTCTCGATTACTTCTTTAATGGAAATCATGGAAAAAATAGTTTTATGAATTGTTATTTTAACACATTGTATGCGGGACAAGTACTAGTACGCTTTTTGACGATTGATACTTGAGCACGGGACGCATACTAGTACGTTTTTTGATGATTGAGACTTGAGCGCGGAACACGTACTAGTACGGGTTAGTGTAACAACATGGTTTGTTTGTGGGCACAAAAATAACGGTATATACAAGAAAACGAAACCGAATGTTCTTGTCTACTACATAGATTCTGGAAAAATTTAGACAAATAAAAACTAGTTTTTACATTAGTCGATGCAGAAACACAGAACGGGAAAAATTAAAACTATATTCTACTATTTCTATTTGATTTTTCATATTTACGATACTATTATAAATTTATCCACTAAAAAAATACATTTGTTTACAAAAATCTTATGGTTGTTATTTATATATTTCTATTTATGTATTTGTTTATATATTTCAATATAAAATACGAAAAGTTATTTAAAAATTAAATAATTTTCGATCTATTGAGATTTAACTGAATAACAAAATTTAAGCGCAAAACGCTCGCTCCCGGTACAATTCCGCTGCGAAATGTACCCTCACACAATGTGCTATGAAAAAGTATACTAGGTTATGTAGAAAGAGTACCTAATTCATTCCATTAACCAGTTAACAGTGTTTAGTGTAGTCAACGTGCATACACGTCGTGCAAATTGAAAAAATTACAATTCTAAGCAAAAACTCAAAATTTCAATAAGATATAATGCAGATTTCAATAAGTGGTATGTTTTTATTATAATATGAGTTTGCTATAAATTCTATATTAGTTACATTCTTTGGTATAGTAGTTATTCCCTTACAACGTATTGCTTTCTAAAAAATGAGTTAGATTGTTTTTCTCAATGCATCGGAATTTCTCTGTACTTTGTTGGAAGTAGTACCATGTTTTGAATATAACAAATTTGTCATATAACTAATAGTAAAACTCTACCGGTCGTCCCCTGATTGCAGGTCTTAGGCTCCACTCACTGTAAAATTAGTACTATATAAATTTTTGGTGTAATAAAAGTTATATTTTAGTAATTATATTACAGTTATATTTTAGTTATGACTGTTCATTTTATCAACAAATTGTAGTATATTACTTTCCATACAAATAAAATAAGTTTAAATGAATCGCATCCAAAAATATGTGTATAATTAATAGGCATGAAAGGAAGTTATGTGGTACCTACATTATATTTTTTCTATTAAAACCCAAGCAAATCCGGGTGTTAAAAGTAGTAAATATGTAATTTTATACTCGCAGAAAATAGCACCTATTATTTTTAATTGCCAGAGCTTACTGGGAAATGAAAAGACCCTAAGTAAACTGCAATCGCTTCATTTAAACAGTAGCAAAGTCCATGGTGGAACTTTAGCTTTATTTGAGAACTTAAAAAAATGGACATCTTTACCCGACAAGACATAGCATCGAATGGAGACAAAAATATACTTTTATTACAAATTTCTTCCAACAGCGAGCAAAAAGGTGGAGCTATTCCCATGAAACCAACAGCTTAGTTAGTGTTATGCAGCAATTTAGACTTTGGAAGGAGTGAACTGTTTTATTGAGATAGCTGTAAAATGTGGGCAATGGACAGAAAATTAACATTTAATTTAGCTTTAGTTTAGGAAAACGTGTAAAAAGAATGCAAGTCAGCGAACACTCCTTTTAATTCTGAGATTTTGTGACTGGGAAATTAGATATGAAAGAATGAGAAGGAGAAAAGAATAATTTTAGATAGGTATTTTAGGTGTAATAATTTTGATGTATTAATATATGTATTAATAAAGTACAAAACATCGTAATCATCAACGGCTACACGTAAAATAACTTTCGCAATGTTTATGACCAAAATTCCGTATTCAAACTGGTCCCTACTTATAAATTGCAAAGATCCCCTTTGTGCTTAATGTTGTTTACCCCTACAGGATCAAACGAAAAATAGTATTAGTAGTCGCTGTTTCATATTGACTTAATTTCTGTATGTACTTAACAGATTTACTCTTGATGTCCTGTGTAAACTTTAACTGTCAAATCATAATCCTTGTACAAGACCAATATGCAAAAACAGATCAAACAGTGAGTTACTGATAGAATTTAGTTCCTCCCTTTAAAAAGTTCGGTACCAGAGTTCATATCAATTTATGGCATAATGTTCGTAGCCGTTAATTGGCTTTAAGCAAATCTTGTCTTTCCCTCGTACATACATCTGTATTAAATAACAATAACTACTTTTTTTATTCAAACAATCTTCGTCAAACAGAGTACTCTGGTTCAATTTTAGGTTAAAAAAACAATAATAACACATATATAAGAATTGTTACTGCTGATTCGTCTCTCAACTTTAAAAATTTATACTAATACAAAAAAAATTATTGACTAATATTTATGTATAGACAATTATTAGCGAAGCTCTGATATCCATGTTAGTATAAAGTACATATAACAGTAAAAATTTCAACAAAGTAACAAAATATAAAACTTTTTCATAAAGTTTCCACCATCGTACAATATTGCTTCAAAATGCTTCAGGAGCATAACATATTAACCAGTAACCTTACTTTTTCTTTAAATTTTCAAAATCAATACTAAGACAAAAATTGGTATCGAATTTTAGTTATGTTAAAAACAATTTATGCAGAACATTATTTGCATCTGAAGAGTTTTTTCAGCTGTTTCCCTGTACTATGAACTCCTTAACTCATACTTACTTAATACATAATACTTAATACATAAATATTGACAAATATTTATGTATAGACAATTATTAGCTCTGATACCATATAGTTTAAAGTATTTCAACAAAGTAACAAAATATAAAACTTTTTCATAAAGTTTCAAACATCCTACAATGTTTCAAAATGCTTCCGGTACATAACATATTAACCAGTAACTTTACTTTTTCTTTACAGGTTCAAAATCAATACTAAGACAGAACTGGGTGTCGAATTTTAGTTAAGTTAAAAACAATTTATACAAAATATTATTTACATCTGAAGAGTTTTTTTTTGCTGTTTTACTGTACTATGAACTTCTTAACTTATACTTACTTAATACATAATACTTAATACTTAATACATAATATTTAATACATAAATATTGACTAATATTTATGTATAGACAATCACTAGTGAAGCTCTGATACCCATGTCAGTATAAAGTATATATGCAACAAAGTAACAAAATATAAAACTTTTTCATAAAGTTTCAACCATCCTACAATATTGTTTGAAAATGCTTCGGATACATAACATATTAACCAGTAACAGTACTTTTTCTTTACACTTTCAAAATCAACACTAAGATAAAACTGGGTATCGAATTTTAGTTATGTTAAAAATAATTTATATAAAACATTATTTACATATGAAGCTTTTTTTCCGCTATTTCTCTGTACTATGAACTCCTTAACTCAACAAGATAATCGTATTTCATAGAAAGATTGTATGCAAAATTTACTGGGGAAAACTGTCGTACATAACCAAATAATAGAATCATTAAAAAAAAACAGTATAAGGACATTAGTGAGGGATCGATAAGAAAACAATGTACCTGTAAAAATTTTAAGTGACTAATAAGCTAAAACACATGACTGCAAAATATAATTTTTAAATGTTAAAACACAGGAGCTCAGCACAAAGTAATTTTAATGAAATAATGCCATTGCTCATTGTAAATATTTGACTTCAGGGGGAAATCATCCGCTTGGCTTGATTTCAGGGAGACAAAAAAAATCTTATATCTGCCAAAATTAATTTGATTTAAATCAAATGACGTAAACTTGTTTTTACTGTAAACTTCTGGCTCATTAAAGTTCTCATAATTAAATTCTTCGGACAATGATAGAGTTCCATCATCTGCTCTTATAACTTTGTTTTCAAATTTTGGTACAAAAATGACAGGCTTTCAACTAATGAGAAGTTCTGATAGCAAAAAGAAAAATAAACTCTCATATCTTGCCATAGTTTTCGACTACCCCCAATTAGTATTCTTCTGATGCTGACAGATCGTAATTTGTTTTATATACTTACCAATAATTTTATTTTTAAATCTACCGATTTTGATCAGGAACAGCTCATTTGGGGAATTAAATTAAAATCCGAGAAGTGGAATTTTCCCGGATCGAAATTAGGAAAAGAAATTCCGCCGACCACGGTGGTTGAGCAAGTATTTTCAATCAAAATTTAAACAAGAATGAATCAGTGAATGCTGTAGAGAGAAAGATACTCTTTTCACGAAACTTCGCCTGAAATCGGATTTTTTTTTTTCAGGGGGACGGGTGAGGTATTATCGTCCCCTGCCTTCACAAAGCGCCTCTTTCTTCTAATGAAGTCTTCGGTTCATTAGCCACGTAGATTGGGTCTGTATTTTGCAGAGGAGGGATTTTGAAGGATGAAATAAAAAGAAAGTTACCTGCATTCAAGAGCTAATTGCATTTCGGTTCGAAATGGCGCTCGCAGAGTTTTACAGTTTATTACTTGAAAGGATTTTATTTTTTGGCAACATACTCTTTTCTGTTTAATAAACCCGAAATGGTTAAAGAAGTACATTTCAATGGAGCAGTTTGTTGCTTATTATACCTCTATAATGTAATTGCTTCACAATGTTTCTTTTAAACATTCAAATTGCTCTTTTTTTTTGTAGATCTTCATGCTGCTTTTGCTCTTTATACCTTCATACTTACGTATTCGTATCATTTTGTATACTTTATATTACTATTCTCAGCTCCTAAAGCCGTTATATTATAGGTCTTAGTTTAGACTTTACTCATTGCTGTTTATTTTTATATCGTTACACTGTTTGGGCTTTGCATTTGCATATCTTTATTTTCATTTTACTTTATATAGCTTTATATTGTATCAATTTAAATTTTTGATATTATTTTGTCTCCTTTGAGACCATTATATAGTTGTCTCTTTTTAAAACCTTAAACAATGTCAGAGTTATCATACTTTATTAGTAGCTTTATAAACCCGAAGACAGATTTTGCTTCGTATTCCTATATACTGCTGCTGTATACACACACATACACACATATATATAGCATATACACTGTCTACCACTAAGTATTTGGACACCTATGCAAATTACGATATCTGCGGTCTTCACGTACGTCACGGCCTCCGCCGGTATACACCGTGTAGGAAACAGCATCGGCATTAGTCGCATGCAAGATGCCACGCAGTTCTGATCTCTCTGATTTCGAGAAAGGTATAATTATCGGGTATCACAAATGTGGCCGATCCTTAAGGGACATATCTAGAGATCTGAAGTACCCAAAATCGACAGTGGCCTATGTGATTAAGAAGTGGAAGGTGATCGGGGATTGTCGGAATGTGTCCCGAGTCGGCAGACCAACGAAACTAGGAGATAGAGACCGAGGAGTGCTCTCCAGAGAAATAACAGAGAACCACGACCAACCGTTGTCCCTCATCCGCGAAGAGTTTCAACAGGCATCCAGGAGTATTGTTTCAATGAATACCATCCGTAAGGAAGCATATCTGCTTGGTTTTCATGGGGGTGCTGCTGCCCATAAGCCTTTGATCACAAAGTCCAACCGCGCTGCTCGGTTAATGAGGTGCAAAGCACATCAAAATTGGACCAAAGATCAGTGGAAACGGGTTCTTTGGAGCGTCGAATCAAGGTTCACCCTTTACCGTTCGGATGGTAGGGTCTGGGTCTGGCGTCTGCCTGGAGAACGCCTCCTACCAGAATGCATTGTGCCAACAGTCAAGTTCGGCGGACGTGGAATTATGACCTGGGGGTGTTTCTCCTGGTATGGACTGGGACCCTTGGTCCTCATTCCTGGTAAGCTCAACGCCGATGCATACTGCACTATTTTGGATGACAATGTGCTTCCTTTGTTGTGGCAGTTTTACGGGTTGAACTCCTGTTATTTTCAGGACGACAATGCCAGTTGTCAAGTTTCGAGGTTAACCAAGGCTTAGTATGGTGCCAATGGAATTCATCGAATGGACTAGCCTTCCCAGAGCCCAGACCTGAACATTATAGAGAAACTCTGGGACAAGTTGGATCGTCGAATTAAAGGGTGCACTACCCGTCCAAAATCGGTGAAGGAACTTGTATGTCTACTCCAAGCCGAGTGGAAGACAATACAATTAGTTATAATACAAAGACTTCTGGAAAGCATGTCCCAGAGAGTTCACGCTGTAATTGCCTCTCGTGGAGGGTCTATCAACTATTGATTTTGATTAAAGTTACTTTTTCTTTTCTATCACAGGTGTCCAAATACCTGAATACAATTTTAGAAGATAAGTCAAATCTAATTTTTGAAATTTATTGTGTTACACAATAGGGCATATTATCAAAACAATTAAAAACAAAATGAATTGAAAAAAGATGCTGGCATAGAGGTATAGAATAAGGAGCAAAAAACCATCCCTCTTAAACTAAGCTATAATAGGAACCTGTTATAAAGGCAAAATTCTATATTTTATGCTATTGAACATATCAGATTTTAACTGGATAATGATCTTCTTTAAAATGCAAAAAATGGAGGTAGTTGTTATGGAATGTACACTGAAGACGCCCTGTAATATATTTAAACACATGTATGTATATGTATATAAATATATGTATATGCATATGCATATATATGTATATGTATATGCATATATATGTATATATATGTATATGCATATGCATATATATGTATATGTATATGCATATATATGTATATGTGTATATATATGTATATGTATATATATGTATATATATTTATATGTATGTATATACCAGTGGCGTGCGGTAGGTTTTCATGCAGGCTGTGCAGATAACATGGATTTTCCAATAAATCTTTAATTACTGAGACATCCGAGTTCTCCATTCTGAAACGGGTTATTTATTACGAATATAAATTTAAAGATTGCAATAAATAAAATATTTACGTACGAGTAGTCGAGTTATAACTATAAAAACACCTAAACTTATGAGAATTCTACTAGCACTGAAGCGAAAATCATGACTTTTGTTGTATTTTGTCATATCGGCGTCGAAAAAGCAACGCTTCGGGATTCCACGATATGTTCAGCAAACGTAGCACCACATGGCGCCCGCCGCTGCAGTGCCGAAAAACCAAACGTGTATTCCACGTGCAGAGGATTTCGCTGCACGCTAGCACAATAGAGCGAACTGTTTCTTGTTCGGTCAGTGGATAAAATTATATTTATTAATTGTTTTTAACATTCGGTTGGTTGGTTGGTTGGAGTTTTACGTTGCAAGGTCCTATTTAGGACATAAGCGCCAAGCACAAGTTTTTAACATTTGGAAATCATATATTCTGTGAAAAACATCTTGACAATTTTTAAAAACAAAACCAGGGATATGGTGTTACTTAATATAACTTATATACTGTCTGTAAGACACAATGAATGGTAAAATTTGCTGTTCTGTTAAAATTCATTTCTTTAAAACAAAACAACATTGTTTTTCAGCTAATTATTTCAATAAATAGAATACATCACCGATATTAATTTACCCCACTAAAACATTTCACTTTATATTGATGAAATACTTCTTTTATATTTCCATGAAAACAAAATCTTACGATATATAAATTTAAACATTAACTGTCTGCAAAATCGTATGGCGAGTTAATCAGTTAAAAAACCAAAATCGCTTCAGCACGCTCTATCCCCGCTCAAGTCCTCGCTCTAATACAACGCTTAATAACCCATACCTTCGGATGATTCTGAATGCAAAGTGCAGGAAAAATAGCTACACTTGCCTCAGTGCGATAGTATACGGTTCTTCTCCAGTAGCCCATACATATAAAGCGTGATTTTCAATTTAGTGCGCAGTGCGAACACATCAGAACTTAATATGTTCAAGCAAACAAATCGACATAATATTTGAATATATTATAAATAATATTTATTATATACCATATAAAGATAGGTAGACATAGGTGCAGAAATTTATTGTCCCTAATAATTTTGCCAGGGTGTGCAGTGCACACCCTGCACATATGGACCGCACGCCACTGATATATACATATATTGACATTATACTTTTTTTCCCAAATGTAGGGCATTTGCCTTTATTAACATTTTACAATTTATTAGCATTTTAATATGCTGATTTGTTGTCCTGCTTATTATGGTCTCTTATACCCACCAGGCGTTAAAATAAAATGAAATAAGTTTGCTTTTATAAATATTACATACTATACAGTTTTTTACAAAAATCTAACCAATTCAAGTTTTATAGCACTGTTTCAAAAAATGATAATAACTGTAGATTTCGACAAATTTGAAAGCTCATACCACAAGCATATCTCTCTGGAGACGCTTTCTATACGAATTCCCGCAAATACATTCCTCCTGTGCATTCCAGAAAATTTTCATTATCTTAGTGGGAAATAAAAGATTTCCCGATACCGTTCAGAGACCATCTTTTCATTGAGTTAGGCTCCTGCGCTTGCGAATGTTATTTAGTGCTGCAGCGTGGAGGAAATTAGCTGAGGAGGGAACTAATGGAGGATTAAAGGATAGTGAAGGGAGAGAAATATAATAACGCTTGTTTAAAGCAATGTGTATCCCTATATTTTCCAGAAGAATATGTAGATATAACAGGGCTTCGAACCGGAACTGAACCGAAAACCGAAAACCGGAAAAAACCGTTATTTTGGTCGGAACGAAAACCGGAACTGAACCGAAAAAGATATCGGTTTATTTCGGTTCGATATATCTTTCAGTCATTTTGTTACTGTTACCAACTTATCAATATTTTCTAATTTAACGTCAACTTTATAATTATCATTACATGTATACTGCTTCTCGATTTCCTATTTTGATATTCACTAGTATTTTTCTGTTTCAGTTTCGCATGAAACTACTTGTAGAAGACATATTTAATTCAGTTGATTAAACTAGAAGCATAGATGATTTTTTAAGAAAAATATCGAGTTATATTTTATTTTTCACATCTCAGCATGCGATCATCCACGGATGTTTGTATAGACTGTTTAGATCAGGGAGGAGTAAATAGACAGGAGAGGCCCTAAGTGACGTATCTATCAAATCTTCTGCGCATCAAATGGGTGTTTGGTAATGGCGGCGATTCAAATGTTTCGTAATAGTAGTATTTCATTAGGCCTGCTGTTTGTATCAATTCACATAGTGTACCAATTAAAAAAGGAATAAAATCTTCTAAATTTTGATAGAATTACATTTTTTGTTTATGATAGAATTATATTTTTAGTACAAATAAGAATATACATAAAATGAAATTATTCATTTGGAACTGAAACGAAAACAGTTATTTTTGGCGGAGCGAAAACCGGAATTGAATCGATATTAATTTTTTAGTTGAACCGGAACGAAAACCGGAACAAAAAAAATTACGGTTCGAAGCCCTGAGATATACACACCCATTTATACATATGCACGTACATAATGAGAAATGTTTAATACTGTTAGAGACAAGAATAGATAGTTTTGAAAGCATACGTTTTGAATATCTACTTACTTGGGTTAGTAGATTTTCAAAAACAGGAGACTAAATCTAGAATATAAAACCATTTTTTCACCAATATCTACTTTTTTTAATAAACATATTTATACAGTATACCATCGCCAATAAATAATATTACCACTTCCACATATTGTGAATCGTAATGTATCATTATTTTAGGCTAAATATATCTCGTTATGTAATCTAGAATATAGAATCATTTTCTTTTTCACTAGTAACAACTTTTAAAAACACTTTCGTATAAGATAATTTCGTCAGTAAATAATTTTATCACTTCGTAATATTATGAATCTTATTGCATCATTATTTAGGCCCATTATATTTAGGTATGTAATCTAGATTATAGAACCGTTTAATTTTTCACTCGAATCAACTTTTAAAGAACATTTTTGCATAAGATATATTCGTCATTAAATAATTTTATCCCTTTCCCATATTGTGAGTCTTATTGCATCATTATTTTAGGCCCAATATATTTTGGTATGTAATCTAGAATATAGAATCGTTTAATTTCACACCCTATCACTTAAAAAAAACCTTTTCGTATAAGATATATTCGTCAGTAAATAATGTTATCCCTTCCCGATATTGTGAATCGTATTGCATAATTATTTTAGGCCCAATATATATTTGGTATGTAATCTAGAATATAGAATCGTTTTCTTTTTAACTCATATTAACTTTTGAAAAATTATTTTCGTATAAGATATATTCTTCAGTAAACAATTTTATCACTTCCCAATAGTGTGAATCTTAATGCATTTTTATTTTAGGCTCAATACATTTTAGTATGTAATATAGAATATAGAATCGTTTAATTTTTCACCCTATCATTTAAAATAAATCCTTTTCGTATAAGATATATTCGTCATTAAATAATTTTCTCACTTCCCTATATTGCGAGTCTTATTGCATTATTATCTTAGGCCCAATATATTTTAGTATGTAATATAGAATATAGAATTGTTTAATTTTTCACCCTATCATTTTTAAAATAAATCATTTTTGTATAAGATATATTCGTCATTAAACAATTTTATCATTTCCACATATTTTGAATCTTAATGCATCATTATTGTATGCTCAATATATTTTAGTATGTAATCTAAAATAAATAATCTTTTAATTTTTCACTCGAATCAACTTTTAAAAAACATTTTCGCATAAGATATATTCGTCAGTAAATAATTTTGTCACTTCCCCATATTGTGAATGTTATTACATCATTATTTTAGGCTCAATATATTTTATATAATAGAATATAGAATTTATTACTTTATACTAGAATTTTTATTATAAAAGATTTTTGCGTAAAATATATTCTATTAAAATAATTTTATAATTTATATATATATGAATATTATATATAATTATTTATATATTATATATATATATTAGTATGTATATCTAGAATATAATTATTTAATTTATATAATCTTTAAAAAAAATTTTCGTATAAGATATATATTAGGAATAATTTTAGCACTTAAATTTATATTATATATTTTAGGCCCAATATATTTTGGTATGTAATCTAGAATATAGAATCGTTTCCTTTTTCACCCGTATTAACATAAAAAATATTTTTGTATAAGATATATTCGTCATTAAACAATTTTATAACTTCTATAGATTATAAATCTTAATGCATTATTATATATAATATACTTTATATATATAATCTATATATATAGAATTATATATATATATATATATATATATATATATATATATATATATATATATATATATATATATATATATATTATATATACTATATATTATATATATTTTATATATATATATATACATATATACATGTACGCAAAATTTCTATCGTTAAATTAGATTTATATTAAAAAACATATTGCGCATTATTCACTAGTAAATACCGTGAAATATGAAATTACTTCAATAATATTACTGGAATGGTAGAAATGTGATGAGACACATCGGAGTAACCCCTCCCTGCTGTACAATGAAATCCCGCCAAATACGGAACCAGATAAATATTGATGTCCGGTTAACTAAGGAATTTAACTCGGCAATAGTTTTCAGTCCATTGTGATTAAAGGTGAGTAACTTGCCAGAAACGCAAATCTTTTGCACGCGGATGCCGTCTTCCCTGAAACCATCATTACCCTTTTCAGAAGATGAATTGCAGGAATAAGATTGTTCTGGTCTGACGTAGGAACATGCAAAATATGAATGCATAAATATGAGTAACGAGAGATTCCGGAGTCGATAACGATTATTTACCGAGAATCGTTTTTTTTTCCTACCTGACCACTGTGGTCTGCAGGTAATAGCCAGACACACGTTCCCTCCGCCTTCGCATCAGCAGATTGCAATTTGTTTTTGTGGTCATTTGCCGACATGTCGGTGACCCGTCAAAGGAAATCTTGACTCAGAGGATTCTTTAGCAAAGGGTTACCAGGATTTCAGTTTTAATGATATTCATTTGTTGCTCATAAAGGAATTAGTTCGAGGAAAGGTTTCTGCAGGAATAGAAAGCGGTGTATTCATTTTTTCAAAACGCAATTAAGCACTTGCCTGCCATTCTCTGGTTCTGTTCTGGTATGTGTATACGTCAGATATTTTTAGATATGAATTGTTCGGTATGAAATAACCATTTTAAATAATTGCTACAAAATCAAAGAACGTTGTTATTAAAAACAGTGTTTAGGAATTTGTAAAATGATAAATATATTTGTAGTATATTTCTCTTCCGATGAGTACATTATGCTAGAAATCCGTATAAATGCAAAATCCTATAATTTATGGTATTGAACATATCATATTATAGCTGCCTAATAATCTACTTTAAAATGCGAAAGATAGAGGTAGTTGTTATGTAATGTACACTCAAAACGCCCTGTAATATATATATATATATATATATACATACACAAACACACATATGTATATGTATATGCATATGTACATGTGTATGTATTTGTATATGTATATGTATGTATACATATATATATATATATACATATATACATATATACATATATACATATATATATACATACATACATAGATATGTATATGTATATATATATACATATATACATGTATACATATATACATATACATACACACACACATACACACACACACACACACACACACACACACACACACAGATATATATATATATATATATATATATGTATTATACTTTTTTTCCAAATGTGGGGCATTTGTCTTTGTTAACATTTTATCATTTATTAACATTAACTGATTTATTGTACTGCTTATTATTATAGCACCATACAGGTAGGGCTGGCTATTTATAGAATAGTTTATACATACATATATATCTATATGCTATATGTATACATGCATATATATATAATATGTGTGTGTATGTCTGAGCGCTGATTGCTCAGTCGGTAAAAGCTGCGATCTCGTAACCAGTGAGTAGCGGGATCGAGGCTCGAGAAGTCTAAAGATCCGCCGTGTTCATTAATGACGGCAGGGCTGCGTAAAATATGTTCGTGGTCGCAATGTCCTTGAAGTTCCTGAACGATATCTCTGGAGATGGCAGGCCAAGCCTAAGAATTTTCTGCTTGGTCCCTCCTATTAATTTATGAGAATCCGTTTTTGAGGTGAAGTCAGACTTCAGCCTTCTTGGTTTCTCACTGAAAGTGAAGCTGTATATTACTCTTAATTAGAACCAGTCGTATATTTCGACGGGGTCTATTGAAACTGATGCAGGCTTTTCTACACTAGGGGGATGAGTAACAACAACAAGAGTATTTATATATACTTATATATGTATATATGTACATATATATAAATGGCAATGTCATTTCTTAGGCTCACCAACACAAGGAAAATTAGTGACAAAATCATATAATAAAATTTTTACCATTATCTTTTTACGATTACCTTTCTTTAAAATATCATAGGCTATCAAAAACCTTTTCTATACAGATTATAGAAAATATTATATCGGGGTGCAGAGGGACATATATGTTATATATATATATATATATATATATATATATATAATTTCACCTAAGAAGTGTGTAAGAACAGCAGCTCTGCAAAGAATTTTTTTAAGAAAAAAAATTTAAATGTTTTCAATTTGTGGTAATTATTTTTGAAAATGGAAGATTTCTAATGCTGGTGAAAAATGTATTTTTCATTTCATAATCTACAAAAGGTAAATAATTACTCGCAACAATGAAGTTTTTTTTAAATCATCTTATTTCACAAATTTCGTAAAAGTTAGTTTTTGACGTCATCTGACATTTAATTAACATATAATCATGTTATTAAAGAGAAATGATGTATTACGCCTTTACAGGAATTGCATAAATATTTTAAACAAGTTATTTTATAATTTATTTATAATTTTGAAATCAATTGTAGTTCCTCGTAAATTAAAAATAATAAAACAATGAGACTTATTAAAGCCACTGAAATATAAATTAAGATGAAATATGTAATTAAAGGTTAATTAATTTTTGGTTAATTTTGTGTTCTCTTCGAGTCTGTATGTACTAACAATACGCAGGATTCATTCGATATCCATCAATATTCTCAATGTCTATTAGATGTCCAGACGTCATCTTATAAATCGATGAGATGTTCAATTGAATCTGTGCGCTGTTAGGTACTTGAGAAAATGTTTGATGTATAAGTGTGATAATTATTTCTTCAAAAATATTTAATTACATAAAAAGAACTTTAAAAATATAGGAAAAATTTATAACCGATGAATTATCGATGCATGTTAGGTAGTACAATGCTTTTTTATAGGAAATATCTGAATTTGGATAGGTTTTTTTTTTTTAATTTCCTTTTGAGCCATTTGAATCGTTAGTGCAAATATACGATCCATTATTTAGTTACAATCACTATTTTAAATATGAAATCTTATGTACTACATATTTTCTTATCTATATATCCCTCTCTATACATTGTTTTTAAATTAACAAATTAGGGATAATGGACTTATTTTTCCGTTTTTACAGGGTGCAATCGGACGTTATACAACCATAATTACAGGTATTCTAAAGAGACAAGTCATAATATTAAGGTGAAACACCTTCATGCAAACATCTTTATTCTAAAACCTAACACTGTCATTACAACCGTAGACGAATTATATATAGTCTGTAATTACAACTGCTGCAAGACCAATAAAACAATTTACCTAAAACACAATATACTATACAATACAATACTTGCCATACAATATACTATATTATATACACTACATGACAATACATATAACATATCACAATTCATAAAAGAATTTTTTTATTTGAAATTGAAATCACTTTGTAAGAAAAAAAAGTTTTAAAATTGAGAGACAATTGATCTAGAAAAATTTATATTCACATTCTACTCTTAAGCGAAAATTCCTAAAAATAATGGAAGCATACCAAGGTGACAAAAATAGCTTTTTTTGTCTTATGAGTCTACAATAGCTCTTTCAAGAACACCCATCTACGGTATCCATCACTGCTCTCTAGTTGTTATATGAACTGCTAAAAATGGAAGACACATCTTCTTAGCTAAAGTACTTAGCACTTTTTATTCGACGGCATAAAGTGACGTATAAATGAAAAGACGTATAATCAAAATTGATTGTAAATTTATGTTTCTCAAGGTAGTAGTACTAGTAGTCCACTATATAGTATAATGACATTAATAGTATATTAATACATAATGTATTGGAAACAGAGTAGAGATTAAATTTTAAATATAAGAATTTATCATGAAAATAAGAAAAACACATATTTAATGAATATCTTTGTTACTAACTATACCATTTACGTTCATGTAGCAATTCCTAAACAGAGGGAAATACTATATAGCCTGCCCTAGAATAATACAAACGTACCATTCTAAAAGCAATGTTACATAAAATGAAATGTATCAGTTCCTTTTAAAATTTGTCCTTTTTTGGTATCTTTAAAAGGCTTTTATACGCGAGAGATAAATATGTCCGGACAAATTTTTTGTTAGAATAATTACACATTAATGAATTCTTTTTGTTTCCGTGATTTTTTTTCTTTTCGTTGCGGTTGTAGGGTTTGCTTTATAGAAATTTAAGAAATTAAAGCCACTGAAACTGAAAGAGATTTCGGTTTTGAATCTTTAAAAGGAATAAAAAATATTTAACGAGGAAATCTAATTACAGATAAAACTTTACAAATTGCCTGAAAAGAAAATTGTATCATGCTAAATGAAGTGATAAAATTGTTTTTTTTTCCGGAGTTAAATATACATAAACGAATTTTTTTTTATAAAAACGATTTGTCATTGTGGAAAGTTCATTAGCATAGAGCAATTTTCATTTTCTTTCGGCCACCACATTATTTTAAGTTGATGCTTATTTATGGATAGAAATGCTATGTTATTTATGAAGAGTTTAAATAATTATTTCAAGAAAAAGAGGTGTTTATGGTAACTAAAATTAAACTTGATACAATTCAGTGTTGAATGTCAAGGCTGAGTAAATATTTCACAGAAAAAATAAAGCCATCTGTTAGTAACTTTTTAAAAACATATTAAGATCTTGTTTGGTTTGTTTGGAACGCTATTGTCTACTTTTTTACTACACGACGGCTAAGGTTACCGAGAACTATTACTTAAGGGGTCATACGACTGTTAAATTGATAAAAAATATTCGATTTTTCAGAAAAAAATATGTGTGAAAATAAATTAAGTTCTGAACATTTTAAATCAATCCACGTAAAAAAATTCCGATATTGAGAGGAGTTATGAATAAAGATTACCGGGATCTACTACTAAAGAGATCATACGACTGTTAAATTAACAAAATAAAAATTCGATTTTTCAGAAAAAAATATGTAGGGGAAAAGAAATTCAGTTATGAACATTTAAAATTAATCCACGTAAAAAAATTCCGATATTGAGAGGAGTTATGAATAAAGGTTTCCAAGATCTACTACTAAAAGGATCATACAACTGTTAAGTTGACAAAAAAAAAATTCGATTTTTCAGAAAAAACATATGTGAAAAGAAATTTAGTTCTGAACATTTTAAATCAATCCATATAAAAAAATTCCGATATTGAGAGGAGTTATTAATAAAGGTTACCGGGATATACTACAAGGTGTCATTCAACTGTTAAATTGACCAAAAAAATTCGATTTTTCAGAAAAAAAAATATATGTGAAAAGAAATTCAGTTCTGAACATTTTAAATCAATCCATATAAAAAAATTCCGATATTGAGAGGAGTTATTAATAAAGGTTACTGGGATCTGCTACTAAAGTGATTGTAAGACTGTTAAATTAACAAAATAAAAATTCGATTTTTCAGAAAAAAATATGTATGTGAAAAGAAATTCAGTTCTGAACATTTTAAATCAATCCACGAAAAAAAAATTCCGACATTGAGAGGAGTTATGAATAAAGGTTATCGGGATCTACTACTTAAGGGGTCATACGACTGTTAAATTTACAAAAGAAAATTCAATTTTTCAGAAAAAAATATATGTGAAAAGAAATTCAGTTCTGAACATTTTAAATCAATCCATGTAAAAAAATTCCGATATTGAGAGGAGTTATGAATCAAAGCCTGTTACTCGTTTATTGTAAACAAATTTAAACTTACAAAACTTTAGCTTGATTTTTCTCAAATTGTATATTTTTTTCATGTAACGCGGATGTTATTTCAAAAAGTTTTTAATATCTTTTCATAATTTTTTTTTCAGGTTGTATACAAAATAATTTTAATCCGATTGAAGCTAAATTTTTTTTTGTATATTTCCCAAAATATGTTTTTTCTTTCAATAATAAATTTTTAATTCTCACTTTATTCAAATATATCTTAAAAATATATATGTATCTTAAATATATACAAATTTAGACTCTAAGTTATTTTGAGATATTGCAGTATGTTTTAAAACAATAACTTTGTCTTAAACTTAATTACATTTTTAGTAATCATGCATGTTAGCCTTGGTATCATTTTTGTTAGCTAGAAAGTGTTTCTTATTTAAAACTTTCTAACACAAATATTTTTTATGTTCAAAAATGAATAAGATATGTATGTAAAGATAATAATTTGTTCTAATTATGTTAAAACTGGTACTTTTCAAGGTATGAGAAGTCGAAAATGATAATTAGTTTTCATACGACTTTTAATAGTCATATGAAGGTTCATACAACTTTTAAGAGTGCATGAACTTTTAAAGTCGATTCTAAATGGCTGAGAATATTTTTGCCAGCAGTGGGGTTAGAACTCCTAGAATCTGGTACCGAAAAGCAGCGCCCCATCAATCGGCCATTGTCCGGCTTGGATCGAAAACGAGTGCTCCACTCTCAGCTGCATTTAATCTCATATGTCTAGCAATGCAAAAAGAAGTTCTTTAAAGTTCTGAAAAGAAAACAATTCATGTGTTTGAGAAAAAATAGCATGATATATAAAAATTAGTGGAAGTTTTGAGCTATTTAAAATAGTAAAAAGCTATTTCAAATAGTAAAAATTACATTGATATGTGTTTTGCTTATACTAAAAATGTGCTTTTTTTCTTATTTTATTGTAGGGATAGTGACATTATTACAAAAAAGTAATGAACGAAACCACATCAAATTCTGCAAATACCTTTTTAAAATTTTTATAAAAAATACTGATTACAGTTATGATTCCAGATTTGATATATTCTGATTTAAGAAGGTATAAATATTTAGAAAATATCATTACTGTTTTACCCTAATTTTTTAAAATTCATTATATTTTGAAGAAATATTATCATTATGATTATAGTTCATATCTTACAGAATTAATTATTACTAAATTTACAAACTACTTATAATTTCATTCGCTTTTGAGTTATGACCATTGCAGTCATAGCCAAATTTCGTCATTTCTCACAGCACTTTTCACAATTTTAAGCTGCATTGAAACCTAAAAAACGTAACGATTTCAACGGCTGTTGAAATCGTTGGACAATATTATTTCCATATAAGTGTAACCACAAGACTGACCAATTACAGAGTGAAGGTCACTCTTAAGTATTACTGCTTATTTTCTTGCATGTGTACTCACTCCCGTCCTCTGAAAATCTCATGTATCTAATCTTAAGTATCTTATGTAATAAGTTTTACTTTCCTGGTACTAAAAAAATACAAAAATTGATACATATAAAACGGCATCAGAATTTAATACTTTAAGATAAAAAAGTATTTTGCGAGAGAAATGTTATCCGTACCTTAACAGCAATGTCAGCTGATTCACGGTCGTAAATATAACTCATTTTCCCTTAAAAAAAAAGGAGAGAAAAAATCCTAAATGTTCCCCAAGGATACTAAGTGATTTATCACTACGCAGCCGCAACTACACCCTCTCTCGGCGATGACTTACATGAAACTGCATTTAGTTTACCGTACAGTCGAGAAAGGGAGCACATTTTACTCAACTTTTGTCTAACTGGGCATTCCGCACACACACGCAGACATATTACTAATTAAGTTATTTTTAGGTGCACCTGCATTAGTGATATTTTGAAACGGTATCATGTAAGCATTATCTTTTAATATTATCTTCGTTTAAATTGACTTAGTCAGTTAAAATATTTCTTTTCCTATACAAAGTATAGAAAAAAAAAATCCTAAGGATACCCTCTCAATCATACATTGATTACATATATGACATTGTCCAGTGTTAAGACGAATAGAAAAACAGTCATTCGTGATAATAATAAGTTTATTAAACCATCGTTTCATTTAAAAGCAAAATCTGCTCCATTTTCATTTGGTAGTGGCGGAGGTAAGCGTGGTTCGTTGGTTGGTTGACTGAAGCTTAATGGAGCTAAATCCTCTAGGGACAAACTGCGCCAAACAAGATAAGGAAATAAACTAAAGACGAAATTTAGATAAAAAATTTTGAAAAAAGAATTAGCTATTGAGATACAACATGACAAAAATTGTAAAAGCTGTTGAATGTGGTAAACACGAAATGTTCACAGTCATACAGTAATATTCATAAGACTGATATTGCTAAGAATTATTTTCATAAACAATAATTTTATAAATAAGCTAAATAAATTTATTTTATTTACAATATATATATATATATATGTATATATATATATGTATATATATATGTATATATATGTATATATATATATATATATATATATATATATATATATATATATATATATATATATATATATATATATATATATATATATATATATATATATATATATATATATATATATATATATATATATATATATATATATATATATATATATATATATATATATATATGTATGTATGATATGGACCAGTGTTAAGTCGAATGCAAAACAGTGTTTATGATAATAATAATTTTATTAAATAATCGTTTCATTTAAAAGCACAACTTGCGCCATTTTTATTTGTTCGTGACGGAGCTAAGCGTGGAAAGGTGTTGACAGCTCCATGTAACTCCAGGTAACTAACTCATATCGGTTCGCTTAATCACCAAATGCTTCAAATATCTTTCCGCTTGACCGGATTACTCCAAAAGGTTACGCAAGCGTGGGTCTTTTTCATTTATTTTATTATTATGAATGAATGAAGTGACCTTTAGGGCAGCCCTTGGGGGATTCCCCAAGAGCAGGGCACTGCGACCAGAGGTCTATTGTACCCAAACCCAAGAAGAACAAAACACGACCCAAGTGCGCCTAAGAGAAAAGGCCACAAGCTGAGTCAAATCTCAGCACAGATAACAGTGATGTCCTGCAGATCCCAAGGCTCAAGGAGGTGGCGACCAAGGTGCTCAAACCTAAGAGCAGAGAAATACTCGCAATCACACAAAATGAGGCGAGCAGTCTCCTCCTCAAGACGGCAGCCAAGGCAAAAGAGATCAGAGCTAATACCCATTATGTTGAGGTGCCTATTGAGGGCACAATGGCCAGTAAGAAGACCAACTGCCTTCCTCAGGCCATTCCTATAAAGCGACAAGATCTCCTTACTACGCAAGCTGGGACAGTCACGATTAAGCTCTTTAGCTTGCCTATGACCATTCCCAATAAACCACTTGAAATACTGAAAGTACCTAAAATGTCTACAGACAGAATTCCTAATAAACCCCGGAGCAATACCAAGGACAGGCTCAGGTCCAGTAAAGGAAGAGCTGAATCCCTTCCTAGCTAAATAATCAGCAAGCTCATTACCCTGAATTCCCATATGACCAGGAAACCAGTAATTTTATTATTATAAAAGAGTTCCCTTTTTAAAATCGTTTATAACTCACGTAATTTCCAATTACCCCTTTACACCTGACATATATATGTGTGTGTGGGTATCAAATACAGTACATCAAAAATGGGACCTAAATGCATCTCAGCTATTTTGCTTAATTTTAATTCTATTTCTTTACGAAAGAAAGAGCCTCAATTTAAGAAAGCAATCTTTTCCGTTTTCCCCAGAAATAAAATCTTAAATCGAAATTTTTTACTCCTTTGCTCATTTCCAGTCTTACTGGATTCGGATTCTGAACGCTGATTTTGCAATTTTGAGTGAACAACTGGTACGATAACAATCCACAAGAATACTAAATTATTAATTTTCTGGGAATATGTGTGTCTGTCTCGCTTGAGAAAGTTAAGTTTCTATCAGATTTCTTCCAACCGACTGAGAATTCAAAAGTGCGTCCATCCTCTGATCAGGATCGTCCACGACGATAACGCTCGGCCCCACATAGCGTTGTTTGTAACTGACTACGTAACAAGAATACATCCCTGTTCTTTCCCATACGTCATACAGTCCCGACTAAACACTTGTGATCTTATCTTTTTCCTTTTTTTTTTTTCACGACTTTGATGGACATGAAAGAACGTCATTGGCACACTACAAGATGACCAAAAAGCCGTAATAATAAGTCTTCAAGGCATCTTACAAAATGGGTTTGAACAATGCTACAGCCCACATCAGCAACTTTGGATTCGTCGTATTTCTTCCGATACCATACTTTTAAGATTGTTAACTGATTTTCTTTGTAAATACGATTATTTAATTCATGTATTTTTCCCTTATTAATTTTGGGACAGACTTTGTACATACATACACAGACACATATATATATATATATATATATATATATATATATATATATATATATATATATATATATATATATATATATATATATATATATATATATATATATATATATATATATATATATATATATATATATATATATATATACAGGGTATCCCAAAACGCCGCATAAACACTGCACAGCTAGATTCCACTTTGGAAGTACATAAAAACTGCCCAAAGAAGCGTTCTTGTACGATCCACAGTTTACGAGAAAAATATGAAAAACAAAGTATGAAGTCGTGCAAGAAACCCCCCCCCCCACCTTATTGGACATATCAACAACAGTATTTGCATATCTTTCCAGATGATACTGTTTAAAACATTCGCATCGCATATCGCGTCATGCATGCGCGCGCGACATGGAATGACGTTAAGCCGCCGTTGAACTAGTATTTAAAAGGCTACATCTTGCAGCTACCGGCAGTCTTCGCAGGTGGCCATGTATTCCGTTCGTGACTACTGCGACATGTACCTGATGTACGGCCGATGTAATGGAAATGCATTACGAACTGTTAGGGAGTATGCATATGCATATACTGCTATGATATGTTTAATAAAGTGTTTTTTTTTTTGCACCGGCACTGACGTCATATTTTGTTTTCTGTGTTTTTCTCATAAACTATGGATCGCACAGGAACGCTTCTTTGGGCAGTTTTTATGTACTTCCAACGAGGAATATAGCTGTGCAGAGTTTATGCGCTCGTTTTGGGACAGCTTGTATATAAACATGCATATTTAAACATATATATATATACATACATACATATGCACACACACATATATGTGTGTGTGTGTAACAAGAAAAATATTCTTCATTGATTACATAGGAAAAACACCCCCAAATTTGTTAACTGCCATGGCTCGCTTGGCAATGTAACCCAGAACGGTTATCATCGCGAGAAAGTCTCTCCCTCAGATCTCAAGACTAGGTTAAATGCTTAGTAAAAATACTTTATTTTCATGTTATTAAGAGAGAACAAACAGACGTGTCTTACGCAGACAAGAGACAAACGTACATCTGTTTGATCTGTGAAAAGATCGTCCCGAGGAGAGAAATATCACGTGGATGACATCTCATCAGATAGAGGTTTAGATCAACATTTATTTTGTGCCTTAAAGCATTTTAACAAACCTAGATTTTCCTGGGAGGATTGACAACTGAACAGGAAGAAAGTGTCATACTTATCAATTTTTAATTCAAACTTTAGTTTTGGGAAGTGCAGAAAGAATGCCAATTTTAATGATAGAAATCCTTGATTTATTTTGGGTAGCTAGGAAAGTTAAGATTAAGAAAACTAGATCATAGATTGGGAGTATTTTGAAGAACTTTAAGGACAATATTTTGTGATATATTACACACAGAAACACATATATTAATAATGTTGTGTATGATTGTGTTTAATTTAGGAAACTAGTGTAAATTTGTTAAATTTAGTAGGTTAAGCAAAGTCTAAATGATGTCGTAAAGTGGCATTATTTCACTTTAACGTCCAAAACCGGTAATCGAAACAGAATTTTTTTAAAACTTCATTTTATTACGCCAAAGCTATTTTTTAGTGATCTTTATGTCAGCGAATTTCATAAATTAAATAATTCATCGTCATTACTTATTTTTAGAATGATAAGAAACATTTTTCTTTTTAAACATGCTTCGAGTTGCCAGCTAAACGCAACCGTTATTCAAAATATCCATCTCTGAAATATATTAATAAATTTTTCATCAAAACGTCATGGACAACTCTCCAATGAAAGTGCATAAAGTTAAAATCCACTTTAAATTCTCAGTGATGACGACATTGAGAAATCATTCTAAATCGCAGGTGAAGAAACTTAAATTTTTTTTCTCTTTCTTAAAAGACAGGTTCTGATAGCACTAATCAAAAATAGATAAACAAATCACCTATTATATAATACCATTCACTTACTCAATTCACCTTGCTTTCAATGGCAACCAAGCGAGCAAGTGACTTGCTTGGCGAGAATTTCTATTTGTTTTTTTTTCATGTGTTTCGTTTTTTCCCGCCACTATTTGTCGTTCGCAGTCTGTTCTTTTCGAGGTTGTTCAGTGAAAGCGAGAACAAACCTTGAAGTTGGTTAATGACTCCGCTCTACTGGCAAGGTTATTTGATAACTTGACTCAGTGGGAGCAGCGGTCGAAATCCCCGCCAAAAAACTTCGCCAAGCGCTTCGAAAAGTTTTAAGTAAATCCCGAGTTGCAATCGCTCTTGTCTTTTTGCGTGTGATGTCGGTTTTGAGATGCTGAGTAATTAATAGGATTAAGCACTTTATGTTGCGGCTCTCTTTTATTGTTCGGGTGACCCTGAGATGTAATGAAAGCAATAACGACGCTGAGGTATGATCACGTTTAAATAAAAGTTGGGAGTTATAAAAGCAAATCATGACCTCGGAGTAGGAAAAAAAATTGGAGAGCATATTAATAGCTCAGTATTAATAATTCAGCTCTAATGTTTATACAATTTATATATATTGCTATATATAATTATATATATAAAGATTATATATTATATATATCCGTTATGCTGTATTATATATGACGCAGTTATATATATATATATATATATATATATATATATATGTATATATATATATTATATATATATATATATATATATATATATATATATATATATATATATATATATATTATATATATATATATATATATTTATAGAATATATATATATATAATATATATATATATATATATATATATATATATATATATATATATATATATATTATATATATATATATATACAGACGACATCGAGAAAAGTATATTTAAATCACGATTTTTTTTAAAAATTTCGGTATATCTTTTTTCAAATGCAAATTAGAATGATTAACAGGCATCAATTTAAAAAAAAGGAAAAGTTAGCATTTTACAGAATTGACTGTCATGTGATATATTTAAAAAAAAAGAATATTTAAAATGCGAGGCTGTTGAAGGGAATTTTATTTTTCATATAGGTTAACATTGAACGAGAGGAACCCAATATGGCAAGTACAGACTTACCTTACAGCGACTCCGAACAGCTAGCTATAGTTATCTTCGCATTCCGACCACAAACTACAGTATTGACAGACAACATCTCAATGAAATTATGCATATATATATATATATATGTACATCTATATGTATATATATATATATATATATATATATATATATATATATATATATACATATATCTATATACATATATACATACATATATATATATATATATATATATATATATATATATATATATATATATATATATATATATATATATATATACATATGTGTGTGTGTACATCTATATGTGTATATATAAATATGCGTGTGTGTAATATATTGGAAATTATTCTCAAAAATGACACTATTACTTTCCTCAATTTAATTCCCAATTCGTGATGAAGAATGTATCAATTTATAGACCGCAATAATTCCTTATTCCCAGGGACAAAATCATTAACTTACAATTCTTATATGTTTTCAGTGGTTCTCACTAGAGTTTGGTGACTCATATTCAGATCCTGTAGTGACTTATTTCAGACCCCGTAGTGACTTATTTCAGACTCCGTAGTGACTTATTTTCTTTTTGTCCAAGCTAAGCTAGGTTAATTTCTCAAGGGAGTGGCATGAATTCGCTGTAAAATGACATAGTCTGACGATATTCTTTTTGGGAAATTTCGGGGTTTACAGATGTGGGGAAGTGTCGTCTGGATTTTGAAGTTGATGAAATAAAAAGGGAGTTTTAAGGGGGTGCTGCTGCAACTGACTTTGTGATTTTAATGACTTCTTGAAGTGAATAAGTTGCCAATGAACCCCAAGTAAATCAAATAAGATCTCATCTTCCATAAAAATTAAATGTCTACGTTTGAAATATTTCCCACACATGTTTGTAATGATACTTGAAGCCAAACGTTTTATATAATTGTACTATTGAATGTAGAATATTTATGTAATGATATCACATAAATATACTATAATATATAGTATATACATAAATATATAATATATTTATTTAATAATATGAATAATAACATATAGTTTATTTATGTAATGATATTTTAACCCATGATTAGCTAACTTAATTATAATCGTATTTTAAAATAAATTTCTTGCTATTCTATCGCTAAAATTGCAACCTTTGGCTCAGATCATTTTGTTTCTCATCTGATTGTGGTAATCTTGGCGACTTTTCATACGCCAACATTAATTCCAGCTTAGCTAAACTATTTTATATAACTCCTGTACTCAACTTAGTTTTGATTCTAATGCATCATCATGTGATTAATGTTAACACTCTGATTGGGTGGCTCAGTAGCGCACCACACCGTTATAAAACCCCGTCTACATGCTTCTGGTGACAGATGCGCCATAGACGATATATCAGAATAAACTCAACATTTTAATATTTAAATTTTGATATCTTTTCTTTGATAGCCTTCACTGTACCGGATTCACCGACATATATATCGACTTTTTGCAACTCTGAAGATTAGGACTTATTGCTTAGAGCGAATTCAAAACAGCTGGAAACATATACCAGAATTGGGATTCGAACCCACAGACTAACTTCGCGGTGACTTACCTGATAGATCAGCTCCGTGCTCGATATGTATGCTGATATAAAGTCTGAGAACTGACTATGGTAAGGGTGTAAAAAACTGAAATACTGATATGTAGACAGAAAACATGCTAAAGGTATAATTAAGAAAAAACAGATGCGAATTGAAACAAGTACAACTTTATAGATGTTTAAACACGAAAATAAAACAGATAATTATATGCATAGATGTTAAA
Source organism: Pardosa pseudoannulata (assembly GCA_032207245.1). NCBI lineage: Eukaryota > Metazoa > Arthropoda > Arachnida > Araneae > Lycosidae > Pardosa > Pardosa pseudoannulata. The sequence continues at coordinate 70,542,086 of CM063504.1, forward strand.
AAGTGAAAAGTTTAAAACCAGGCAAGTGCATGCAATTGACATAACAATTGATAAACTTTTCTTATCGTGACATATGCTAACAAACTGATAAAATGAATAAGTAACAATAGAAGTTTATTCTAAAAGTTTAAACTCTCTTCTCAGTTGTCGATTTAATCTTCAAAGCATCCCACACTCTCTATTCTACGTTCACTGGTAGTCGAATTGATTTCACTCGAGTTCTGCATCAGTTGTCTAATTTAATTTTAGAGGGTAGGAATTTCTCTCGGCACCCTGGGGTATCCGGAAACTCAGTTTGGAAAGGACAGAGGACTTAGAGGATTACTAACATACTCAAACTGTGAAAGAGAGATGTGAGTCAGCAAGGACATGACAGACGATTAGGTCCATCGCATACAAAGTAAGGAAGAAAGAAAGCGAGGGGGAGAACAGGAGGTGTTTAAAACAGAGTTCCTGAGAGGCACTTTTCGAAACAAAGGAACTGTAGACTGAGCTAGGTATTAAGAATCATCTACGTGAGTAAAGCTGACACTGGCAAACGAGACGTTGAAATGAATACAGATACTTATACAGTCAGTAGCAACAGTGAACACTTATGGAAACACTACACTTATAAAAAGAACAACAAATATTTCAAAACAATGTAATCAAAATCGAAGAGTCAATAAAATTTGCGTGTTCCTTGTGTTAAGGTGAAACTTGAATAGTTACAGTTAAAACACCAGATATTGATTCGAGCACTTGCGCATGATGGAGAAAACTGCACTGCTGGGCACTATGATACTATAGTTTATGAAGTTGTTGATTTGGAGTTGGAACTTTTGTTGTTCGAACGCTAATAAGACTGAAATCTACTGCTGAAAGTCTATACAGAATGTTATATATATATATATATATATATATATATATATATATATATATATATATATATATATATATATATATGTGTGTGTGTGTGTGTGTGTGTGTGTGTGTGTGTGAGTACGCAGGATTCGAGTCTACGTACCTCGTTGCTGACAAAACTAAAATGATGCATCTTAGAAATTCTTCTTCTTCTGGTACGTTCAAAAGCTCAAATCAACTTTCATTCAAAAGCTCAATGATTGGAAACAAAGAATAGGATAAAAATGTAGCACTGCTTGTTGACTGAAAAAATGCATTTGATGCTGTACGCATGAAGAGAAATGTATATAAAAACCTGAAAGATTAAACAAGGCAACAATATAAATACAAAATATACCGAAAGTCTGATATCTACTTAGTTTAACTCAACTAAAAGGAGGTTGTGTAATTAGCATCAGATGATCCGAATAATTAGACCCATTCATTAATTAAAAAAGCAATATAAATAATGATTTATAAAGAATAGATAACAAGCGAAGAAATGATGAAATTGCAAGTAAGACAATTTACGCGAGATAGAAATTTAAACGAAAAAATGGATAGTATCTATATGGACTAAACCTCTAGAGATAAAAACAGTATAAAAGTACAGAAGAACACAAGATAAAGAAGTATAAAAAGATTAGGATATATTTCAGACAGTAATAAATAATAAAAGGGAAAATTGTGGATTAATCTGATGGATGAATTCGTACGGACATAAGGGTGCATGAAGGAAAAGGAAATCTAGAAATAAACAGATATAAACTATCAAAGTAGGAATTTTAATCAAACTGACCAGAAGATATGATCCTACAGAAAGAAGCCCGTAAGGTTATCGGAACTGAATTTTAGAAGAATGAATTAGGTATATCCTATTTGAGCAGTAAAAAACCTTTGACTTTCACGAATATTGCAAACTCGGATAATTAATTCAATATCTTATTTGTAAACATAAATCACCTTACATGCTTCCAACTAAGAATACTCTGTCTTAAAAATACAAGATTAAGCTCGTTTACAAATATTTACCTCCAAAATATATGTGGTAATATAATCGCCTAGGTTATTTTCCCATATTATCAATAAAGAGAGGATTGAAATATGATTCATGGATTTGGAAGTGGTAAATAGCTATTCATCTCCACTTTATCACAAAAAAGAGAAATGTTTACACTGTTGCTCTTTTAAAGAGCAGGGCAGGTGTCGCACGAGGCCCTTCCTTGTATTGGTCGTATAATAAAGCTTTAGAAGTCAGTGAACAAAATATATTCCGCTTCGAAAAGGCGTTGCCAGATCTCTGCCGAAATAGCGGCGAGCTCAAGGTCGGCAGGTGTGTACCGGAAATACTCAAGGAAGTGGCGTCTGCCTGTATCCCAGCTTCGAACGTATCCGGATGCAATAATGCGCGGTTACAGAAGCTGCAGCTTATTGAGAGGGGGTTAATTTGGTCCCGATCGTTTTCGACACAAATGAATAGCTTGGAACTAGTACTTTAGATGTAAACGGCGAGAAGGAATGTTTTTCGTTTTAGAATCTCCAGGCGTACCTTTCAAAACTTGGACTGAAAAGAAATTTAAGGGAAAAGAGAAGAAAAAAAAGATAAGGTATAAAATCAACAAAAGGCTTCTTCTGGTATTGAAGGGAAATATTAGATATAGCTCACCAAACGAATTCCTCAATACTTAATCTAGAGGTAGTCCGTCAGAAAATTCAATGGTATCTCGAATGGTAGAGTTGATTTTTACGCCGATACGAACTCCTTTTAGTCATTAAATAAATTTTAAAATGCAGTGATATATTGGTTTACGAACCTAATTCTTTCCCGTCTAGCAAATTTCTTTTATTAAAATCCAGTCTTAGAACAAATGGACAACCTATAAAATAAATAAATAAATAAAAATAAACAAATAAAAGCAGAACTTTTACATATTTATCTGTGCATTAAAATACAGATAACTTACTAAGATATCGTTGTTAAAATTACGGTTATCATATTTTTATAGCGATATCTTTATTTATATCGAGAATTCATATTAGATTATTTTGAATTTAAATCTGTTTGTGTCTGGTTTCTCACCTTTTTCAGATCCTTTACATTTTCCTCACTCACCGTTGCTTGAATTTAATAGTCTACCATGTTCCACATTAAAACACAAGTTCATTTCATACCTCGAAAATAAGTTAGTACCCAGAAGTCAAAATGGTGTCTGGAGAAAATTTTGGCAAAATCGGGGCATCCCTATAAAGACAGTTTTATTAATATATGTGATGTTCAGGGCTTGATTTCAGACAGGGGAAACGGGGAAAGCGCATGGGTTCCAAATTAATTGCCATTTCAAGTTAAAAATATGATACGCATGTCTAAAATTCACTTTAAATTATCGATAATTTCTTCTTTTAGTTTTTGACTTGTTCACTATCATTAGAGAGCTTGTAAACAAATGTAAGAGCTGGCAAAAAATGTAGAACACGAAGCTCCATTCTGTTTTAGGCAGGGGAATTCCTCGGGTAAGGACTTACAAAATTCTAATGTACGCTTTACCTTCCAGAATTTTTTTTTTGTAACTTTTTTTTTTATAATTTTACTTATTTCATAATTTTTTATTTTATTTTAAACTAATCTTATTTTACTAACTATATTGGGACTAACGATAGCCGATTGATTAGGGTGCTAGCCTTTGGTACCGGAATTCGTGGGTTTGAATACCTCAGTGGCATGGATGTTCGTAGCCGTTCGGAATCGGCTTTAAGCTGTAGGTCTCGGTCTCATTAGCCCTCGTGTTGCGAAAAGTAGACCATAGCACTCCAAACCAAACTAACTGTAATGGTGAGTCAACTTTAAAGGCTCAGCGAGCCGTAGTTTAAGCATCTCTACATACAGCAATCACCCCGTAGCCACCACCTGTGTACAGCAGAGTGAGGGAGGCCCTGGATGAATGGGTTTGCCCTGGGCCCCCATTTCTGTAAGTTGGGCCCTGGTGTTATATACAAAATATTAAATTTAAAATATTTAAAAAGGGAATAATTTCAGATGTAGAAAAGTAAACGAAGGCGAGAAGCATGTCTAACAGTGTTGAAGAAAACACAGAATGATAGGTAAAGCTAAAAACGGATATTGTGAGATGTTATGAATTAGTGGAATGTATAATTAAATATATAAACGAAAATAAAGACTTTGTGATTGAGAAATGACCAAAGGAAAGGGATTTGCTAACAGTTTATTGTAGATTTGAATTTGATATTACAAAGCAAATATATTACTAACAATAGAGAATTAATGACTACTAACATTTAAGATTTTATCACAGTACAATGGATAAGAATAATATGAACGAGGGGGATACATAATACGTAAACACAATCAAATAGAATTAAATGTATATGGGATCATCGTTGGAAAATGAAAACCCAATAAGATTTATGAGTAAAGGAATTAAGAATTTACTTACTACAATGACTTTGAATATTTTCCCTCCAAATGTAGTCCAAACCAGCCACTTTAAAGAAACATCAAGAAAAAACAGAATATATAGCCGATTTAATCCCTGCGCTCTCAGCGAACACACTATTGTATTATTTTTTTTAGATGGCGCTACGCTCAACGGTAACTATTAAGCAATTACTGCCGCTAATCCAGCATCATGGCTGCTGGACGGAACATATAGAATTTTTCTTCTAATTTTATTTCTCATCTATTCATAGCAAATCAGATACGTCTAAGTCTTTTGACTATAGAGTTTGTTGTTCTGAATGAATGTTTGTAAGTATTCGAAATTGGTTATATGCAGTAGGTTCTATTCTAATTAGTCCTGGTGTAGCAGATAAATGTTGACCGTAGCATGCAAAACAAACTAAACTTGTGTACTAAAAATGATTTAAAATTCAAGTTAGCATCAGTTATTTAGAACCATTACACAGTTAAACAATAACAGAACAGGGATTTTGTTTTCTTACAATAAGTGATTCTTTTCCAATTCTACATTTTTTGAAAACTTAAATTTAATTCTTTGAAATTCTATCTTCTGTTCTGTAAAAAGAATTTTTTTGTAGTTATAATTCTCCTCATACACAGAAAGCATAATCACCAGAAAAGATGATTACGTGATAAAAAAAAAATTGTAGAAACAAGTGCATTGAACAACATTGATAACGCAAGTTTTTATATGAATATTTTTTAATTTAAAGAATCTGAATCTGAAATTCATTTCCTGAATTTTAAAGAACTCCGTATTTTATGATTGATAAAAAGATATTTTTAAATATCAATTAATTCTGAATTTAAAACTCACGATACAGATTTAAATATTAAAAAAATAGAAAAGATTAAATTTTATAAGCTTAAAAAGTCGTGTTTTAAAGCTTATCCTTTGAATTATGAGTTATGATCTCCCGGTAAAGAAAACTAACTTTCTTTAAATTTGAATTTAAAACATTATGCGTAGTAATTTGAAACAATGCTGGTATCGTTAATCGGATTTCCTATTGGTAGATTTTTGGTTTCCTTTAAAATACGAAAAAAATTAAACACATGATAAAAAAATAAAGAATCTAATACATTTAAGAACACTGCTAATAAAACTTCTCGTAAAATGTGTTTACACATAAAGAATATTAAATTTGAAATCTATTTCCTGAATTTTAAGTAACAATATTTGCAAATTTTAAATAATGTCAAAAATAATACCTTGGGCTTTTAATATAAAATAAATACAAAAAGTTAAATTTTATAAACCTAAAAAGTCATGTTTTAAAGTTTATCCTTTGAATTATGTGTTATCACCCATCTCAAGGTAATAAAACTAACTCTCTTTAAATTTGAATTTTAAATATTATGCGTATCATTTTGAAACAATGTTTGTAATATGAATAGGATTTCCTATTGAAAAATTTCTGACTTCCTATGAAATACGAGAAAAAAAATTAAACACATTATAAAAAATAAAGAATCTAATACAGCTTCTTGTGAAATCTGTTTACACATAAAGAATATTGTGTTTGAAAAATCTATTTCCTGAATTGTAAGTAACGATTTTACAAATTTGAAATAATGTCAAAATTAATACTTAGGGCTCTAAATATTAAATTAACACAAAAGATTAATTTTTATAAGCCTAAAAAGTCTTGTTTTAAAGCTTATACATTAAATGCGTTATCACACATCTCACTGTAAAAAAAAAAAAAAAAAAAAAAAAAAAACTTTCTTTAAATTTGAATTTTAAACACTATGCGTAGCAATTTGAAACAATGTTTGTAATTTGAATCGATTTTCCTATTGAAACATTTATGGTTTTCTTTAAAATACGGAAAAAAATTAAACACATGATAAAAAAATAAAGAATCTAATACATTTAAGAACACTGCTAATACATCTTTTAGTAAAATGTATTTAAGCACAAAGAATATTAAATTTGAAATCTATTTCCTAGAATTTAAGTAACGATATTTACAAATTTTAAATAATGTCAAAATTAATACATAGGTCTCCTAATATTAAATAAATATAAAAGACTAAATTTTACAAACCTAAAAAGTCATGTTTTAAAGCTTATCTTTTGAATTATGTGTTATCATACATGTCAGTGTAAAAAAACTAACTTTCTTTAAATTTGAATTTTAGTAGCAATTTGAAAAAATGTTTGTAATCAGAATCGGATTTCCTATTGAAAATGTCTGGTTTCCTTTGAAGTACGAATATTAAATAAACACAAAAAATTAATTTTTATAAGCCCAAAAAGTCATGTTTTAAAGCTTATCTTTTGAATTATGTGTTATCATACATCTCACTGTAAGAAAACTTTCTTTAAATTTGAATTTTAAACATAATGCGTATCAATTTGAAAGAATGTTTGTAATCTGAATCGGATTTCTTATTAAAAAATTTCTAGTTTCCTTTAAAATACGAAAAAAATTAAACACATGATAAGAATCTAATACATTTAAGAACAATGCTAATACAGCTTCTTCTGAAAGCTGTTTACACTTAAAGAATATTAAATTTGAAATCTATTTCCTGAATTTTAAGTAACGATATTTACATATTTTAAATAATGCCAAAATTAGTACTACGGTTCTTAATATTAAATAAATAAAAAAGATTAAATTTTATAAACCTAAAATGTCGTGTTTTAAAGCTTATCCTTTGAATTATGTGCTATCACCCATCTCACGGTAAAAAAACTCTCTTTAAATTTGAATTTTAAATATTATGCGAATCATTTTGAAACAATGTTTGTAATGTGAATAGAATTTTCTATTGAAAAATTTCTGGTTTCCTTTGAAATACGAAAAAAAAAAAAAAAAATTAAACACACGATAAAAAATAAAGAATCTAATACAGCTTCTTGTGAAATCTGTTTACACTTAAAGAATATTAAGTTTGAAATCTATTTCCTGAATTTAAGTAACGATATTTACAAATTTCAAATAATGCCAAAATTAATACTTAGGGCTCTAAATGTTAAATAAACACAAAAGATTAATTTTTATAAGTCTAAAAAGTCATGTTTTAAAGCTTATCCTTTGAATTATGAATTATCACATCTCTCACGAAAAGAAAGTTGATTTTCTTTTAATTTGAATTTTAAACTTCATGCGTAACAATTTGAACCGATGTTCGTAGTCGGATTTCCTATTAAATCATTTCTGGTTTGCTTTTGAAATACAAACAAAAATAGTCTGAGAAATATTCTATTTTAAAAAAACTATTATCAGCTAAATTTAAAATAACGCAGAAAATTCCCCTATTCTAACAAATCCTTTCCTCCACGCTTCCGTTTTGAATTCTGTTTCTTTTTTTGAGTTTCCTCTCCGTTGAAAATGACTGTTTTTAAAGGCGGATTTCACGATGAAAAGGGTTAAAACACACTCGCGTTACCGAAGGTTACGAATTAGAGTTACTAAGCAACATTCAGATAAATAATTACAGAAAAACGGTTAGAATTTATTGCCCGTGAAAGAAAAAAATTTCCGTGTGTTTAATGTGATCTCATCTATTTATTAAAAATTATTTGTATGTATAAATCTATACATATATATTATACACACACACACACACACACACACATATATATATATATATATATATATTAAAATTCCCTTATTTAAGTATTTTAATATTAATTTAATATTAATTTAACTTTTGTTCATAAAGTACGTTCGGGGTTTGCCCGGTAATTCTGATTTTTTCCCTCCAGACACGCTATAGACTTAATTCAGCCTCTGTCTGTACTAATTCAGGCAATAGTTAGCTCGTTCTCTTTAAACATGGGTACTTTTATCACGTGATCAGTTGTGCTTAGGGATTATTCATAGTCTTTTTACCTTAGGAATCCGTACTTGAAAAGTGTATGTGCGGGATCACATTGTCTATGTGCACGAGGTTGTAAAAGTGCTTGACTGTTGTATGGATTTCATGTATTTCACCAGAAATAAACTGTGTTGTGATTTTGAATGAGTCTCGCCCATATTACACACACACACACACACACATATATATGTATATATATATATATATATATATATATATATGTATATATATATATATGTATATATATATGTATGTATATATATGTATATATATGTATATATATATATATATATATATATATATATATATATATATATATATATATATATATATATATACATATATATATATATATATATATACATATATATATATATATATATATATATATATATATATATATATATATATATATATATATATATATATATATCAGGCATTGTCTTGTTTTAATGCAGTAAATCCAAAAACTGTAAAAAAAATTTAAGTAAATTACAAATTGGACCGTTTTGATAGAAAAGTGAGGAAAAATATTATTTTAAAATTACTTGATGCCACCACGTGTACAGACATCATAACTGAGCTTACCAATTACGTGTCAGCTTATCCAGATCAAACAGAAACTTAGCTTCAATTAAAACTCCCACATCGCCTGTACTGGGATTCGATCTTGGGATTTCTTGCACTGAAGACCGTCGAGCTGACCACTGAGCCACAGATACGTTTTTAGTGAAGGCTTTCAAGAGGCATTATAATAATCTCAATAAGCATGCAATTCTGGATTTTTAATAAAAAAAGAAACATTTTCTATCGGATCAAATTCTGAATCTAAACCGTTCTCGAATCAACTTAATTACATACACAAAATTTCATCAAAATCAATCA
>CM063504.1:70556161-70593661 GCA_032207245.1 Pardosa pseudoannulata
AATTAAAATGACATACTTAAGCATTTAGGGGGTAAAGTAGTGAAAATGTTTAAGTAAATTGTCCTTACTCATTAAATCACAGATGAATTAATAATCAGAATGTAAATGAGGAGGTACTTGGTAACACACCAGCTGCAGACACACTACTTTTGATGGCCTTTCATCATTTGTCAGGAGTCTGCCTAATTAGGCAGTTGATAAGATTACGATAGTATATATTATTTCATGCAAGGATATTTTGCTAAGCAGAAATATTTTTTTTGCCTATTTATCACGTTTCATTTCATAGAATATGACCATCTTATTACCTAATAAATAATATAAAACATTTTAATAAAAGGAGGTTAGGTAAGACTTTAAAAACTTAGCTCCCACTCTAAATGCCTTACAGATTGATTAAAAGCTGTAATATTGGAGCAATATATGTTGCATTAACTGATCAAATTCGATGGCAGTAGAATTTTTCGCGATTATATGCCATATAACAGGGCAAATCGCAACTGATAAACCTAGCCTACTACGGTTAAAAGTCTAGATTTAAGTTTTCTTGCATGGCATGACTGCTATTCGATTTTTTTAGTCAGGAATGAAAGACGAACATAATTTAGGATTCTTAGTTTCGTGCTAATAAATAGCTTTGGTGATTTACAAAATAAAAAACTTACTTTAAATGATATGATTTTTGACTGTTAATGAGACATACAATGTTATAATATTTAATATATGTTTACAGATAGTTCCCAAGGAAATTAATGTATTGACAATATTTTACTCTTTGCAACCGTCATGAAAGTAGTATCACGTATATGCAAACAGATGTTTAGGAACTTTCAATCTCAATTTAGTCGTAATTTTAAATTAAAATGACATACTTAAGCCTTTAGGGAATAAAGTAGTGAAAATTTTTAAGTAAATTAGTCCTTACTCATTAAATCACAGATAAATTAATAATCAGAATGTAAATGAGGATGTACTTGGTAACACACCAGCTGCGAACACACTACTTTTGATGGCCTTTCGTCATTTGTCAGGAGTCTGCCTAATTAGGCAGTTGATAAGATTACGATAGTATATATTATTTCACGCAAGGATATTTTGCTAAGCAGAAATATTTTTTTTGCCTACTTATCACTTTTTATTTCATAGAACATGGCCATTTTATTACCTAATAAATAATAGTATAAAACATTTTAATAAAAGAAGGTAGGTAAGACTTTAAAAACTTAGCTCCCACTCTAAATGCCTTACAGATTGATTAAAAGCTGTAATATTAGAGCAATATATGTTGCATTAACTGATCAAATTCGATGGCAGTAAAATTTTTTGCGATTATATGCCATATAACAGTGGAAATCGCAACTGATAAACCTAGCCTACTAGGGTTAATACGAACATAATTTAGGATTCTTAGTTTGGTGCTAATAAATAGCTTTGGTGATTTACAAAATAAAACACGTACTTTAAATAATATGATTTTTGACTGTTGATGAGAGATACAATGTTATAATATTTAATATATGTTTATAGATAGTTCCCAAGGAAATTAATGTATTGACAATATTTTACTCTTTGCAACCGTCATGAAAGTAGTATCACGTATATGCAAACAGATGTTTAGGAACTTCCAATCTCAACTTAGTCGTAATTTTAAATTAAAATGACATACTTAAGCGTTTAAGGAATAAAGTAGTGAAAATTTTTAAGTAAATTAGTCCTTACTCATTAAATCACAGATGAATTAATAATCATAATGTAAAATGAGGATGTACTTGGAAATACACCAGCTTCGGGAACACCACTTTTGATGGCCTTTCGTCATTTTCAAGAGTCTGCCTAATTAGGCAGTTGATAAGATTACGATAGTGTATATTATTTCATGCAAGGATATTTTGCTAAGTAGAAATATTTTTTTTGCCTATTTATCACTTTTTATTTCATAGAATATGACCATCTTATTACCTAATAAATAACAATATAAAACATTTTAATAAAAGAAGGGAGGTAAGACTTTACAAACTTAGCTCCCAGTCTAAATGTCTTACGGACTGATTAAATACTGTAATATTGGAGCAATATATGTTGCATTAACTGATCAAATTCGATGGCAGTATAATTTTTTGTGATTATATGCCATATAACAGGGCAAATCGCAACTGATAAACCTAGCCTACTCCGGTTAAAAGTCTAGATTTAAGTTTTCTTGCATGGCATGACTGCTATTCGATTTTTTTAGTCGGGAATGAACGATGAACATAATTTAGGATTCTTATTTTGGTGTTAATAAATAGCTTTGGTGATATACAGAATAAAAAACGTACTTTAAATGATATGATTTTTGATTCTTGATGAGACATACAATGTTATAATATTTAATATATGTTTACAGATAGTTCCTAAGTAAATTAATGTGTCGACAATGTTTTACTCTTTGCAACCGTCATGAAAGCAGTATCACTTATATGCAAACAGATGTTTAGGAATTTCAATCTCAATTTAGTCGTAATTTTAAATTAAAAAGATATACTTAAGCGTTTAGGGAATAAAGTAGTGAAAATTTTTAAGTAAATTAGTCCTTACTCATTAAATCGCAGATGAACTAATAATCAGAATGTAAATGAGGAGGTACTTGGTAACACACCAGCTTCGGATATACCACTTTGATGGCCTTTCGTCATTTATTGTCTGTCTATTAGGCAGTTGACAATATTACAATAGCATATATTATTTCAAGCAAGGATATTGTGCTAAGTAAAAATGTTTTTTCTGCCTATTTATGACTTTTTATTTCATAGAATATGACCATCTTACTACCTAATAAATAACAATATAAAATATTTTTACAAGAGAAGGGAGGTAAGACTTTAAAAACTTAGCTCCTAGTCTTTATGTCTTATAGATTGAATGAATGGTGTAATATTGGGACAATATATATTGCATTAATTGATCAAATTCGATGGCAGTACAATTTATGCCACATAACAGAGCAAATCGCATCTGATAAACCTAGCCTACTATGGTTAAAAGTCTAGATTTAAGTTTTCTTGCATGGCATGACTGCTATTCGATCTTTTTAGTCGGGAATGAAAGATGACCATAATTTAAGATTCTTATTTTGGCACTAATAAATAGCTTTGGCGATTTACAAAACAAAAAACGTACTTTAAATGATATGATTTTTGACTATTGATGAGAGATACAATGTTATAATATGTAATATATGTTTACAGATAGTTCCTAAGGAAATTAATGTATTGACAATGTTTTACTCTTTGCAACCGTCATGAAAGTTGTATTACGTATATGCAAAGAGATGTTTAAGAACTTTCTTTGTTATGTAGTTAAAAATTTGAAATTCTAGTAGAAGCAAAATCTCAGGGGGCCCAAAATAGGGCCATAAGATTTTTAGAAACTAGATTTTTTTTAATAATAATAAAAAAAATGTTGAATAAGTGTTTCGAAATTTGACCGAAAAATACTGAAATTTTTTCCCGTTTCTTAGTTTTTCTGCTGCAGACAGAAGCTTTAATACATTATTATAACTCCAATCTTATTTGTGACGCATCTGAGTTTCGTATCCAACGAAAATAAGCTCTCTCCTTGAATATATTAATGATAAGCAGAGGTTTCTTAGTTGATATCTGTATCACATAAGCAATCGGCTGGAAATTCATTAAATAAAACTTATGCCTAAACTGCGGCACAAAGCATCACGCAAATTTCTCATTATACAAAACATGCAATGTATTTACCCGTGAAACTATATTCATTCATTCATTTTATAGGCATTCAAATCTGTATTCTCCCTTAATGCTGCCATAAGATTACGCTTAAATAAAATAAATGTGTCTCTTATGTATTTATATCTTTGTTTCTGAAACAAGGCTCTTGAGTCAGAAGATAGATCACCTGTGAAAAGTTATGGATAGAACACGTTCTACGTTGGCGCAAATTTTATCGCAATGAAAATTAATTAACAAGAGTGCCAATGACACTGGTAACAGAAAACCTGATTAACGCTTGTTATTTAAATTTGCTTTGGAAGAGTCTGATCTACCTTTTCACAGCTGGAGAAACTCAACAGCCAATGAAAATAATGAATTGCATGTTTTCTTAATGACGACACTAAATGGAACTGTAGATTTGTTGGTTCCTGGTAACTAGATTAGCTTTCGTTCATTAGAATAATTATGACTGATTATTATTAAGGATGAATACAGATTTGCAAACAATAAATTTTAGTTAAGGGAGAGAAATAGGGATGGCACATTTTGTGACACGGGTAAGGTTAAGAGAAAAAAATAGGAAAATTAGCCCTAGTCGATATTTTTGTATCGAAGATACCAAATAATTATAAATTCTTCATAACCATAAATGTTTCAAGATTTTCTTCCAGTTAGTTTGACTGTAATAAATGTAATATAAACGAACAAGTAAAATGAAAGGAAAATGGAAATAAATCCTAAAACATTAGTTTAACGTCATAACTTTTCCAGTACTAGTGATTATAAAATAGTCTTTAGAATAATAGTTTTTACAATAATAATAAAAATCCAATGTTTATAACCTGAATGATATTAATTGCTGTTTCCTAAAGGATCTTTTAGTTGTAAATGTGAGGGCTAGAGAATAGATCATCATATCTTTGAGATAGTTGAGTGCAGGTTACTATGATTTGCTCTAGCTCTACGAAAGAAAGAAATAGGAAAATTAGCCATAGTCGACCGTTTTCTATCGAAGATATCGAATAATAATAAATTCTTTATAACCATAAACGTTTCAAGGTTTTCTTCCAGTTAGTTTGACTGTAATAAATGTAATATAAACGAACTAGGAAAATAAAAGGAAAATGGTAATAAATCCTAAAACATTAGTTTAAGGTCCTAACTTTTCCAGTACTAGTGATTATAAAATAGTCTTTAGAATAATAGCTTTTACAATAATAATAATAATAATCCAATGTTTATAACATGAATTATATTAATTGCTGTTTCCTAAAGGATCTTTTAGTTGTAAATGTGAGGGCTAGAGAATAGATCATCATATCTTTGAGATAGTTGAGTGCAGGTTACTATGATTTGCTCTAGCTCCACGAAAGAAAGAAATAGGAAAATTAGCCATAGTCGACAGTTTCGTATCGAAGATATCGAATAATAATAAATTCTTCATAACCATAAACATTTCAAGATTTTCTTCCAGTTAATTTGACTGTAATAAATATAATATAAACGAACTAGTAAAATGAAAGGAAAATGGTAATAAATCCTAAAACATTAGTTTAAGGTCATAACTTTTCCAGTGATTATAAAATAGTCTTTAGAATAATAGTTTTTACAATAATAATAATAACCCAATGTTTATAACATGAATGATATTAATTGCTGTTTCCTAAAGGATCTTTTAGTTGTAAATGTGAGGGCTAGAGAATAGATCATCATATCTTTGAGATAGTTGAGTGCAGGTCAGTATGATTTGCTCTAGCTCTACGAAAGAAAGAAATAGGAAAATTAGCCATAGTCGACAGTTTTCTATCGAAGATATCGAATAATAATAAATTTTTCATAACCATAAATGTTTCAAGATTTTCTTCCAGTTAATTTGACTGTAATAAATGTAATATAAATGAACTAGTAAAATGAAAAGAAAATGGTAATAAATCCTAAAACATTAGTTTAACGTCATAATTTTTCCAGTACTTGTGATTATAAAATAGTCTTTAGAATAATAGTTTTTACAAAAAAAATATAATAATCCAATATTTATAACCTGAATGATATTAATTGCTGTTTCCTAAAGGATCGTTTAGTTGTAAATGTGAGGGTTAGAGAATAGATCATCATATCTTTGAGATAGTTGGGTGCAGGTCATTATGATTTGCTCTAGCTCCACGGAAGAAAGAAATAGGAAAATTAGCCATAGTCGACAGTTTTGTATTGAAGATATCGAATAATAATAAATTCTTCATAACCATAAACGTTTCAAGATTTTCTTCCAGTTAATTTCACTGTAATAAATGTAATGTAAACGAACTAGTAAAATGAAAGGAAAATGGTAATAAATCTTAAAACATTAGTTTAATTAACCCATATTGGGCCGCTGTCCTATAAACAGGTCAACAAATAAAATCCCATTTAATAATAATGTTATAAATATTTTCTGAGTGGATTTTATTTTAACACCTTTAAAATAGACACACTTTAGCGCTTAGTTGTAAATGTGTTAGAGAACAGATCATTATATCGATAGTTGGGTACAGGTCATTATGATTTACTCTAGCTCCATGTTACATTATGGAAAAAATGGTTGTACTTCTGTGCAATTTGTATTTAAAGCTTTCTTGAAACAAACTTCATAACGATAGAGTGAAATATTTTTTAAGATTTTTTGTGATATTAAATGTTTAAGCAGAGCAAGAACTGTGAATATATTTAATCTTAAATTATTTGTGAAAATATTTGTCATAATCATCTTTGAACTAAAATAATGATATTTTATCAACGCAAATTTAAAACAAAGGTCATGTAAACAAAGGTAAGGTAACAGGGAAAAAGTTTATTTTCGGCTTTATGTAGAAGTAAAATTTATTTAAAATATCTTCAAATGGTACAGAATTAGAACACATTTTCTCATAGGTTAGCTTGGAGTTAGAAAAATTCAGTATACCGAAACAGAAGGTCTTAATATACAGGGTGTCCCAAAACGACCGCATAAACTCTGCACTGCTAGATTCCCCATTTGGAGTACATAAAAACTGCCCAAAGAAGCGTTCCTGTACGATCTATAGTTTACGAGAAAAATACGAAAAACAAAGTCTGACGTCACTGCCGGTGCAAGAAAAAAGACTTTAATGAACATATCAACAGCAGTATATGCACGGGCATACTCCCTAACAGTTCATAAGACATTTTCATTACATCGGGCGTACATCAGGTGCATGTCGCTGTAGTCACGAACTGAATACGTGGCCACCATACGAAGACTACCGTTAGCTGCAAGATGCATCCTCTTAAATACCAGTTCAACAGCGGCTTAACGTCATTTTATGGCTCGCGCGCATACATGACGCGGTATGCGCGGGAAACTTTTTAAACATTATCGTATGGAAAGAACGTTTCTTTGGGCTATATACTCCCAACGAGGAATCTAGCTGTTCTGAGTTTATGCGGCCGTTTTGGGACACCCTGTATATATATGTATATGTATATGTATATATATATATATATATATATATATATATATATATATATATATATATATATATAATATATATATATATATATATATATATATATATATATATATATATATATATATATATATATATATATATATATATATATATATATATATATATATATATATATATATATATATATATATATATATATATATATATATATATATATATATATATGAGTGTGTGTATGCAAGGTCTGTCCCAAAAGTAATAGAAAAATAATCATATTTACAAATAGTTAAATAATCATATATAACAGTTAAATAATCATATTTACAAAGAAAATAAGTTAAAAATCGTAAAAGTATGGGGTGGGAAGTAATAAGACGAATCGAACGTTGTGGCTATGGGGTGTAGCATTGTTCGAACCCATTCTGTAAGATGCTATAAAGACTTATGAACGTTTGTAAGCTAATATTGAAAGTTATTATTACTATGGAGATTTCTTCCTGATAGTACTCAACTTAACTGAGAATTAAAACTGCTGAAATCTAATCTTAAAAAATTCTTTGAAGTAAAAATGCCCCATCCAGCTTTCGTTTACCACACAGAAAATGGCTTTTCTCCTTCGAACACTTGTATGAAAGCAAATTTTTTTAAGGAAATTTATTTATATTCGATTGCGTCTTATTCCAGACAAATGAATCTCAACCCACCGTTACTCTGAACTCTCACCTCGGTAATTCATTGAATTGAAAAGTCCTTGAAAATCTGAAGTTCATTAACTTCAACAGATCGTCACTGTGATTATGAAGATGAGTGATGCACTGTTACAGCCAGGTGATTTTAATACACGTGCTTGAGAAATAAATAGAATCCCAGTAGGCCTTTATAATGACCTCTGGGACCTTGATACGTGCCCAGTTTTCCATACGTAGAAGAACTGGGTAAAAATGACAAATAAGCGCTTTTCCTGCAGAATTAAATTTTATTATTTACGACACATTAAGTATGTACTTAGAGAATATGTCCGTTAATATGCTACTGAAATATATTTTTTGTGTTTTTTGTAATTTTGTAGTTTTGGTAACGGAAATAGAGTAATTTAGTATATGATCCGTAGCTCCCTGTAATATGTACTAAAGTTGCTTTCTAATTTGATTTTTTTTTATTATTTAAATGATACAGATGGATACAACGGAAAAAAACATACTGAAAGATTTTTATATATGGAGATGCTAAGTTTTTTTAAAGAGTTTTTCCCTGTTATAATTTAAATAACATTCGATAACTCAAACTACTACTACTATATTTACCCCGGTATAGCACAAACTTTTTAAAAAAATTTAGGACAAAATTTCAAGGTTCCCGTTATACACGGAATAATTTTTACTGCTTCCTCTAATTACAACATATACATTTAATAAAGACTGTTTGTAACGTATTACACTTCTTTGACGTCACTGTGAATTTTAATATTAATGTTTGTGTTTTGTAATTTTAAATTTGGCAACAAGTGAGTTGTTCTATATGTAGTTTCAGTTTAGGGAGTAGCTATGTTCGTATCATAAGTAATAAAACGTTATTAATGTATAAATGTAAATATTAAATGTTAAGTAGTAATAAATAATGTGGTTGTGATAACAGTCTGCACTTCATTAGAGTCTTGAGCATTAGGTTTGGTTTGGTTTGGAGCGCTACGGTCTACTTTTTGCACACGAGGGTTAATGAGACCGGGACCTACTGCTTAAAGCCGACTCCGAACGGCTACGAACATCCATGCCACTGTGGGATTCGAACCCATGAACTCCGGTTCCGAAGGCCAGCACCCTAACCATTCGGCCATCTTGAGCATTAGGAATACCAATCTATAATTGAGTTTCGAAACCGGTATTCTACACTGTTATTTATAAAAAAGCAAAAAGTATAAATATCTTAGTCAACAGAATTATTGCTGCATCTATATTTTCTTTCTATGGCACTTGTTTCATATAACAGTGCTAGAAACAGCACATCAGGTCCTGGTCACCACTTTTTTAATGATGACAAATGTTGACACCCTACAAATTTACTGTGTACATTTGAAAATATGGTATCGAAAAGTAACGTAAAGTACAATTTTATTTAATAAAACAAGGGATTAGGAAATAAACAAATGCGTATACTTGAAAGTCCATCAAGCATTAGTGACGACTTTTAGTTGTACAGCGAAAGGGGTAGGCCAAGTTGTAGGCGAAGAAATACGTTATTGTGGAGCCATGTAACTGCAGCAGACTATGGAATAGGATTCCAGGTCATTGAATCAGCAATTTCAACTTGTCGTTTTGTCCAGGCTACTCTTAAAGGCGTACTTCTGTAAAAAAGGCAATTTCTCTGGAAAGAAGATACTGCTTCGTTCTGCTTGCACAGGAACTCAGGTATTGCTGAGTAAAAGTCCAGGTTCTTCTATTTTATTGCCGCCAGTCACAAGCACATTCAAACTTTTAGCAGCTGGATATAAATTTCGTATAAAAATTAATCACAAATCATAAAAAATTAAAATGCAATTATTTACAAGTAAAAAAATATGTACAAATTGTGGTCACTTTAATTATCAATTTTAAACGACGAATTCTTGATTTAATGGTCTGTTTTTCTGTGGCATATTACAGTACTTGCAATTTAAATGCCACAGTATAACTAGATCTCCTCACTATCTTATTCACACGTTGCCACAAAATAATTTTTTCTTATAGACTGTAAGGAATAATGAAAATACAATTTCTCGTATAACGGTGACTCACTGAGACATTTGCTGTATTTTACGGACTTACCGTAAGTTCGCATTGTCGTGAGCCCAAGTAAGAGGGACGCAGTACCTTTTCATCGATTAATTTTAATTTTAGAAATTGTGATCATTGGTATATAATTGTGGACGTTGAATTCGTAAGACGTTTTGATATTTTTAAGATAATCCATTTTTAGTAATTCTTATTTTTCATTGGCAATATTCTCTGCATCTTTTGGTGCATATTGCGTAAATATTTTCTCTTCTATTGTCATATGTTTGACTTTTTACAATTTCGTAAACCACCTATTTGAAACGACGAATTATGGCCGAATAATTAGGGCGCTGGTTTCGCGATATCGAAGTTCACGGGTTCGAATCTCACTGAAGCATAGACGTTCGTAGGCGTTCGGAATCGTCTTTAATCTGCAAATCCCTGTCTTACTAGCCCTCGTGTTGCAAAAAAGTAGACCATAGCTTTCCAAACCTACTGGAATCTCAGTATTACCTTTGATTGTATAACATTTATTATTTTTCTCTTCCATATCTATTAGAAGTTGCAGTCGAATCGGCACCTTCTCAACCTCCGGCAATTTGTTTTTGTTTTGTTTAAAGTTAACCGAGGCTTCTTAATCGCAATTTGTAAAGCTGACTCTCGCTGTATGTTTGATTGTGACTTCAACTCTCACTCGGCAGCTACGAACTGTAATTTTGTGATTGGCTGAGTGGGAGAGGAAGTTGCATGTATATGTTAATTTTTATGCGATGTCTGCTGCTGGATATATAAGAGGATTGTTGGATGTTTTTTTTAGTACTTGTGCATTTTTCCCGGCACGTAGGCGGACATCGTATGATGTTTTTTTTTATTTTAAGATTTAAAATAAATCTACTTTTTTGTTTTTAAATAGTTCGTCATTTTTTTTTTTTTATCACTACCAGAACCTTGCTCTGCTAAAGTACCGGTATGGAGTTGTTCGTTGCAATACCGATAACAATATCACACAGTAGTTGAGTTCAAACTTCCCACGAAAAGTTAACTTGTAACCAAAACCGTATTAAATTTCAAACCTTAAAAGAGACTATAAGATTGTTCCTCCCTATTTCGTAATCTATTATCCTTGATCCATCTTCCAGCAATTTGGGCTCCCGATTGGTAACCCGCATAACACCCATAAAAAGGAAGGGGGAAAGAGGCCTTAAATTTAAACCCCTTTAGTCGTTTCATAGAATTTTAGACGGAGGACGTCTTTAGAATGACACTGAAAGAGGTTGATTCATTGTGTCCAATATATCAAATTTTAGGACGCATTATACATAAGATATAATTTTACGCCATTTTTTCTTGTAAAGAACAGGGTCACGTTATACACGGATAAGTATGTTATCATAGAATTTGAAGTTTTTCCATATTAATTGTTCTATAGTTTTATTGTAATTAATTAAGGGTAATGGTTTCATGATTTTATTAGGTGAAATCGATATTAAATATCTGGCTAATTTTTTGTATAATTTTATTAATTATTCAAAAACTTGTGACAGCTCAAAAGAGACATATTTGCAACGCGAATCAAGAATTCTTCAGAAGGAATGGGACCTCTTAAAAATTTTAATATACCTTTATATCCCATTTATATACCATTATAATGAAGCTATTTACCTTTATAACATGTTAATTATACACAAAATGTACATAAACGACTTAAACATTTAACGGACAGTGGTTTCGTAGCACAACCACCTATTAAATATCTTTTTTTTTTAAACTTTACTTTTTGGAGTACTTTACTTTATCTTTTTATAATTATTTATGGCTCCAGTCTCATACATCTGTGATATATGGAAGCCAATCATGTAGAATCAAGAGCTTTTGCAGTTAAAAAAACTTTTTAGAGATATGGATGAGTTTTCGATTATATATATATATATATATATATATATATATATATATATATATATATATATATATATACATATTATACATTTTATATATTAGAAATACATATTATATTTTTGATATTTTAAATATATAACAGATGATATTTCTACGTTTAACTTATTTATATCTTTTTCTATTGAAATATATGTATTTAAACTTTCTGTACTTGAGAAGTCAGATTCAATTTATTTTACTTATGACATCAAATAAAAGTATCTATACAAACAACACTTTTAAGTTGTTAAGATGTTTACTTATTATACCTCTTTAAGGATTATCGTTTATTGTTCTTCCAGTATAGTTAAACTTTTAAAAAGGCATAATGTTCAAGCTGTACAAGGGTAGGGGTTATTCAACTAAACCACTTCTCAAACCCTAATTTGGTATCCTCTAAGGCAAACCCTTCTAAGGAATGTAAAGAAAATTTATATATTTTACATATACAAGGCTTATAGATAACATTTATAAACAAATTACATTAAAATCCCATGAATATATTTTGGTGACCTTTAAAGGGTTAAAATATATGCACAAGAATTATTAAAATATTGAATATACTCAAATATACTTATAAATTAACTGTAGACAAAAAAATGGCTTAAAATATTGAATTTTTCCTTATGATTAACACTAAACATACCAACATTTAATACATACTTATTTCTACCATAGCCGGTCAAATGACCGGACTTTATTTCTTCTGATTATAAATGTATGAAATATGAAAATTGGAAGGAAATAGACAAAGTAAACTTTATTATGATTAAACAAAATCGTATATTGTCACTTTTTATGTATTGCAAACACAAAGAATAAGAATTTTTAATTCATTTCCCATCGCATTTTTTACATAAACCTTATGGGTCATTTGACCCGTTATATGGTATGTTTAGTGTTAAATATGATAAATGATAAATAAAATTAACTCTTTATGCTAATTGAAACTAATCCCAGTAGCTGGGTAAGCGCTTGGCGATCCCACGACGCAGGTCTGAGGTTCGATCCCCGGGTTGAGCAAAGTTGATTCAGTTCCTTGGTTCCTGAAGCTGAGATTGGCACCGTAATCCCTGGCCCTCTAGGGGTTGTTGCTCCGATGAGTTTTAGTTTTAGCTAATTAAAGCAATTTAAGACAATTCCAAAGTATATGATCCTTATAGGATTTCAAATATAAATAGTCAGAGAATGAAAATAAATTTTCTTTAGTTTTTAATTTTTTCAAAATATTTTCTTTTCTGACTTAAGGTGATATCCCGTTGAAAAAGTTATTAAAGGTTGGATGCTTATTTTTTTTAATAATATAAAAAAGCCCGTTTCTGCAGTAATATTTAGTTTGAAATGTCAAAAAGGAATCTAAAAAAATAAATCCTTAAAAAATTTTTAAGGCAATGCTTAAAAATATTTTTCAAGTTTTTAAGACAAGTTAAGTTTTTATTTAAAAAAATTAGATTTTTTTTCTGGCGATGAATAAAACGTTTCATATTATCAAATAAGATATTTTCTGTTACCATACTAAATATACATTCATTTTCGCTATTTATTATCTCTTAAAACAGTATATTTTGCAAACACACACTTTGATATTTTCTTTGAAAGAGTCATTTTTGAGGCATGTTTCAGCTTAGATCAAATCCCTGAAGTTTTTAAAAATCTTATAAAAACACACGTTAAACCTATAAACTTGCTTTTAACATAAAAAAATGAATATCTTTTCTAAAAATGTGAGTTTTTTTAAGGAAGAAAATTATTTAACAAGCTTTATTTAAGCCTTACGAAAATTAATAGATTGTGACATAAAGAGAAGAAAAATAACCTAAATCTCTTTAATTCTTGTTTATTACATTTCTCTCGTGTACTTCGTTCCTTTGTTTATGTTTTAAATGTACTTAAAATTCTCAAAATTTTAAGGTCAATTTAAATTTACTATAAGAAATTTAGTTTTTTATTGATGAAGAATAAGCAATTCATATTATTATCAAACGACATATTTTTTGTTGCCATGTTTAATCCTTAAACGATTTATTAATTTTGATCATTAATTTGCCCTTTAAAATTATGTTCTTCAAATGCACACTGGAACCCTTCCTCTGTTAGTGTCTGAAGAATTACGACTTATATTTAAGTCATGTTCCAGTTTAATTAAAACCCTTAAGTTAAGACTTATAAAAATTAAAGGAGAAAACTATGTTTTAAAATACAAGAAATTAATAAATTATTGAAAAATATGAGTCTTCTTAAAGAAAATTACTTAATGGGTTTTATCTAAATCCTTCGAGAATTATTATATTGTGACATAAAGAGATATTTCTAAAATCTCTTTAATCCCCATTTATTGAATTTCTCTCTTAAAAGGCATTAATATTTTGATTTGCATGAAGAATTTATGGAGATGTTCATAATTTTGAGCATGAGATCATTAGCAGCCCATTTGTTTCAAGCAGAAAGCTGAGATGAATTACATCTGATAGTTTATAGGAGGAAAATACAATGATTTTCCTAAATATGATATGCGAAATAAATCTTTTAGTACTGCTCTGAGAACATGATTGTGTAGCCTGATTAATTGCTATTTGGGTGACTTAAACCTTTTTCGACTAAGATTTAGCTTCTGTTAATCCCAGGGACGGATAATCTTTGCATCAAAAGAAGTGTATTTTTCTCTTCTGATGAAAGAGAACGAGTGTACCCATCTGTGGGGGAGAAGTAATCCGAATTAATAAATTGGTATCACGCCGGACTAATCGATTTTGTCTGTTTGTTAGAAACATTGTATTCAATTATTAAAAGACGAAATAGATACGCAAAAATCTGATTTTACGCAATAATTTCCTTTGTCTGTGCAGATGTTTTTAATTATTTAACAGTATTAGAGAATCCGTCTATAAACAGTCAACATAGCTTTCTAAAAGAACATTAGAAAAGAAATATTCCTTTAACTTTGATCCCAATAAAGGGGAGGGGTGTTCTTTCATACCAGCACAAATTCAGTAGTTTTTTATTTTACAAATACCATTACTAGAATCTAGAGGTAATTAGAACTAGAAGGTTTCGCACAGGGAGTTCTGTTGTCAGTAATTCCTGTGAGATCCTATGATTCTTCACCCCTCTTTTCTTTAAAAGCACAGCAAAAGAACTTACAAATAAATACCATTACTAGAATCTAGAGGTAATCAGAACTAGAAGGCTTGGCACAGGGAGTTCTGTTGTCAGTAATTCCTGTGAGATCCTATGATTCTTCACCCCTCTTTTCTTTAAAAGCACAGCAAAAGAACTTACAAATAAATACCATTACTAGAATCTAGAGGTAATCAGAACTAGAAGGCTTGGCACAGGGAGTTCTGTTGTCAGTACTTCCTGTGAGATCCTATGATTCTTCATCCCTCTTTTCCTTTAAAAACACAGCAAAAGAACTTACAAATAAATACCATTATTAGAATCTAGAGGTAATCAGAACTAGAAGGCTTGGCACAGGGAGTTCTGTTGTCAGTAATTCCTGTGAGATCCTGTGATTTTTCACCCCTCTTTTCTTTAGCACATAAAAGAACTTACAAATAAATACCATTACTAGAATCTAGAGGTAATCAGAACTAGAAGGCTTGGCACAGGGAGTTATATTGTCAGTACTTCCTGTGAGATCCTAT
This sequence comes from Pardosa pseudoannulata, assembly GCA_032207245.1. Classification (NCBI taxonomy): domain Eukaryota; kingdom Metazoa; phylum Arthropoda; class Arachnida; order Araneae; family Lycosidae; genus Pardosa; species Pardosa pseudoannulata. Next base: position 70,571,677 of record CM063504.1, read on the forward strand.
GATTCTTCATCCCTCTTTTCCTTTAAAGCACAGTAAAAGAACTTACAAATAAACACTATCCATAATTCTAATTTTGAGAGATTATTTTCTATAGAAACATTATGAGATGTAGCATAAAAAGCTATCAGTAGTTATTCAAGACAACATACAATAAATATTTTTCACTTTTACTTCTTGTTAAATTTAACAGCCCCGGCAATCTGCCAATCTGTAAAATATTGGGATGCCATGCTGGAGAAAGCAGTCCCTAATTTTGATTATTAGAAAACCGATAATTTAGCACCCGATTCTGTATCTTTCACCCATGCAACCGAGATCACTTTTACTCCTCAGATTTCAATTCACTTACTTCACATATACATAGAATATATCTGTCAATATCGAATCTAAGAAAGCTAAGAGTTCAGTCCAGAGTTTTAACTTTAACCATTACTTCATCAGCAGCTTTGGTAATTAAAAAAAATCGGTTAAAGCATCGTTCTCAAACTTTTTTCTTCGAGGCAGCCATGGCATATGATCATAGGACTTCTGGGTGAAGCGAAACCTAGATGAGCACCATGGATATATAGGACTGGTTGCACATATATTAATATATACAAGGAAAAATCTTAGTACGTTTCGATTGTGAAACAATGGGAAGGATGGCAAAATTTAAGTGGGCATACACACATATACATTATATATATACAGGGTGTCCCAGAACGACCGCATAAACTCTGCACAGCTAGATTCCTCGTTGGGAGTACATAAAAAATTCCCAAAGAAGCATTCCTATACGATCCATAACTTACCAAGAAAATACGACTGTCCATACTTCACTCGTTCAAAAGAATTTTTTCAATAACCTGTAGAGCTAAAATACAGCACATTTGGATTATCATATAGTGCACAAACTAGTAATTATTCATAACTTCTTATTATTATATTTCATTTAAAATGACTGTTTTAAAATTTTAACCATTGTTCTTTTCCCAGATTCAAATCAGCTACCCCGATACTCCAGGCTAGTTGTTGCAAAACTTATGAAGTTTTTGAGCAATCGTACCAGTTTTAAATCCTACCGTGAGCAACCAAATGAAATCAAGACTTAAACAAGCGCTATTTTTCTAAATTTTACAAATACTTATTGTATATAACATATATTTTCAATAAACATAAAATTAAATTAAATAAAAATGCATATAAAAGAACTAAACTAAAGTTGAAATGTGCACAAGAAAGTAATTGAAGGCTCGTTAGTAACAAAATAGAAATGAAAGAACATATTTTTCATCAGTCTTAATAATTTTAATGACATTGATAGTTTTTTTTTCTTAGCAATGAATTTTTGGATGTTTAGAGAGTAAGGAGTGGCGTACATTCAAATACAGCTGTTTAAATATTTATCAACTAGCGGTGCACGGCCACGAGTTGCTGTGGCTCAGTGTAGCAAACGGAAGGAAAAAAGAGCTTTTCTTAATATGTTTAATTTAACAACACTGTGTCTGATGGAATTCGAACCTCTGCTTTCAACCGTGCTAGGAACTTTATCACTGAGCAAAGCACACAGCAGCCAATCAAATTGTTGGGAGATACACATAGAGATTTTAAACTTTATATAAAAATTTGTACGTTTGGTAGGATTCGAATCATTGCTTTCATTCCTCGGTACTAGAAACTTTACCACCGAGCCAAAGAAACAGCAACATTGAAACTTTACATAAAAATTTGTGCGTGTGGTGGGATTTGAACCATTGCTTTCATTCCTCGGTACTAGGAACTTTAACACCGAGACTAACAAACAACAGCTTTTAAACTTTACATAAAAATTTGTGCGTCTGATGGGATTCGAACCATTGGTTTCATTCCTTGGAACTTTACCAACGAGCCAAACACACAGCAGCCTTTAAACTTTACATAAATATTTGTGCGTCTGGTGGGATTTGAACCATTTCTTTCATTCCTCGGTGTTAGGAACTTTAACACCGAGCCAAATAAACAGCATCCAATCAAATTGCTGGGAGACAAGCACAGCTTTTAAACCTTATATATAAACAGTGTGGATAAAAACATACCCGGACTCTAGTACAACGTTATGACAAAATTTCAAGCCAATCGGTGAAATATTTTCAGAGATTTAGGATTACGAACAAATATTTACACTTTTATTTATATAGATTAATTTATTTTTGTACTTTTTTCAAAAAATTTCATACTGAAAAACAAAGCCTCACACATCTGTTAGCCAACTTAACACTGGGATCTACGAAAACTACCCCGTCAGCTTTTAGTAGCTGGTGATCGACAGTTTGGCGATATCTATTACAGGCCAACTCCAGCATTTATCTATAGCTGTAATAAGTATATTCTCTTTGTCTACGTTGAAGTGAGAGAAATCATTAGTTGTAATTATTTCATTAAATATAAAAGACATACTGTAATGTACTAATTTCAGTTACCATAGTGATATAAATTTAAACTAAACAATGTAACATAATTATACTTAAATGAGAAATAATAAGGTGTTAATAAACTCCGAATAAATTTCAACATATTTAAAATTTTTCTATGAAATTAAAAAAATTGTATTTTTTGACTTTCGATTTTCGCTTTTTGCAATCAAGCAAGTTTTCTTCTCCGCGCTAATATATTTTGAATAAGAAAAACGACTTTACAGGCGCATGCACGAAAAAATGGTGATAATAAATTAGAGCATCTTAAAATAAATAAATAAAAAATAAATAAAAAATAAATAAAAAAGAATTTTTAAAAATTACAGTAATTAGCAGTGTAAAATATTTTCTTTCGTAATTAAACTTTTTCCTCTAATATTTTCACTAGCATAATAAATACAACGGAATTATTAATTAATTTAAAATTCTCATATTTACGTTCTTAAACAGTCAGAGGAAACAAGTAAAAATAAACTTGTTTTTATCACAAAGTTTAATACATAGTAGAATAAAAGCAAATAAAGGAAGTCCCAATTACTGAAGAAGATTTTAATTCTTTTTTAATTTAATATTTTTTTCAAGATTTGGCCATGAAATTATTGGGTACAGCTAATTAAATTAAAGTTCTCAATCAGTCAAGCGAGATAAGAAAATTTTGTTTTCATCTCAGAATTTAATGAGAAAAAAAAAGAAAAAAAATTAAGAAAACTCCAATTACCAACACCGAATATTTTCAAACCATTTTCTAAATAGCAGTAGACATGAAATTATTGGACAAAAGTATAGCTTAATTAACTTAAGACTCACACTATTGCTTTCAAATGAACTGACAATGCAAAATACTTATCAGAAAGATTCTATCCATTAATTTTAAATCTTTTATTTAGTATTTTGTAAGAAAATTCTCTTGTATTTAATTAAAGGATATTAAACTAACATGGGCAAAACGTATTGATTTTAAAATAAAAATTCATGTATTATCCCGAGTGTGGTTTCTCGTAAATAGTTTTTCTAGGATGAAGAACCTTAATATAACAACAATATATTTTTAGATTTTCGTAATACACTTTGGACGTTTTTTAATAAGTTGCCTTGTACTGCTAATTTCAAAATTATACAATAGAAAAATGGGTATATTTCGCGCATGCGCAGTAAGAGAATATTCGCTTTACGTACTCATACTTCTTGATAATTAATTTTTTAGAATTTAACTTCTTCCTTGTTTTGCCCGTACCCCGTACAGCTTTCGGGCCTTTACGCCATACGGGCAATCTAATTTTTATTTCGCTAGCGCTGTTTCGGCCGTATTTTTTACAGTTTTAGTAACAAATTATTCGTATAGTAATTTATTCGTCCAGTAAATGACAGTTTGCAGTTTATTGTATTTTCTACTCTGATCGGTTCAAAAGCGCAGGTTTTTTCTCATGTTTTGTATCAGAAGACGAATTGTTATCTTTCAGTGTATAGCTTTCTAGTTATATTTTACTAACCGCCTGATAATTTTATTGATGTAAGAGTTGAATAATATATTTTTACTTTTAAATAATGGATAATACAGAGCTTATGGAGCTAATTTCTTGTGATTCGAACTGTGACTCGGAATCAGAAACTGAATTATGTGTAAATGATAGAAGCGAAAGTTTACTAGATGACCTGGATAGTAGTTGACTCTGATAGTAGTACAGATGGAACCAGTCATGCAAGACAATTTTTTGAAATTAATTGTGATAATCCTTCGGATCCGCCTCCTAGATTTGCTTTCACTTGAATTCCAAAAATTAACTTTGACATCGATGAGACTAAAAGTAAACTTCAGTTCTATGATGCTTTCATAGAAAGAAAAAAGTTGTAATAAATGCATAAAAATATTAGAAATGTTAATTTTAATAACATATCTTTATTTAAATATGTAAAATGAACAAAAAAATGCAATAAAATATGTGAAATTATTTTGACCTAATTCTGGAAAAAAAATGAAACTGTCAAAGGGTTAATTTGCACTATTATATTCTTCTCTATAAACCAGATCTATTCTGTAAATTTCGTCAATTATTACTATGAATTTTGGAAAAAAAATTCATAAAAATATTTACAATGTTTTTAAAAACCTTTTAACTTTTTTTCAAATCACATATTAATAAAAAATCTTTACTATGAGCAGTATCTATGATTTATGAATACCGCTCATAGTTAAAAGTTAATGCATAGCATAGTTAATGCTCATAGCTGAATTTATTATCTATGATCATAGCAGTAGCTAAGATATTTATTATGAGCTATTATTTAAAAAATCTCACAATCACTGTCAGTAGTCAGATAAATGCTGTTCAAAAGCTACAGTTCATTTCCAGCTATTGTTATAAAAACTATTATTAAAACTATTTTTTCTCTTTCGTATGTACTAACAATTCCTTGAAACTACACTGGAAAGTGTAAGTTTAAGAGTATTCTTCCAGTGGACAAAATTGCTGATCAAATAGCCACGTATTTTTTAAGATATTTAAAGAAATGTCTAAATTCTAAAACGACTTCAAATAAGATGTAAAAAAAAAGGATTTTATTTTTTTGTAATACGCTTCATTCCAAAGAAAAGATAATCTTATGTCAACATGCGAGTAAAATGGAAAAGAAATACAAATTTACCGAATATTTAAGTTAAAATGGAATAATAATGTTTTGGCCCTTCACTGTAATTTTTCTGCTTTTTTTATTTGTCAAAAACATAATGCGTGGTGTACGAGATTAAATGCGGTATTCTTGTAAAATAAAGTGTAAGTTGTCATTTGTATGATGAATTGTATTTCGTGCATGATTTTTACGAATCTAATGATTACATAATTACAAAATTTTGTGTATTTGTATGTTTAGTATTTTTCTGTAATCGACATCAAATTTTCTCTAAATATCAATAAATTTTAAAATTTAGTTTTCCAGCAAATTTTCTCTGATTTGGCATAGCGTAGAAATTTTTCTTCAAAAATATTCTTATGTGAAATGTGGTAATTAGTTTCAACGCAATTTAATTTATGAGTAGAACATATAGAGAATTCAATAGATATTTTTGTCTTGTTTTAAAACTGTGCCTTCAATGCAATTCGAAAAAAAATATTCATTATCTATATCTTAAAGAATATCTCCTTTATTCTATATTACAGGGCATTGTCTGTTAGGTGACTTGTCTGGTAGGGCTTGAATAAAATGTCTAAAGGATATGTTAATACCAAAATATGCATAATATAATTTAATAGTATTGGTATTACTGGCTGTTCAGAAATAAATTAGAAATAACATCTAACTGCAAGGCTTCCTGTCATCCTAAACTTTCTTGAACATGAAAGAACCGTTTGCTTAGAATAAAACAGCTCATTTTTACATTAATTAGAACTTTTGGGTAGTTCTTAATTAATATATATGTTAATTAGGATTCTACAAACTCGAAACTTGGCGAAAAATGTTTGCCAGAATTTTTGAAATACGGGGATATTTGTCTGAACTCCAAACTCTCGACTATTTTCGCGAAGTTATGGTTAAATTCTAGCAGATACGATCAAAGATATTTTAATTTAGATTACGTCATTTACGGCATTTAGATTACGTCACACTAAAAATCAAGTTAAAATGCTTAAAATTAAAGCAATTAAAAGTTAAAGCGAGGGGCAGTAATACTACATTATTTCACATTTATTATATTTAAGTACATTCAATTATAAAATTATAGAAAACTGCAATATATTTAGATATATTTCGAACTCCAAGCTATTCCTGGACATCTAATATGTATACCTTACTGTTGATACGTAAAACTAAATTCACCATTTACAGAAAATATGATTTGTTGACTACTATGCGATGACCATGCGATGATCATAAATTGAAGACCTCGTGCATCATTTTTTTTATTCGGGCTGTTATACGAAGAAATGTATTTTCTGTATTACGGTTCATTCTATAAGAAGAGAGAATCTTGTTTCTACGTGTGAATCAGATGGAAAATAGATCTAGATATACTTCACTATTTAAGTTGCAAGTAATGCAATAAGCAACAACAAATTGGAACTGCGCTTGAAGTTGGAAATTCAGTGTTCAAAGTTAATAATTAGTGTGATTATCCCTGTTGTATAAAGGAAGTGTAATAGAATTGAACTATAGGCAGAGGAATACTTCTTTTGGGCAAAATTTTTACCTTTATACCTGCGTTTATTATAGGTACATCGGGTGATTACAGGAATCAGTAAAAAATATTTCGTGCATAACGTGCACCTTTAATTTTTACCCCGAATTTTTGAAAAAATAAACCAATGTACTCATTATACACGAGTAAATACCGAATTATACCAAATTCATTAAAATTTTCTATTTAAAAAATTTTGTTCCCAATTTGTCTACATTGCAAACATTTTACACATTTCTATACCATTATATTTCCCATATCTCATACGGAACGGAAGTTATAGCAAATTTAAAATTGCTAACATTGTTTGTAACTTCCATATATAAAACTGAAACTTTTAATGGTTTTCCTTCCTCGTTTAGTTAGTGTATGATATCTTACAAACTATTTCCAACATCTTTCTTAAATTTCGTGTATTGATGCAAGCTCGCAAAAAATACAAGTATACATGATATTGTTATTTTTTAAATTTAAAACTTGTAATTTTGAAAATTCAGGCTATTTTTAATGCTCTTAACCATTTATGTATCAGTAGTAGATTTATGTATTATTTATGGATTTTAAATGAAGTAAACAGTAAAGATGTAGTGTTATTAATTATTAATTTTGAAAATTGAGGCTATTTTTAATGATCTTAACCATTTACGTATTACTAATGAATTTATGCATTATTTATGGATTTTAAATGTAGTAAACAGTAAAGATGTAGTGTTATTAATTAAATTTTTTAAAGAGTTTTGATTGTGATTTAAATATTATTTATTACTTTGCACATAAAGTAGTTTTAACACCCTGGACAAAAAAAATGTGAAGTACAACTCTTCTCACCACCCGATAAAACTATTAAAAGAGAGCAATTATTAATAAATATATATACCTATGTTATTTCAATAGTTTCTCCAAACAAAAAGTAGTGTAACAAGAAATATTAAAAACCGTATACAAACCGAAAAACAAAAACGGAGACAACAATCACCTAATCTTCCATATTCTTACACTATTTAAATATTATGAAATCCATCTTACAAAATTGATGTTAAAATCTTCCGATAAAAGTGTGTACGCGTGGTATAGAATTATTGGCGGCTTAATTAATCATACCGCTTTTTTATTGTTTTTATCTGTATTAGTAGTGTTTCTTTTATTAGAATTAAAAATTATAAAATATTTTAGCTCTTAGGCATAAAAAATACTAATTAGAACTGAAAATTTTTAGCGAAGGGAAATATTGATATGTATAAATTTCGATTCATTTGGTATATATGTTACGGTAAAAGTAATATATTAGGTGATTATATAAAATTACTGGTGATTATACATAATCACCACCAAATTTGGTAAATATGATAAATTATTTCATATTTATCAAATTTACCGGCTAGTTTATAAAATCCCCAACTCATAAAAGGGAAGGTAATAAATTCGGATTATTTTGTATAAACAAACCAAACTTATATTCTATGGGGAAAAATCATTTATTTGTATTTACATGTAAGTTTACTTCTTTAGACGTATTAGACTGTTTTTGAATTACAAAACTTGCCAGATATTTTACATTTGCATTTTTCATCATAATCACCAATAAATTTGGTTAATATCCAACTCGTAATAATAAATGTGATAAATATCATGACTACTGGAATGACATGGGCCAGTAGAATAGGTTTTTTTTGAGTAGTTACTAATCAGAAATATATTTTTTGGTTGGACAATATGGCGTAAGCGACCACGAATTACAATAGTTAATATTTTACAATTGAAAAGTGAATAAATGGTTATTTTTGGTCACATACAAAATCAACATGATGCACTTTTTTAGCATTTATTTAGCCTAAATGAAATTTGAATAAGAGATTGACAGGTGTTGTGAAATGAAAAAAAAAATGCAATTTACATGAGCTTGTACAAAACAGTTGCACATAAAAAAAACAAACTGCAGTTACATATAAAAAACAAACTAAGCCCGTATTCTAACATATTCTGTAACATATTCTAGCCCATATTCTGTAACATTTCTTTCAAATAACGTTAAAAGCTATTACTACGAATTACTAGACATTTTAAGTTTACTTATTTAAGCATATTAGACTATTATGACATGTAGAATTACAAAGTTTGCCAGACTTTTTGCCAAACAGTTGCGCAAAATGAACGAATTTTCGTAATGTTAGGGACTTTTATTATCTTCCCCATTAGGAGTTCGGGATTTTATAAACTAACCGGTAAATTTGATAAATATGAAATAATTTAACATATTTACCAAATTAAGTGGTGATTATGTATAATCACCGGTAATTTTATATAATCACCAATTTATCATTTTTACCGTAACATATATACCAGTGTTTTTTCACAGTCACAGATAAAATTCCACACCCAAATTTTGGTGTCCTGGGCACCAAAATTTAAATGTCCCGGTTGTTTGTCCCAGGAAAGGACTCGACAGATCATCGAAGTATTAAAAAAAAAATCCTTAAAATAAGCGACCAATTTGGAATAGACACAGTTATTTAAATATTATGAAGTGAAAAATTTCACATGCGTCTATACTCTTCCTTAAATTTTATTTGTCATAAAAAATTATTTGTTTGGATTTTAAGAAAGAGTACACATAAAAGATGATATATCATAATTATATACTCTAATTAACCGTAGAATTATTTAATAAAAATTCTGGAAGGAAAAAAATATCTGTAAACAAGCGTAAACAAAATTCTAAGGTTTTGTTAAAATCATTACGACGTGCGTTAAAATAAATTGAACTATTTTTTTTTTTTTTGAAAGCGTGCATAAAACCGCAATTTACGAAGAGCGATAATCAGCCAAAACAAGCAATAAGCGACCATCCACACGCATCGAGTTTTTGTTGTCACCTTGACCCTGGCATCAGCAGACAAGAACAGAACACAGACGAAGGCAAAGAACGGAATCTTGCGCTGCGCATAATCAACCGCGAAAATCGTTTGCCTCTCTTCTCCCTCTCCCCTTCTCACCGCATGCTATCTTTGAAACCGGACGTAGACGGACCACGTGACCCACTGCCTGTAGCATTTTTTTTCTCCCTCGTATTTATCATCCGTTTCGCGTGCACGTTTTTTGCTCGATGATTATATGGAAAATAGTGGCAACAAAAACAAATTTTAGATTCAGAAAAATTGAGCGTTTCGCTTTTTAACGTTTATGAAAAAATAAAAAACAGATAATTGGCGTCTACGAGATTTCAATTTCAGGGATGTTTCGTTAAATAATGAAGCGTCGAAAAACTAGAATAAGTCACTCGGAAAAAAAAAAAAAAAAAAAAAAAGGAATTCCATGGAAGAAGGCACTATTTGTTTTTACGTATAGAATGGGGAGTTTTGTGGAATAATTTCGCCCGTTACGCACCCTTAGAGTATGAAGGTTAAAAAAAATACCGTCTATGGAATAGAGAGAAAATTATGGGTCATTAGTTTTGATTTTCGTTGTAGTAAGTCATCTTTTGAAAACCATACATTAAAAGATTTTTCCACAAGAGTGATATCATTCTTTTCTTATATGCTCATTAAATTTTTTACGGGCGCCATTTATAGACCGGATCTTACGATTTGTGGGATTTATGCAAAATCAACATGATGTACTTTTTTCCTCCCATGATCGACAATGATTTTTGGTGCATTTTTATCGAGTAATGAAGCACTTTGCAGCCAAATGATTTTTGTTTCAAAAGGGAGATTGTGAGCGAGTAAGTATATCCCATGACAAACAATGACGAGTGAAGGTCATCATTTATTTCATGTGGCACAACAGAGTGTGACGAGTCTACATCGTCAAGAGCTGTTGTCTATGGATCCCGTGCAGTATAGTATTACATTTTTTAGTTGCTTCAAACGTTCGTAGATTCTGGTTGCTTAGAATGTTCAAGATGAACCTATAATGAACGTAACAGTACCAGTAACAAAGTAGCACCCACAAATAAGTAGATCAGGAAGAAGCACACTGAAATCAGCAATCCATATAACAATGATTTGGCACGGTAAATGTCATATGGGAAAATATTTGAGACTGATAGACATTAATATATTATGGCAAATATCAGAAATGACAATGTTTCAGTTAAATGTTTTATAATAATCCAAATTTCAAAGTAAATCGTTCTCTTTCTCTCCACATGTCTGTTCAATTGAACCAAACGAACCAAATTGAATAGTATTTTTCTGACGCATCAAATTCCCATTCATTTCTATGTAAAGGAGTTAAGGCAATGCGGCAGATCATTTGGCTCGGTCACGGGCTCGATTTCCATTCCAGTGGATCAGGAGAGCTGCAGGGGACTTTCCTGGTTTTCTTTACATTTAGACCAGTTTGACTATCATACTACTTTGGACATGATTATTTATAGTAGTTTAAATTTGATATGAAACAGTAGATATCGGTTAAAAGTCCTCGAAACGGAAAAAAAAATTGAAAATAGCCCTCGAAATGAAAGCATATTCCTATCCAGTTGCTCTACAAAAACCAAATATCGTATTTACTCTGTATTTTTTTATTATTACGAATGCGGGGACATTTGATTTTAAAGCACTCGTCTCCACCAAAGATGCAGATATTTATTGGCCTTTTTATTAGGGGAGAATAAACACACACACATATATATATATATGCTTATATACATATATATTATATATATATGCATATTTATACATATATATTTATATATATATATATATATATATATATATATATATATATATATATATATATATATATATACATATATATATATATACATATATATATATATATATATATATATATATATATATATATATATATATATATATATATATATATATATATATATATATATATATATATATAATATATATATATATATATATATATATATATATATATTATATCTATATATATATATATATATATATGTGTGTGTGTGTGTGTGTGTGTGTGTGTGTAATCCAATAATTATAAAACTGCTGAACATTAAAGCCCCTACTATATTTACTTGCCTGGGCTACTGGGGAAGGAGAAGCTTAATCAGCTAGCAGTAATAACGATTAATTAGGCACATTGAAAGATAACGGCACAAGTCTAATTAAAACTTTATTTCAGAGCTGCTAAAACGGATATCTTTACTAGTCAACGACAGACAAGAGAAAAAAAAATCACTCTGCTCGAACAGAGGTGCACCCAAGAGCGAAGACAAAGAAATTTCCCAAGAAACAAGAAACTTACTCAGCGAATTTAAGTGTTAAGATCAGAAAAAAACGCCGAGCCATTTGCCGGCGACAGCTGGAAAACGTGTTGAATAGACAGAAAATTTACATCTGTAAGATACAAAGCTTTGGGAATTGTATCGAAAGAATTTTAAGTAGAGGATTCTCCTTTGATTAAGACATTTAGAGGCTGGGAAAAAGATTTTTAGGAATTATAATGGGAGGAGTTATTTAAGGAAATATTAAAGTTAAATAATTTTGATATATTGCATATATAAATCAAAAATAAAAAGTTAACAAAGAAGTTCTTCACCAACCACAAGAGAAGATTTAATCTTGCCGCAAATTTGGCGTAAATCTGTTGACTAGGTATTACAGGGAAATAGGCAGGTACTTCAAAACAACTCCATCCTAGTTTAGGAATTCCTTTGGAAGGTAAACAAGTTATCTTTCGCTTGAGGAACGAAGCAATGGATTGGCGCAGATTCAGAGACGTGAAAGTAACAGCTGAGTTCAAGACCTATGGGCCAATAAATGAATTTTGTGGTTTGAGGGAGTAATCATCGCTATTTTGAGCCTACTTATCTTTTGTCAGGAATATAAGTTTATGTTTGGACTCAGTGTGAGAAGTATTAAAATAATGAAGCAAGAGGTAATAAGGCCTTATATTTAGTTGGAAAAATTCATCTCCATGACAAAGCTTCCTATTCTTCAATGAATATAAACTTTGATTCTAGCTTAATGGGAGAATATAAGGCTGTAAGAAAAGTGAGACGTGAGATTTTAGGCATAATGATTTGGAACTTATTTATTTTTAATCAAGTATGAATTTTCAATACGAACCCCATAAGAATAGTATTATCCCCTATATAATAATAGACTAAGTTATCTGTCCATCTGTCCTCGAATATATGAAGTGGTTGTACCTGCAATGGATAGAATCATCCATATTACATTCTTGATGAGTTAGGGTTAGCAACGTTCGAAATCCCCCTTCCCCCTTTTTCTAACATTTAATGTCATTATTTCAATCCCTATTTTCCCCAGTTAAGAGAAGGTGATTTAATTTATCAATTTGTCACATAAAAATAGGTAAATTAACATTTTTTTCTGGCATTATGACATTATTTCTTTAACCCTCTTATTTAATCATTTCTTATTTCAATTTATTTAATAATCGCTTGCGTTATTTTCATGTGTTTTATATCTAAATTTAGATATTACGTAATACGCTATTTTATATTTGGCTTAAATAATAGATTAGATACATATGTGATAATTTTAAATTGAATCATCGATTATTTTTTGTTGCAATGAAAATTTTATCACTAGTATTAACAACAAATTCTATCTACCTCCAGGGTGTAGTGGAAATGATAGTTTCATTCCTTTACTTCCATTAATTACTGTTGCCAAAAGAAATCGGGAAGAACTTAACGATAATTTCGACGTAGCTAAGAAAACTTTGAATTATTTTTCTAAATGAATTCAACATGATTCTAAACTGCATTCACAGTATCGGGAGTCTTTAGAGGAGTATGAAGATAAACAAATTATTGAGAGTGTACCAAATAATTCTCAGTCAAAAAACAAACCATTTTTCTATCTGCCTCATAGGGTACTTTACAATTTCCGAAAATTCAAAATATTACTGATCCCGTCATATGATAAGCTATATATGCTAGTCATAAGATATGTGTGGTTTTAAAGTGTAGTTATTATGATTAAGGAGGATTAATTTAATTATTCTTCATCAAATACGAGATTTAACTCTAACTTAATAAGAGAATACGAAATTATAAGAAAATGAGGGTTTACGATTTTATTCATGAAGATTAGGAAGTTTATTCTTCCTCAAATACGAGTTTTAAATTTAGACTTATTTTTAATGATTATAAAATCTCATATCTGGTGAAAGTATAAATAAAATTAGGAATCAAATAAGTATTATCTTAAAATATTAAATAAAGTACGATAAAAGATTATAACAAATGTATAATTTATAGGTAATGTGGCAGTTGGTTAGCTTTTTATTATGCATTAAATATGACTTTAAATCTGGACTTAAAAAGATAAAAATCACAATAAAATATATACGTCTTTTAAAATAGATATTGTTTTGTTGGTATATTTAAATTTTTTGGCACAGCTTGTTTAGTAACAAAACAATACCAAGTAATGAGTTTATACCTTTTAGGTATAAATTGATTAAAGAATATTATCAAGGATATGTTTGTTCTTAGATTCTTACTTTAGAGCATCTGTTATGATGTACAGGATTCTAAAGTTTTGCCTTTAAAGTTGCATAAGTCATCAATCTTACAGTTTACAGCTGTTAACCCAACACATATAATACACAATTCTACTGTAACTTATGTTTTTTGACTTATCATCGCTCAGTATCTGGACTTAATAAAATAACAAATCATAAGAAATATATATGTCTTTTAAAATAGACATTGTTTTGTTGGTATATATAAATTTTTTGGCACAGCTTGTTTAGTAACAAAACAATACCAAGGAATGCGTTTATACCATTTAGGTATAAATTGATTAAAGAAAATAATCAAAAATATGTTTGTTTTTAGATTCTTACTATAGAGCATCTGTTATCATGTACAGGTTGCTCAAGTTTTGCCTTTAACGTTGCATAAGTCATCAATCTTACAGTTTACAGCTGTTAACCCAACACATATAATACACAATTCTACTGTAACTTATGAATTTTGACTTATCATCGCTCAGTATCTGGACTTAATAAAATAACTAATCATAAGAAATATATATGTCTTTTTAAAATAGACATTGTTTTGTTGGTATATATAAATTTTTGGCACAGTTTGTTTAGTAACAAAACAATACCAAGGAATGAGTTTATACCATTTAGGTATAAATTGATTAAAGAAAATAATCAAAAATATCACCAACCTTACAGTTTAGAGCGGTTAACCCAAAACATATACTACACAATTCTACTGTAACTTATGCCTTTTTAACTTATCATCGCTCAATATTTACTTTTGTCTTTCCCAAATCAAAGTAATTTTTATTTTTAATCTTCAAAGTGAGCTTCTGAGGATGGAATACTCCGGAAGTTTAAAGAATTATACGTAAAGGATTTTAAAATACGAATTTCTCTACATAAAAATAGAAAAGTTTCGAAAAGGAAGGAAGTAAATTGCTGATTCAGCGGAAACAGTACAATTGGGAGACTGGTTCCACTTTGTTGATTCTTCTGGAATCGAAATTTGCCGATACAGCTTTGTAGAAACTCCGAACAGCGTTTTGAAAACAACAAGAGAACAATTCAAAAATCTGATCCGGAAGAGAAAAAAAACTTCTCCCAGTGTACCCGTAAAAGAGAAATGTTCCCAACACCTAAAGATGTCTTTTCTGCTGACACACTGCCGAAATGATTTGCGTGATGGAGATGTATTACCGTACCTTTAATTTCAGCTTAAAGCGATATCAACTGATTGTAAGCCATTCATGGCATTTATTCAGTTGTTACAATCTATCTATATCTGTTATAGCTGTATATATATATATATATATATTTATATATATAATATATATATATATATATGTATATATATATATATATATATATATATATATATATATATATATATATATATATATATATATATATATATATATATATATATATATATATATATATATATATATATATATATATATATATATATATATATATATATATATATATATATATATATATATATATATATATATATATATATATATATATATATATATATATATATATATATATATATATATATATATATATATATATATATATATATATATATATATATATATATATATATATATATATATATATATATATATATATATATATATATATATATCAAGTTTAAAAATGGGGCTTAAGAATTAAGAGAGTTATAATTAAAAATAAATAGAACTCATGACTAATGACAACGTAACAGAAGAAACACACACCCTCGAACGGAACTATGCAGAGTAAAAGAGCTGAAGCGGAAGTAGACATAGGAATTTTGCAACTCCAAAAAAGACAGTTCTGAGCGGGAACTCGTGCTTATAACATCCTCCAAGCAAATTATGAGAACAAAGGATATCTAAATCGCATAGCCATGAATAGAAGGATTACAATAAAGAAGTTTTTATATGTGAAATAAAATGTGTCTTCCATACTTTAACCACTCGTCCATGTCATATATATATATGTTTCAATCGAAAATTAGCCCCTATTATTTTTGTTTGCTTTTGATTGCTATTCAGTGAGAAACCTGAGTAAAATGCAGTTTTGGCTCCATTGCAAGGAAACAGCGGTCTGTGGTGAAACTTCATTCAATACTAAGAAAAGACATCCTTCTCTGACAAGAGCAGAGCAATTAATGATATACGGAACAGCTTTCTATTACGAAGTCCGCCACACAAGGAGAATAGAGATAAATCATAAGAAAGGATATACTTCTTTTAAAATAGACGTTGTTTTGTTGGTATATATAAATTGTTCTTTCCCAAGAGAGAGCAGCTTAGTCAGCGCTATTGACAGTCAGATAGGAATTTAACATCTCATAAGAACAGAATCGTATAACTCACTCATTGTGGAGGTGATATTAGCCACATTTTTATATATTCTTGGAGAATTCTATGCCAAGCTGTTGCACTGTAAAGGCAGTCGGTAGATTGTCGCACTTTTGTAATGAAAGAAATTTAAATTTTCGCGACACCTTGGGCTTAGTTTTTCTGATGTCACGGCTGCATTTCTAAGAAGTATCTTTGCCCAGCTAGCCCGGTAAAATCAAATATGAACCAATAAAGGTTTTTACTGTACCGAAAATTATTAGATTAATCTTATTTTTGTCATGTGCTGGTAAAAGGTTGTAACACACACACATATATAAACCTTTGTATGTCTGTATGTAAGTTTTTTGATTTTTCTCTTCGCTTTGCATTTATAAATGACTTGACAGATAATGATTAAATATTACATGATGTTTCAGGTTAATGATTGGAAAGTTTTAGGCAGGTCAAATTGTTTGTGAGATCAAGGTTATGATGGAGATCAAACTCTTCTTTGACCTTTAACGAGTTCCGCTACGAAATAGTAGTGAGTTGTTATATATATATATATTATATATATATATATATATATATATATATATATATATATATATATATATATATATATATACATATATATATATATTTCTTTTAATCTAGTCCTAAAGGTGTTAAAAACTTTAAGTAACTTAATTCATATCATGCTATTTAAAAAGATCTTTAACATAAGTTTTGTTACTTTTGACAAGATTTTCTTTATTTAATCTCACTTTATTTGGTACATTTCTTTCGCTTTTATTTCATTTTGGCCATTTTTACAAATGAAAAAATATATATTTTATTTTTAGATATAACAGAAGGATAGTTTGTAAAATCAATTTGCAATAGCATTTTACCTTTTATTTATTTCACACACGAGTATTTAGGTCAGGTTTTGCCATAGTCGATTAGAGCTAATCAGCCTTTATTTACTATGTAAATATACCTCAGCTTATTTCCGATTATTTCTGATCAAAATTATTAGTGAGATTGTACCATTCTATTTTTATTTTTATAGGTGCCTTGGTTGAATTTTCACATGCGTTAGAGTAAAGGTGTAAAAAATTTTAATGCTAGCTCTTTTAATTAATAAATTTTGGACACGTTAGAACTCTTTCTTTTTACTTTTACACAGTTGCAGTGTGGATGCAACCTCACAGCGCTTTGGAGCCTATTTGAAAATTGATATGAAGCCATGCTTAAATTTTAAGTAATCATGTGCTTTATATTCTAAGAAAAAAAGATTCACTGACAACGACTTTTCGAACTGTCGAACATCACTTACTATACCTCTTGAATTATTGTTTAATTTATTGCTTTCTGAATACTATTTTTTATTTTATCATTTATTGAACTTGCATCATAACGTATTAAAACACATTCACTAACATTGTATAAATTTCTCTGAATTTTATATGTATGCGTATGTAAGTTATATGATTTTCTTTTTTTTTAAGAATGAAATACTATTTTATGCAAAATATAATGGATATACTGTAAACATCATTCTTAGCTAAGAAATATTTTAACAACAGAACGCTCGTTGGTATCAGACTCCAAGTCATTCATGTATGATCTTTTATAAAATCCATGATCTTTTATAATATCTATCTCTATCCATCTATTTCTTCCTTTCTCTCTCTGTATATATTCATCACACACATATATAATTAATATATATATATATATATATATATATATATATATATATATATATATATATATATATATACATATATAACAGACTTTACAGCCATACAAAGAAGATGTATACACACACACACAGATATATATATATATATATATATATATATATATATATATATATATATATATTTATACATATATATGACAGATTTTGCAGCCATATGAAGAGCCATATTATTTTTTGATCATGTCTTTATTCATTTATATTACAAAGTTTAACAGCAAACCATCAAATATGGTGGAGCGTGGCTAGCATCCACATTCTACTCAGTGAGGATTCAGGCAGCAACCCTTTCTCAAGACGCACTCTTTCAATAATTAAGCATCAAGTGCTTTTATAGTGAGTTATTAAAGATTCATGTGTCTGTATTAAAAGAGTGAGCTGCGTTTCTGTTCTTAAACCCCTAAATTATTAAATTTACGTTTCCAACCGGACACACACATATATAAATATAAAAATTTATATATACACTCAATGATATGTGTGTGTATATTCATATATTTAAATATATACAACGTATACATTTTTGACTATAGCAAGTAGCAAGTTTTCGGGCGTTTACATGTTAAAGAAAGTTTAAAATATTTTAATGACATTTTACTTTTTATTTATACTCTTTAAGGGGACATAGTACCTTTCGAGCTGAAAAGTCTTCATTATAATAGCCGTATTTTGTATAAAAAAACAAACAAAAACAAAAAAAAACATATTTCTGTGTTTAGAGTAAGAATTTTCCTAGATAATTAATAATGTTCCAAATTTATAAAAATTATTTAGTCTTGTTGTAAAAACAATACATTTCTTTATAACATAAAATATGTATACCAAGTGAAAGAAAAATATTAACTTTCCGGTAAAAAAGTTTTGAAATGTGCAAGTTATGAGCTAATTTTTTTTGTGTATCAAGTACAAGCTAATTAGCTATTTTGATTTTCAGTCCTTAATTATATTAATACAAACAATATGTTTTATTTTATACCATGATAAATGATATTTTTTAATGTTCACTTTTTTTCAAATGTTTTCAGTCTTTATAAATTTTGAAATATCAGATACTTTAAGTTTTAGCGAATAAAGCAGATGTTTTGTTTTAATTTGATATAAAAATTTAGTTTCTAATATACGTATTTAAAAAAATATTTTGAGGGTAAGTGAACTACATTTTTTTTTCATCTGGCGAAAATTTTCTATGTTACTTAAAAAAAATTTCTACTTGAAATGACAAAACTAAATAATTTTTTCCGAGCTAGAATATTATAAACTTGAGAGAATTACTTCTTAAAGAAGAAAAATATTTTGTTCTATGATTAATAGAAAAAAAGCTGTTATATTGTAAGTTTTAATTGTCAGACCGAATTATTTTCCCTTAAATTCTTTGATTTAAACTTTAATAATGACCTTAATTTACTTATTTATAATGCTTAAGTTTAAGAATGAATTTTTGTTAAATAATTCAATAAAATATACTCAAAATTTAAACTTTTCTTTCATCTTCATTGAATAAAAAATTGCGTATAACTTCTGGAACAGTTTTAAGTTATTTGCATAATACAAGCAGAAAAACTTTGTGGAAAAATTAGAGGAAAAAAATTACATACATTTCTATGAAAAATAAAAAGAAATTACATATATTTTCAAAGCAAAGTTAAAATTAGCCCCTTTTTTACTTTCATGGATTAAGCAGGCTCAGTGAAGAAAAGATTTTGCTTTATCTACGTGCTCATTCATTTTGCATAATCAGGGAAACTTTTTAATCAAGAACTCTTTCGCTGTACTTTCCGAATGGTAAGTAGCTTTAAGCTTTTCTCCCTTCAAATACAAATATTTCACGAAGTGGTGATTTTTAAAAAATTTCAAAGGCATGCTTCAGATGTTTCTTACTATTATATGCACGGATATATTTTTTCTGTTGATACTTGGATGGATGAAAAAAGTAAACATTTCTCCTTTTTATTCATATTAACATACTTACTGAAAAAGATATTCTTGGAGAATGAAGGCTTTTTTTCTTTATCTAGAATTTCATAACAAGATTTATTTATTCAAAATTCTTCATTTCAACATGTTCAAAATTTGCTATGAATTATAATTGTTAATACAGTAATTCAAACCCTCTGCACAAATATACCTCATTAAGAATTGGGTTTCTAAACAGTTGCGAGTATTATAAATATTAATTATACGTTTGAGCAATTGTTTATCTAATTTTCATATTAAGAAGTATATGTCTTCTTTAATGTGCACGTTCGATTTAACTCGAGCTCGCTAAACTGCCTAAACTGTGCATACTCGAGATAATTCGAGCGGCGTTATACTTTATGTTGCTATAATTTTTCACACTTGAATGCAATCGAGAATTGAAAATAACAATGTGAAAGCAAAAACAAAAAAATCGTTTTATTGATATTTATCATTTACATGGGATTGTAAGCTATAACACTTACTTATTCAAGTATATACATTTTTTTTCTACTTATCACTTACTTATCTCTTCCCTATGAGCCTCTTTCCGACCGCGTATTCATATTTATATTATGATTCGCTCCTTTTTCAATATATATTTTACTAAAATATAATGTAAAATAAAATATAATTGTTAACTATTTTATTACTAAGCTCTGGCTGTAAAGACATCCTTGACTCGAGGCGTCACTTTATATACTTTATTCTTGAGATATGAAACATATGGGTTTCATAATTGATACCTACGGATACGTAATTGATACCTACGCAAGACAACGTTCTAAATTGTATTTTTTACATTAAAAAAATTGTTTTTTTTGGGCAGCCTTTAAAAAAAATGTGCATTAAGGGGTTAAACCGTAGTGATTGCAACTGATATTTAAGATAAAAATTTCACAAATTCCAATTAAGGAGATACAGAACCATAAAAAGACTTAAAATATTCATTATAACAACGTCTTACAGTTCATCATAAAATAAAATGTTCTGATCCTATTATATCGAACTTTTTACAGTTTCTTCAGTAACATTTTAGTCTAAAAAAGTATTTAGTTTTGTAAATTCAAGGAATATATTTTTTTAATTAACAGAAAAATACACAATAAAGAATAAAAATGAAATATCTTCCTACCCACAAGATAGCCTTTGAAATATATTTGTATTATATACACTCAAGAGCCAAAACATTATGACCAACCCTACATTTTGCAATGAACTCGTCTAGATGACGTGGAATGCACGTGATTAGGTGGACCCGGGAACATCGCGACTGGTCCATGGTTCAGTGGGAGAGAGTTGCATAATCAGATGAATCCCGGTTTATCATTCATCACGCCGATGGCCGTGTTGGGATACGCCGGCTTCCAGGCGAACAGTTGCTCTATCAATGTCCGGTAGGTCATACATAGGCCGGAGGTGGCGGTATTATGCACCCTTACATGGCCTCTGTTTTTCCAGCTGGAAATGGAATGTTCCAACAGGCCAACGCTCCGTGTCACAAGGCTAAAATTGTGTTGGAGTGGTTTCAGGAACATGATGCTGAATTCCAGTTAATGTCCTGACCGCCTAACTCACGGATCTCAATCCGATCGAACGTATTTGGGATGTCATAGGACGGCAGCTCAGAGTTCAAAGACCACCAATTCGCAATATCTCGGAATTGCGTAACCGTTGCTTAAACATCTGGTACAATCTGTCTCCTGCCATCTACCAAGTATTTGTGGCATCCATGAGAAGGCGGGTTGAAGCTGTATTGTTCACCAAAGGTGAGCCAACTCATTATTGAAAGGTGGTCATAATGTTTTGGCCCTTGAGTGTATATATATATATATATATATATATATATATATATATATATATATATATATATATATATATATAT
>CM063504.1:70598661-70613661 GCA_032207245.1 Pardosa pseudoannulata
TACCATTTTAATATTTCTCTTTAAACATTTGCATCCTTATTGGTTATTGCTTGGTAGATAGTTTTTTACTATCTTATATTTATAATTTCTTCAATACAGTTTCCTTCAGCAGACCACCTTTAAAATGATTTTTAAAAAATAATATATCAAAAGAAGTAAAATATATAAATCTAGATATTTTTTGGAGAAAAATATCTAAAAAAATGTTTTTATTTTTATCGTATAAAAGGAAATATTCCATTCTGCATTCAACCGCCGCCCTCCCCTTTTATACGGATGATGTGAGGGGAATAGGGGATACACCTTCCACACACGACAATTTTCACACGAGTATACTGTTGCAAGCACATATATGTATGTATATATATATTACATTAAGAAATTCTATGTTTTACAAATGTAGACGAGGAGGGGAAATACCGGGTGATCCAAAAGTCAGGGCGAACTTTAAAACTGAAAAATTCTACAACGAAAAAAGATATGAAAACTGTGGTTTGCACCAATCGGATGAAAATAAAGTCATGTGTATGGTAATGAAAGAAAAAAAAAATCGAATAGTTCTGTTGGTGATGTGATAGTCATATAGAGTTAATAATTCTTTATTCGACTATTTGTTTAATCACAAGTTGAACATTGTAATTTAGTTACCCTTCAAAATTTACAAGTGTTCAATACGTTTTTCGCAGACATACCAACTACTCCGGATTCTCCGGAGCAGCTCCGGAGAAATTAGAAAATTTGATAACGCCCGAAACTTCTCAGATTTCTCCGGAAAATAACAAAACTTTTGAACAGCTAAACGATTACAATTCAGCAATTAAATAAAAATATTGCAAAAAATACTGATGAATATTACTCTTTTCACACAGTGATGCTGCATGTTAAAAGTTTTCAGTACTGTGCTGAAAAACTGAATTTAGGTCAAATTTGAGTAGACAAACTCTAGAATCCTTAATGATAGAAAAATGGAAATATTTTAATCAGGGTCAATGTTGCATTAAGAAACTCTTTCCCGAAAAATAAGTTGTTAAAGCTAAAAAAGCTACTCATAAATTTTTAAATTCATAAATTTTAATTTATCTTTTACAATTTACTACTGTGTAAATGTTTTAAATTTAGGGGTGACCGGGACACCTTGGGACACTTTTCAGTTAAACATTTCTATGAATTTTTTTAAAGCTAATTGAAAAAATAAGTGTGCATGCATATATCGTCCTCATATCTGCTTCTTATAAACATTAAACCTACTTAATATCTCATTTAGTTAAAGAGTAATAAAAGAAATAAAATATCTTTCCAATGTCCCAACCTGCCCCACTGTATGGGGTAGTTTGGGACACTAAATAACGAATATAAAATACTGTTCAAATTATTTTTATTAACTGTTATAAAAGAGAAATAGCTGAAAATTGTTCAAGTTAATACATTTTTTAACAAATCTTATATTTGCAGCTGATTCAAGCATATTAGCATTTACAGCAGAATACTTTCTGTTTGTTTTTCTTGTTCTCACCATTTTTTTCTGAAAAAAAAAAGATTAATAAATTAATATTTTGACATGTTAAATCAATTAAAAATTAGGCACCAAAATATTAATTATTTTGCTTGAATTGATATTTGTTTACACTTTTTAAAATGTCCCAAGGTGCCCCATCTATGTGCGTCCCAACCTGCCCCATTTTACATAGTATCTTTTGGTAACTACTATACAGTTAGGCTTAACAATACAATTTATTTATTAGCATAGAAATACTAATAAATGAATTTTATTTCATAACAATACACTTTTTTTTTAAATATTTTAATTTTTTTCAAAAAATTACTTTTTTAAATGCACATTGATGTAATTTTGGGTTATTCAAAACAAAGAAAATGAAATTGTTTCTTACCTATAAGCACTAATTTCATCAAAATTCTTTGAGAAGTGAAGAGGAAAGCCATCTATCAACACACATGAGAACTAATTCCTGGTTACAAATTAAAGCCTGAAAATAAAGGTGTCCCAAGGTGGGCTATGTCCCAAGGTGCCCCACTCTCCCCTAATTTTAATTTAGAAATCAATAAAATATGTACTTATGTGTAATCTGAAATTAGCTTGTTAAAATTTCAAATCACGCTGTTGCTCCAGACATAAGTGCCAGAATGTTGGCATGTTTGTTATCGCCAGGAGGATAGCTGCTGGACGAGGTAACACACCGTTTCTAGCAGAAAGCAACACTATTTTATAATGGTAGACTCATATTGCTGAGGAAGTAGCTTTATGGTATGAGATACTTAAAGAATATCTAACCTAAAATCTGTTCAGTTATTTTGGACAATTCAGAACAAAGGCACTTTAGCATATCGTGCAGTGATATTTTAACAATAACGTATTAAAACATTTGCATTCATGATGACCAATTTATAGAACATTGTTTTCTTGACTAAGGACAGTATTTCTAGGTATAGAGCTTTTGCCATCAGTATCTCATGCAGATCCTCTATTAAACGACAATGGACTCCGCGTAATGTGATCGCGGTTAATGTTATCAATCGCTTATTGTTATCGAAATCACTTGGTCCCGATTTTCTCTATTCATTTGTATGTTAAAATTATCGCTTTATGTGATCGTTACATCGGTTAATGTTATCAGTTTTCGAACCTCATTTTAACTGGCAAAGGAATATTCCCAATGTATTCAGAAGGAACCTATTGTTTTCTTTCCCTTCGATGTTGTTCGAATTTTCGAGAATTCTCCCTCTTCCACCTAGGGAAATATGGAATGAACAAAGGAGTGGGGTTATTAATTACCTGTCACTGGAATTTTTCAGAAATACACACACCCTGCTGGTGGTCAGTGGTTGTCAGATAAGCAGAAGGCAACACATTCTTATCGGAACTGAGAAGGAGTGTATTCACATTTTATGCTTTGCTCGCCTCCATGCAGCTTGTCGATATGGAAGCCAGAAAGCGAAATGATTTAACATTAAAACAAAAAATCGAAATTCTAAATCTTTATGACAGGTTTATTATGATTACGAACAATTGATCAATGAACTTATTTCTTAGAAAAAACTGCAAACAGTCAACAATGGACAGTCAATTTTTTAATTATGTATACAATTCTTATGATTAAAAAATAATATACAGTACATAAATAAATCGTGTTAGTAACTTATCTAATTATGCATATCATTTATTGTTATCAGTCAGTTGTTGTTATGAAAATCACGGTGTCCCAAACTGATCACATTAAGCGAGTCCTCTGTATTTAATTTTTTACTTAATCCAATGGCAGAAAACCGGCAACCATGTAGAAGCTAAATAACAGGGCATTTCTTGAGTAACAAAAAACCCAAACTTCATTTCCATGTTTGTTGCAAACAGCATTTTTTATATTTTTACTCGTTGTCGAAGTATTCAATTTTACAGTTTTTTTTTCTAAAACTCAAAAAGTACTATGTAAGTATTTTTTGTTTTAATAAATTATTCATGAAATACAGTAGAATCTAGTAAAATATTTGAAAAAAAAAGTTTCGTATCTCTTTTAACGATGTCTTCAACTTCTATCAGAGACTATGCTGTATGCTTACACGAACAGTAATGGGTTTTCCATAAGTGCTACACTTCAATCAACCGGAGAGTGTGAATAATGCATCAGAGAGCCAACACTCGAAAAGAATCGAATGCAGCGTCCACTTCATTGAGTTAATGCGCGGTCTGTTATATTATCTGATCTGCCAGTGCACAATCTACACAATCCATCTAATGTATGTCACACATTCGTTGGATGTTTTCATCCACCCCTATTAATCATCTTCAATAATGTAAGCAATTCACTTTTATATGTAAATCATTGATACAATCAATAATATAAACAAATGCGTTTATATAGGTGTGGATGCATACAGGTTCGATTTATCAAAGAGTCCCGACTTCATATCTCAAAATGTTGATTTGGGGTAGTATGAAGAAATGACACGCACGCACACACACACACACACACACACACACACACACACACACACACACACATATATAGTATATGCACGGTCGTAGCCAAAAATGTACATACAGTATGGGGGGGGGTCCTCACACTTTAATTCATCTGAAAATTGCTACAGCAGTTTTTATGTGCTCCTTACATTACCCCTTTAATTTCAGAAAAATACACACACACAGAGACACACACATATATACATATATATAAATATTATATATGTATATGTATATATATACATATATATATATATATATACATATATATATATATATATATATATATATATATATATATATATATATATATATATACATATATATATATATGTATATATATATATATATATATATATATATATATATATATATATAAATACATATATATATATATGTATATATATATATATATATATATATATATATATATATATATATATATATATATATATTATATATATATATATATATATATATATATATATATATATATATATATATATATATATATATATATATATATATATATATATATATATATATATATATATATATATATATATATATATATATATATATATATATATATATATATATATATATGGAGAGAGAGATAGAAAGAGAGATTTTACACACACATAAGGTGGTTGTTAGGAAAATGGTTTGGTGTTAATTATTATTATTATTATTTTTTTTTTTTTTTTGTATTTTCAGATAAAAATAGCGACGTCAAAATAATCGTCTTTTACAACTTTGTTTTAACTTCATTGTATAACAAAGGTTCATTTAAAAATGTTATTTATAATGAAGTATAGAAAGAATATATTTAATTAAAACTAAAAATGAAAAAAAAAATGATCTCAAAGTTTAAGGTTAAGACTGTTTGAGCAGAGGTAAATTGATTTTAAAAGAAAATTAGCAGCTTTAAAAGTCCATTGCATTGAAACTATGAATATTTTATTATATTAAAAATAATAACCAAAAGTTTATTTTATTTTGGATAATTATATTTATAAAGTAAATTGTAGGAAATTACGTAAGAAATAACCCAACTTCTGAAAATTTGAATTTTGGCAAAACACCCGATGAGATGGTATACAAATATTTAAATGACTGCAATGAAAAATAACAGTTTATTAATTGGCGATATCGACAGAAATGACCGCTCGATATGGTTTCGCCATTGTACAGAAAATTTCCAGAATGAATTAATAATAGCTATAAGATTTCGTTGCAAAGGAAAATAAAAAAATAAAAAAAAAGGCTGATAATATGTTAAAATTAATTCAAGCTACTCTCAAAAGATCATTTCAAATCCAATTTTCGATCAAGAGTTTTCAACGTTATACAAAAAGGACATCAATAGCTGTATATATACAAAAACCTCCAATTACACTAAGTTAGCTATCGCTTATGTAGTTTAAAAAATTCTTGAAAAACTGGAATAAAATATATCCCAAAATGGAATAAAGAATATGTACGATAAAGTTCTTGTAAAATTACCTAATGCTTCCCAATGCACTTCTACTGTTTTGGTTCATTAAAACGAGTGTGAGGAAAGTGATATCCAAAACCGCGGTTCGGACTTGGGAAAACTCAATAAGAGAAGTGAAATAAAAGTGACATGGTGATGCTAACAAAATGTTCACTTTCACGGAAGATTTTAGATAGATCTTTAGACAAGAACTATAGCTATAACTATAGAAGGAAATCGCCACGAAAAATACAAAATTTATATGCATAAATTACCTATCAAATTCGTTTTCATAAAATGTGAACAACTTTATATATGTACAGTCGATATGTTTAATTCGAAATTTTAGATAATTTAAATGTCATATAAAGTGTAATACTAAAATTATCTGGTAATTCAAAGAATAAACAAGGATGCTTAGTTTATTCGAATTCGGAGTCATCTCAAATTTCGAAAAATAAGTAATTGTTTTCCTAAAATTTTCAAATTTTCATGAGAATTGCATCTTTATTTTGTTCTAATTCTTCTAAATTGGATACTGGTAAGCTATACAAACAATAGAAAACGACTCTGAGAAGGTGAAGAAACGTTTCCAGTGTAGGTTATTGTGTTTCTCACATCCTTTTGTCCACCCACATATGCAAGTGATGGGCCTTTTGTTACGATTTTAGTCATAACAGTGGGATACGATAGCGTTCCAGTGTCACAAACGGACCATTTAATCAAGAAGTTTTGTTTGTGGACAATTGACCAACAGATATATTATTTCTGAAGTAAAGATATAGATAATAACAAAGCTATGGATTCTACTGATGGAAAGAGCAAAGTAAAATGATGAAGAACTTGTTCGATCTACAAGGTAAATTTTGGTTACGTTAAGAAAAATAAAACGATTTGTTAAATCCCAATAAAGAATATTTTTTTCCGTAGGTATCAAAAGAGACAAAGCAAATGAAAATTGAATTTTTTTTTCAAATAAGAAAAGCTAGTGTTTGAGTTTTTCATCTTTTCGACATGTTTTATATGGATCTGATAAATAGACAAAATAAAAGATTGAAAGGCCGGATTGAAATAATATATTGTTACATGTTAAACTGTTACAAGGCAACTGTACAGAACAAAGAATATTATCCCATATTTATAACTTTTGAAGGATTCAATAAAACCGTACCTGTTAAATATTGTTCGCTTGTAGAGGGCGATTGATGGCACTCTACACTTCTTTATGATTTTGTTTATGTTTTTTTAGTCTTTGTACCGTTTCTGTGCGTGATAGTAATAAAATGTGTTTGTAAAGAGTGGTGTGTTTTGTGATGGTTCTGATGAAGGAAATGGAAGGTCGGCTGGCAGTCCCACGAATTCTGGACTATAAAAGAAGGTAAGAGCTTTACCTTATTACGAAATTATAGGAAAATCCCAGTACCTAAAAGAAAGCTAAAAGAAGAACCAATCACAGTTAAGCAAACAAGAATATAAAGGAAACAACAAAATTCCCAGAAAATCTGATGCAATGTAATGCTGCGATTTCAACATTCCAACAGGATCTAATTTATAAAGTAAATAGTATGTTAAGTATTTTATTTAACAAAATTGGATAATTTGGATTTTGAATTACTGCACGACTTCTTTGAAATACTTTGTTTTCTTATTGAAATTACAGTTAACCAATATCAGCTGTATTGTTTTTATATTTGTGAAGAAAAAGAAACAGAACAAATGAAATTTACAATTTTTTTTAAACAAAAAATGCTAGTATTTGTTTTCTACTTCATTTGCATGAATCTATTAGACAAAGCAAAATAGTCTGCTAAATATAAAAAATGTATAGCTCATATTTTTGATAATTTGAGATATTTTGCAATCGTAATACAATTTGAATTAGCCAAGTTAGACTGCATTGCTTTATTTTTACGGAGAAAGTACATAAAGAAATTTAAACCTATTATCGAAATGTCAATATCCATAGAAGAGTAAGATGATGTTAAAAGAAGCTTTTTAGATGACAAGTTAAAAAAATCTACGGGTTACCTTAAAAAAGTAATAAAAACGCATAAACTTGCTCAAAATTTCAATCAAAATCTGAACCTTTTTTTTTCAAGTTCCTATAATTTAGATAACTTTTTTTACTGGAATTTACTCTCACAGTAATCCCCACACACAAAAAAAGAAATCCTTTAATATATCCATATACTGATAGGGGACTCTTTTTCATAAATATCGGGGAACATTTTATTGGAAAACCATTGGGCCTCCCCTCGTTCGCAGAGAATAATTCTGAAATCTAAAAAAAAAAGTTTAATTTTTGTTTAAGAAAAATGATAAATGCAAGCGTTGGAATAAAACAATATCACAGAGAAGAAAGAATAAATGAGCATCAAACTGACAAAAAAATTCTAAATGACTGCTAACATTCCATTATTAACACAAACTTAGATAGCGAAATCGAATTTGTCCCGTTTTATTTTTTTCTTGTGCCTATTTCCCTCGATCTTTTTTTTTTCATTGAAGATGGAAAAGTTATCGCGTGCACCAGTAGCATTTAAAGTGAAGTGAAGCGAAGACATATATGTTTTTTTTTGTAGAATTTAATTTATTTTTAAATGAGGGGACATAATTCTACCCCCTTTTTTACTCTTCCTTAAGGAATACATTGCTAGCAAATGACTGAATGTTGCAGTTTTTAAATTTTTCTTTGACTGATGAGTACATTTGTTGTCATTAAGTTGAGGCATATAATTATGAAAAATGTTAATTGGATTATATATTATATGATAAGTGATAAAATGTCTCGCATTTTTCAAGGTAAAAGAGTAGTCACCTGTTTTCTTTTCTTTTTTTTTAAGGATTTTTATTTCGTTTTGTAAATAACTTTGGAATAAAAGTTGTTTCAAAAACACTCTGATGAATGATTTGATAAGCATTTTGAAAATATAATGCAAATATTTTAACAAAATATGACTGTAAGCTCTCTTTACTTCCTATTTTATTTATTATAAGTAGCAATACTGATTTGAGCTGAGATAAATTAAACTAGTTTAAATTAAAAATGCATGTATTTAAAATATGATATTGTTAGAATAGACTAAGTGTTCTATCGGTTTTTGCATTTAGGAGGAGCCTACAAAACTGCTTTATGATTAAAATGTAAACTCCATTTGTGAAAATAATAAGACACTTTTATCATTTGAACACAATTTTTGTGAGATCTATTTTGCTCCTGCATTTAAACTCTTTCTGATTTTTTCCCTACGATTATCATCTCTAAATATTTTCTTTTATTCCACTTCAATTGTGGATAGTTTGATTTAAAACTTTTTTGCTCACGAGAGCTAATGAGACCGGGACCTGCTGCTTAAAGTCTATTCCGAATAGCAACGAACAATCAGGGAAGCAGCGGGATTCGAACCCGCGAACTTTACCATTCGGCCATCGTTCGGCTATACAGTGGAAGGAGGCTCGCTCTTGAAACATACATAATTAATTCCGCAAAGAAAATATCAGATCGATCTTCACATGTCTTAGAACTGTTTGTTATTTTGTATCATACACGATACTTTTTTCTTAATAAATATTTTTTTACTACTCTACTCATCGTTTTTTCTTGATTTTAAGCTAAATAAACTTGATATTAAGATTTTATATCCATAATGTTTAATTTAGTAGAATTTAATTGAAGAAATAAAACTATGCAGTATACATTTTGAGTCTTTTTAAAACAAACAATAACACTAGTTTTTAACGGAAAATACACATACAAATTTTGAATTTGCTACCAAGAACTAAATACAATTTCAAACACTATAAACTATTTTAAAGCTGCTCTTAGACACTAATATATTCCTGTAAAGTTAAGATTCGTTCATTGTGGTTTGGGTTCACAGTTTTATCTATTCCCTGAATTCAAAAATAGGGAATAACGGCGATAATAAAATGATTTGTGGCTTTCACAGGAGTTTTTAGTTTTTCTTTTTCTCATTTTCCAATTATTCGGATATTAGAACCTAAGTTAAGGTAGTACTGTCCTCGAATATGATCCATACGTCCAAAAAATATAATAATAACGCCTATTATTCTGGAAGATCTAGATTAGCTACTGAATAATCAACGTATGAAAACAATTTTAAACGAAGGGGTTATTGGTACTTTACAAATATATCTAAAAAGTGTTTAGGTCGAGGAATTCTTATAATAAAACTTTTAAGACTTCAAACGTTAACACTATTTCTACCAAACAGTGTGAAAAAACACTTTTCCAATCTTAACTTTAAATTATTCCCTGACTGTAATTCTTAATCCACAACTAATCTTCGGAGTTTTCGCATAAAATGAGTTACCTTCATTCAGTGATGTCATTTTTATGCAGATCATCATAGATCTAAAAATGTGTGTGTGTGTGTGTGTGTGTGTGTGTGTGTGTGTGTGTGTGTGTGTGTGTGTGTGTGTGTGTGATACACCACACCACTTTCTACCATGAGATAAATTTGAACACTTTAATGCTTTCATAGCAATATATAATTTTAACCAATTTTATATATGAATATCAATGCTTTTTCGTGGAACAATATCTTTATAATCTCATAACATAACCACGATTTCAGCTGTAAAAAGAAAATATAGGAGTTCTTACATTTGATATATATATATATATATATATATATATATATATATATATATATATATATATATTGTTTTTAGCTTTATTGTATTTTAGTGGATATCATTGTAGTGACTAGTTCTGTAAAAATAAATTAATGCCTTATGTTCTCCAATAATCTCTAGTAAACACGCATTAATATATCAATAAATGTTGCTCAAATTATCTATATTTTCTGACAGTTTGAGAACCTAACGGTTTTAGTAATTATTTGCACATAAATGTAAATGTGTCAACATACACAGGTTGAAACAAAATTGCAGTAGAAATAATCTTAAAAATTATTTCCATTGGATAAAAAAAAAGGTTAAACTCATTTGCTATGCAACCCTTTTATCATTGAAAGTAATTGAAATTACAGCTACATATCAAAATAAAAAATACAATAAAATAACGAAACAAGCCGGCTGTTCATCCCTAAACCAAACAAAGCTGGTTCTATCAGACGGAAAGGTCACTGGCTTGAGACTCAATAATTATTTTGTTTATTAATTATCTCGAAAGTGGTGAAGCATTTAACCTTAGCATAGTATCATTGTATCTTTTATTTAAGTTAGATAAAAGGAAATTCAATTAGAAAGGTCTATTTTCCAGTAGTAAATAAACTGATATGAACACTATATCACTTCCTTGTACGCCTATTAAATAATGCACATTTTTTTTATTTTGATTATATGAAACGTTCTCATAAATATCATTTGCATATTCTTTTAAAGGTTCAAAGTGAGCTTCGTTTCTCAAGGTAACAATGTTGTTTGAGTAGAGTTCAAGTAATGTCATCTGGCGGCAACCGGTAACATTAATATTCTCTGCAATGATATTTCTTTCATATATATATCAGAAAATTCCCCTTACATAAAATTTAGCTTGTAACTATATATATATATATATATATATATATATATATATATATATATATATATATATATATGTATATATATATATATATACATACATATATATATATATATATATATATATATATATATATATATATATATATATATATGTATATTTATATATATATATATATATATATATGTATATATATGTGTATATATGTATATATATATGTACATATGTATATATATGTATATATATGTGTATATATGTGTATATGTATGTATATGTATATGTATATATATATGTATATATGTATATATATATATATTATATATATGTATATATATGTATATATATATATATATATATATATATATATATATATATATATATATATATATATATATATATATATATATATATATATATATATATATATATATATATATATATATATACCGTGATAAGAGAAACTTTTTATGATACTTAAATATTTCATTCAGCTTCTTTTGTTTAATGTATTTCTATGTATTGTATTTGTCTGTATTTGTTTATAATGTTTTTGAATGTGTACTATTTTAATGTACTTGTACTGCTCTGTATATTATGACCTGCTGTGGATTGTACACCCGGGGCAACCAAACATCTCAAACCTTTGTTTTAAGGTAGGTGGTCTTCGACGGGGCAGCCAATATTTATTTTACTAAGTACGTGGAAGTAATAAAACAATAAGATTTTAAAACTATTTTCTGGGTATGATAAATTTGTATTTTTGTTTTCTTTGATTGTTTTTTGAGAAAGATGATTAAATGGGTAGGGTTCTGCTCTTTGGTACCAGAGTTCACTGGACCGCTGATGGGATGGATTTTCGTAGCCTTTCAAAATTGGTTTTAAGCAATAAGTTCCAATATCACTAGTCCTCATGTTGCAAAACAGTGTATCTGAGCCCTCCAAACCAAACCTTTGATTGTTTTATAATAGCTTTAAAAATCTTTGATCCCACTCCATGTCAATACGTCGATATTGCTCTGTTGCATTGTTGAAGACCAATAGCTTCGGTTTCCGTTATAAGATTTTTTGTTATTTAAAGTGCAAACGAAAAGATTACGGAAATAATAAAGCTAGACAACTATATGTTGCAGCAGCCTGGAATACAAAATTTCAACATTCTATGGCTAATTGTTCCTGTGTCGCTCCCGTTATCCTGAATATGCGCTATATTGAATTTCTCGATATATAGATTATTATTGATTTTAAAAAGATGTGTGAGCAACTAGATTTTACAAGAGTCCTAATTATGAAACCTTAACAATCTACCGTTTATGGTTTATAGAAACTAGTCAACATTTATTAAGGAATGGTCAAAAAGGATTTTTAATGTTTCAAACTTAAAGTTTTTTTGGGCTTACGTAAAGACGTAAATCTGACACTAATTAAAATGGATTAGACCTTTCAAAATGGGTCTTCTTGTTGAAATCTGAAGAACATAAATTTTGGCTATTACAATCTTACTTTGCTTCTTAGATGGAAATGAAGAAAAAAGAATATTTCTCCAAAATAATGGTTGGAGCACTACGGTCTACTGGTTCACTATTTTACTATACGAAAGCTAATTTTCGATGAATTTATCATGTATCAGAGTCTTGAATCGCATTTTTAAAAGTTAAATTAACTATAAAATGTATAGCATTTACAAATGCTGAAACTATAAAAGTTATTTTCATATCTCCCGTTATATAACTGTACAGAAAAAATACTATTTTTTTTTCTGTCAAAACGACTTAAATCTCCGTAAGATCAAAATTGCTTTATTAAATGAAATTAAGTCACTCGCTGTATTAGCAGTAGAATTTGATATAATACATAGATTAGATTTTAAGGCTGTTTTAGATGATTTCGTTTAATGACAGGAAAACAGTAGGACTATATTTAATGGTTAATATATCATGCCAATATAGGTTCTATTTTTTAGAGGAATAGGTATTGTTTCACCTACGCTTGTACAATGGAAATGTGTGTGTACCACTATATTTCGCTATTTTGTACAAGCTTTTCGTAAATGATATCTTAATTTTAGTGTGTTGCCTCATTAGGCTCTCAAATTTGATTCATTTGTGTTGCCCGAACTGAGTTCGGGCAACACAAATGAATCAATTTTGGAATACCCGACCTGAGTTTGGACAAGGTAAAAAACTTCATTTCAATTCCGGGAAGTCCAAAATCGGTTCGTTCAATGCATAATATTTAATTTCCCATTTTCCCCAATAGATAGAGATACTTTCTCGTGAATATTTTGTCAGTTTTGCAACATTTGTCGCTATTTCTCAGATACTGCAAAGGATATGTAAAATTCAAAGGAATCTGAAGGACATAGAATTCATTATAAATAATAATATTATTGTATTAGTTTATTATATTTATCCAATAAATTAGGTGATTTGAATTATTTTGCTGCCATTTCAGCAAAAATTACTGTAATCTCTTAACATTTCCCACATATGTGTGAAAATATTAAAAATAGTACTTTAAATTTTGAGAATTTGCCTTTTTGAAATCGATATAAATATTTTCATTATAAGATTTCCTCAGTTCCCATTTTTGTTAGCTATAACCAAAAGCTAGAAATGTATCGTTATCGTTTAAATTTTTTTTTTCATAAATAATCTATTTCTAACATTTTGATGATATGAACGAAAAAAATTAAACATTTTTTTCCCATTTTTGGCATATTCATTTTTTAATATATTCCACAGGCAAGAGGTTAATTATTTTCGAGTGTAGACAACTCACAGTAGATGTCAAAATGTTATAAGTTTACATCAAAATATTGTTATCGTCTCGTTACAAGAGCAATGGGGGACCTGATCCATTGGCGCTCTTGCCTCCCTTCTCCCTGTAGGTAACAACAAACTTGATTACAAAGATTGTCTAACGCTGCCACTTTCAAGAAATAGTTCTTTGTAGGTGTGAGTATATCCCTTCTCCTGGTATTGGAAAGGTCCCCTCCCCATCCTATGCCATAAATTCTTCATGCGATATTCGTAACTTTGGATGATGAAAAGTCGCTCGGAACGGAAATCACGGCGCACGCGTCAGAGGCCGGAGGAGGGAAGGAAAAATCCGTTACTGGCAGAGTATTCGAAATTGAAGTTCGTTCGCATCTCCTCAACATCTCAAATGAAAAATGGGGACGGAGATCAGAAAAATCAGTCTTGTATCGATTCCGAGTTAGGAGAGGTTGAGCGGTAAAATATGTCTGAGGATTCATTTGAATAACGGTGATGCATGGTAACACGCATGCGTGATTCGGCAGGTTAGACAGTTTACCAGACATAAGGGTTGAAACATAGTTCATTTCCCACGTACGGACTACGACCGTGAACTAAGCTACAGTGTCATTTGCAAATGCGGATACATTAATTTTGGTTACTTTGACAGACTCCGGGAATCAGATTAGTAGCAGTGTACCTGTTAGCCAATTGTGATTTCTTATAAGTCTCTAACCGTTCTTTATATTTCTCCTTAAATTCACAAACCTGCACACCGATAACGATACATTTCTAGCTTTTAGTTATAGTTAAAAAAATAATGCGAATTGAGGCAATCTTATAATGAAAATATTTATATTGATTGCAAAAAGGCAAATTCTCAAAATATGTCAATAAAGTGTTGTTTGTTTCCAAGATTTCCCCCCCTTTTTTTCTTTAGGTTATCTTGACAAGAATATTAAAAGAGTGTGTTCAAAATTTCCTCAAACTGTAATATAACTTATATTTACAGTAATAAATCGTATGAAGGCTTGGTGCAGTGAAATTGGACATAAAAGTAACAGTAGGATTTTAAAATTTTCTTGAATTTTGAAGTTTTACACAAAATTCTATATTTTTTCTCATCGAAACGCAATTATTGTTGTCAATGAAATATTTTCTATTGCAGTACTAAATTTGAAAGAGATAAATTGAATAGAATTTCGAAACGTGTGTCTAATTGACAAAATGCATTATTAATTTAAAGAGTTGTCATTTTTAAATTGCTATTGAAAAGGAATTT
>CM063504.1:70618661-70648661 GCA_032207245.1 Pardosa pseudoannulata
CAAATTTCAAATTTTACATCAGTTCATCACAGAGCGGAACAACGACCTTCCATTTCACGACGCTAAAATCAAAACGCAAGAGACATCTACGAGAGAAATAGAAGTTGTAGTTACTACAAACACATCAAGAAGGCAGCCATTCCCTTTAACAGGTGCAGTGTTTATACACGCTGCATTATGTTAACGCGTCAGCAACAATAAGTGCAATACAACAATAAGTTCACAAATTTGATCTGGTTTCCCGATAAAAGAAAAAATTAATATTTTCCATCACAAAGAACACAAGGCTTACTGTATAAAATGGAAGTAAAAAAAATAAAATCATTGTTTCTCGAATTATATTCTCCATTTATTCTTTATCACTTATGTAAGTTCTCCCGCAAACTTTCAGCAAACTCCCAGTTCTACAGTTCCATCAAAGATATTATTTAAATATCATTTACTTCCTTAGTGTATTTAGATAATTTTGACAGTGTATGAGTGGGGAAATCAGACACATAAATTTTAAGATACTCCTGCTAAATCATGAAAAAGCCATCATAGCCCAAATGATGTTCTAAATCATTAGCAATTGTAGGGGCACACGTTTGATTGGTTACAGATAAAAATAAAGTATTTTCTGCTTGTGAAAATAAACTATTGAATAATTGAAGAGGCTTAGGTTTGTATAGCAAAGAACGATACTCTATAAATATATTTTCTTCATTCGAAACCAGAGCGATATGAATAACTTCTGAGGCTGAAAGCTTCAGGAGTGCTTAATAATGCTGAAGAACGAGGGGAACGGATAATTTATGACGACGTTGCGATTAGCTGAGCCGAGCAAACTTTGCTTTGTGAAGAGGTATGTGAGAAATGTATGAAATTAATTGTTTCGTTCTCCCTTTTCGAAATGGATTTTTGAACAATGGAATGTATTAGAGGCCATGGGAAAATAAATTTGCATAGTTCAGTCGTATGATGCCATTAAACATGGGGAACGGGGGAAGGACATTCATAAGCGAACGCTGTGTCATTGCCGCTGACATGCAAGTGAAATGGAAATCAGATATTATAATTTTAAGTTCTGGAAAAATTGAAAGTAGGCTTTTGTTTCATTTATTTAAAGTAGGAATTATAAATAGAATTATAATGGTACCAATTTTCATTTATATTATGTTATGAATATTTTTTGTTAACATTTTGCTTTCAAAGTGCTTCCAAATGATAAAATATTAAACTCCACGGATTGGTATTGCAAATAGCCCACTCATTTAACCTTCTCACCCCTCAGCACTCTGGTGACAACGACTTTAGATATAAAGCAATGTTTGGATGTCAAATTTTTGGTCAAAGCATAATTCCGTTTGATAAATAAGCAGAATGCAGAATAGAAAATTCACTTTAGCTCCCGATCTATAATGGTTTTAGATCACCAAAGCCAAAGAGAGCAAAGACTAGTCAAATATGCTACCCTGGCAAACTTAAGCCAATACAATGGTTTTAAATCACCAAAGTCAAAGATAGCAAAGAATAGTCAAATCTACTAATCTGCTAAACTCAAGCCAATACAATGGTTTTAAATCTTCAAAGCCAAAGAGAGCAAAGACTAGTCAAATATCCTAACCTGGCAAACTTAAGCCAATACAATGGTTTTAAATCACCAAAGTCAGTGGTCGGAAAACGTATTAGCCTAAGAGCCAAAAATGAACATTACAACAATTTAAAAAAAATTGGGAGCCAAATCTGCCTGTTTAGTAAACTTTTAATCCACTAAATAAGTAGTACACTAAATAAAACTAAATTTCATGCTGATTAAATATTTATTATTGATATTTTTAATGACAGATAAGACAAAACTGTTCACACTGCAACTGCTGGTCTGTGATGCCAATTTGTACCCCCCCACACTACTTTAGAAAAAGTATGCGCGCTCATGCTTTTGTTACTTTTGTATCACACCGGAATATGCCGAAAACATACGAATAATTTCAGCCCGTAGCTTGTACATGGTTTGTGTTTCTGTTTAAGAAAACTAATAAAATTAAACTGGATGCATCCGTATTTTTACAACAATATAAAATTTTAATTATCTATCTTTTAACTTAAATAAAAAAATATACATGTTCTCGATTTATAGAAGAATTTTAATTTATCAAAATAAGATGTAATTTTTTTCTTACCAAGTTTTTTTAAAATGGAAATATTTTTGCTCCTTCCGCAAATATTTGTGCCAGAGCCGCACTTAAGGACTCAAAGAGCTACATGTGGCTCTGGAGCCGCACTTTGCCGACCACTGACCAAAGTCAAAGAGAGCACAGAATAGTCAAATCTGCTAATCTGCTAAACTCAAGCCAATACAATAGTTTTAAATCTTCAAAGCCAAAGAGAGCAAAGACTAGTCAAATCTGCTAACCTGGCAACTTAATCCAATACAATGGTTTTAAATCACCAAAGTCAAAGGGAGCAAAGAATAGTCAAATCTGCTAATCTGCTAAACTCAAGCCAATACAATAGTTTTAAATCTTCAAAGCCAAAGAGAGCAAAGACTAGTCAAATCTGCTAACCTGGCAACTTAATCCAATACAATGGTTTTATATCACCAAAGTCAAAGGGAGCAAAGAGTAGTCAAATCTGCTAACCTGCCAAACTTAACCAATAAAATTGGTTTAAATCGGCAAAGCCAAAGGGAGAAAAGAATAGTCAAATCTGTTAATGTCATCCTATACATTATGAAACAATTTCTTTTCCCTACCATTGAGTAAATTCAAATCTCTTTTTGAAATCTATGTTTATAGGCAAATCTTTTACAGTAAAAATATATATTTTGCATAAAAAATAAACAAGAACAAAAAAAAACTTTCTTGAAGCAAATTTTACACGAAGAGTATTTTTTAAAGTATGCCTAAATCTTTCTTCTAGATTCCATAAAAGGCATTAAAAACGACATCAAAGGAATTATTTATATACATTCTTTTCAGATAAAATTGAGATTTTATGGATGAAGTCGCAATGTAAAGCATAAATTCTATTCCACCTTTAAAATGCTTTGATGATTTTAATGAATAAAATTATTATATTTTTTATATCAACAGAAATGCTTGTGAGTTTTATAGATGGCGTTATTATGAAAAAATGACTTTTTTTTCACAAAAACTAAAATAAATATTTTCTTGTAATGAATAAAAAAAGGGTTTTACTAAAACCAATTAAATCTTTTATGATTTAATTTTCTAAGAAAGCTTTTTTTTTCTTCACCTTAATAAGATTTTTATGAAAGAAAAATATATTCCCCAAAAATATTTACTATCCATTTTGAAAAATTTTTTATTTAATTTTTTTTCTTAAGGAAATCAAGATGTTTTCAACAATTCCGAAAACGAAAAATTTTTATTTCATAAAACCTCATTTTTCCTTAAAAAAATCTTTAACTAAAAAATTATATTTATGCAGAATACATTCTTTTGTATCTGTATTAGATTAAAAGTGATCCATGATTTACATTATTTGATAATATAAAATGAATAAATTATTAATCTAGAAAATTTTCTGTGATAGCGTATAGGTGCGTACATTTTCTAATCATAAAACCATAAAATATGCTTTTCTATAAACAAAATGTATTTGCTTTCAAGTTGTTTTCAACAATTCAGAAAAAGCAAAATTTTTATTTCATAAAACCTCATTTTTCCTTAAAAAAATATTTAACTAAAAATTATATTTATGCAGAATACATTCTTTTGTATCTGTTTTAGATTAAAAGTGATCCATGATTTACTTTATTTGATAAAATAAAATGAATAAAATAAGTTATTATTAATCTAGAAAATTTTCTATTATATGATAGCTTATAGGTAAGTACATTTTCTAATCATAAAACCATAAAATACGTTTTTCTATAAACAAAATGTATTTGCCATTAAGTGAACTAAATTTCATTTTGGATGTATAGAAATTTATAGATAAGTTAATCAAAAATGAACTCAAATTTTTAAAAAGGCTAATTTATCTTAAAATATTGATGAAGAAAATTAATGAATTAAATAATCTGACAACTCTGAAATCTTATTTTAAAGAAATTTATAAATATTAAATATAAAATTCTACATAATGTTGTAAAATGTCATGGAATGAATGCTATAGAATATATTATAGAAAGTTGAAAATGTTTTCCTTATAGCACCTTTTACCCGCCATTTGAAATTCATTCACAACACGCAGAGACAAAGAGAAATGAAACAGTCTATCGAACGAGAGCAATAGCATATAATACAAAATAAGTACAATTCAAAATTTTAAAAGTTAAAAATTTTCAAAATGAAATGTTATGTTTATTGAGAATTTGTCATTTATAAAACATAGTAAATAGGTGGAAATGCTGATACATAAAATGGGATGTGTAATGTGAGCCCTTTTTTTTTGAAAGTGATACAAATTC
Organism: Pardosa pseudoannulata; assembly: GCA_032207245.1. Classification (NCBI taxonomy): domain Eukaryota; kingdom Metazoa; phylum Arthropoda; class Arachnida; order Araneae; family Lycosidae; genus Pardosa; species Pardosa pseudoannulata. Next base: position 70,623,079 of record CM063504.1, read on the forward strand.
ATTTTATATTATATCGATGTACTTAAGGATTTGCATTTGAAGGGATTGAGAAATATTGGTATATTGGTTCATTTTATTTTTTTTTAAATATTAAATTGATTCGAGTTTTTAACACCATCGCTGTTAATATATTAGTTAGAAGAATGTAGTATAATTTTGTAGTATAAGTTTTGAACTAAATTTTATATGCTCATATAAACAGTTTCCTTTAAAAATGATACAAATTCAATTATATTATAAAAGATATTTAAGGGTTTGATTTAGATGTTATGAAAAATATTGGTATATGAACTCCTTTTATGTTTTTTTAAATATTAAATTGATTTAAATTTAAAATATCATAGCTTTTTAAGTTTTTGTTAAAAAATATAGTATAATTTCGTAGAATATTTTTTGAACTAAATATTATATATTTATAGCATGTAATGGGAGCTTTTCTCTTTAAAAATAGTGCAAGTTTATTTTATATTATATGGAAATATTTAAAAGTTCGTGTTTAAATGGCTTCCCAAATAATGATATATAAGCTCATTTTGGTTGGTTGGTTGGTTTCTAAGGCTTTATGACACTAGATCATAATATGCCAGACATGAGGTATACAATACACAGAGTGCAAAATTTAGTCACAAAATAGTATGTGAAGGATAACTACTAACAACAATAAAAAATTAAACAACAGCAGCAATTTAGAAAGTGGTATACAACAATACAAATGACAATATTAAAATAGTAGACTTCATAAAAGTAAAAAATTACACAATCAAATGTGAGGATAAAAACCAATAACTTTTAAGAATGTAAAAATATTTGGATGTGAAACTGAATTTAAAATATCACTTAAATGTAGATTATTAAAAGAAAAATTGTATAAACGCTGATTGGTGTACACAGGACATTCAACAAGTATATGCTTCACGGTTATAGTACCGTTATAATTTTGCTCATTTTGTTTCATAAACATTAAATTGATGCAAGTTTATAATGTCGCTTTTTAAAGTATTAACTACAGTAATGTAGTACAATTTTATATTATATAATCTTTCAACTAAATATTATGTCTTTGCCGGAATTGGATTCTCAAAGTAATTATATTTGTGATTTCATTAACTATGTAAACTTATATAGACTAAAATATGAAAATTCAGAAAGTATTCTTTTTGGAAACTATTTATAGATAAAAAGCTCACAGCAGATTGTATTCATTGTTACCATTAAATAACTTCTTGTCACAAATGGACTTGCACCACTTTCAAAGAAAGCGACTCATATCTTATTAAGGTTCTCCTACTAAACAATCCAACTACTCTCAAAATTAATTTCCAATACAGCTTACAAACAATAAATATAGAACAATGCCTTTCGCATAGCACCTTTTACACACGCCATTTCGAATTGCCATTCACAACACGCAGAGACAAAAAGAAATAAAACCGCGTTGCGAACGAGTGCAATAACACATAATGCGTAAAAAATACTCTTGTTACACGTGATTACTGTCGGCTGGAAATTTCAATAAAGGAAAGCATGCATTTGTGCTATTGCATTTATCTTCAACTATTTAACCACGAAATTTCTTCCTGGATGGGCTCTAACTCGCATATGTTACGTTCTCAAAAAAAAGAGAAAAAAAGGGGGGGGGAGGAGATGAGCATTAAGAGTCCAGCTCTTCCCCTACTCATCTATGAGTAATTCGAATGTAACATTGCATTGTTCTTTTGTTCTTTTTTAACTCCAGAAGTCGTTTGCAGCGCCCTCCCTTGTCCCAAATCAATAGCACGCCGGGCTCTTTTTGGAACAGCGCATTATTATTAATGAAGGTAGTAAAAACGTACGAGGGGGTAGTAAAGGGAGTGTGGGAGGAGGTACTTTTTGTTTCGAATTTTCTCCGGAAGAATAATTTTTATTAGCTCTTCTTTTTTTTTTCTATCTCCCTTTCTCTCTTTTTTTAAATGACCCGATCTCAAGCGAATTGCCATGAACGAAATTAGAATGCAGTGTTAAGGGCATCTAATGATACATATTTATGTTTTTAATTTCTAGTGAGTGCAATGAAATGCTTTACTGCTGCCCTGAAAATGAATGGGGTAGAAAAAAAATTAAATTATTTTACTGAACTCGAAACTGTTGGAACGAAGCAAAAGCTGATGAACATTAGTACGGTTTTATAATCTAATTTAATCGAATTAGTCAAGGAAATACTCTACTTCCATTAGTTTTGAAAAGATTTAGAGAAATAATTACGGAGATGAAATGAAAAATTGAAATGGAATGAGATTAATGTTTATTTGTAATATCCACGCAAATGATGATTATTGGGATATTAGACAATAAACGATTACAGCGTAAGAGTAGCGTCATTTAGAATGCTAAATTAGTGGTTTTGTTTAAATCAAAAGCTTTTATTGTAATTATCTAAAATTGATTTCCTTAATTACTTTTCAATAATTTTTTAGCTATCAGTATTACATATTAAAAGCAAGAATTATTGTTAGTTACTTCCTGTTAGTCTTTTAATCGTGTAAGAAATGATTTACTTAACCCCTTCCGGTAAAATAACGAGTCTAGCTCGTCATTAGTTTTTCATTCCATACCGCACAATGACGAGCTACACTCGTCATGCGATTAAAGTTACTGTTAAATATGATAATTAATTTAGTTTAAAATTTCTAGTGTACTGAATTTGGCAACACTTTTATCACTTGTGAAAATCACAAGCCACTATTGCATATTGTTTACTTAGAATTTCTTGGTACAAGTCATTGCCAAATTAATGAGTCAGAATAAAAGAAAACCTACTAAGAAATGCCGTGTGTGTTACAAGAATCAATTTAAAAGTGAGACTACTTGGCGGTGTAAACAATTAAGAATTCCTTTGCACTTTGTTTTGAAAAGTACCACTAGCTTGAAGACTATTATCTGTATACCTTATTAATGTTTTGCTTTGATATTTTCTTAATTTTACTGTTTCTGATATTATTTAACACTTTGTAAAAAGTGGATTTTAATTAAGAATATGTAAGAATTGTAAAATGAAACAAGTTTTTTTAAATAAAAATTAAATGGTTATTTCATGCACAGTTTTTCATTATTAAATCATACCGGAAGGGGTTAAACTATCTCAATCCTCAGAATCGCATGTAATGGATTATTCGGTACTGAAATTGTTTTTTCCTGCTAGCATTTTTAACATGTTAGAAAAGTTTTACTTACATATAATCTAGCTTTAGTGTAATTTGTAATAGTTTTTATTTGTAATGGTTAATGGAGGGCCAAATGATAATTATATACATTATATTATTATGCTTTTTTAGAGGGATGGTGATCCAAATAGGTATAGATCCCTGGACTCTTAATTATATTTCATAAACTCCTGTCGGCAATGAATTTTGTTTCTATTTCTTATTGCCTTGTCAAATGATTATCTATCATCGTTTCTAAATGAAGTACGGTAGAGTCTCAGCAGTTTGAGTTGGACGGACCTAGCTCGAATTATTAAAAATTCAAATTATCAAAAATGATTAATTTAAGTAAAAGAGAAATAAAAATAGAAACACAATTTTAAATTTAAAAGTATATTTAAACCCTTCGTGACCAACGCCTCGTATACGCAACGCAGCGATTTCACTCTTATCAATCCAGCGTCGTCTCCACGCTAAGATATACGATTGATATTGAGAGACTAGCATCGCGTATGCGTAATAGGAGATCTGAACGTTTTATTTTAATCTTTAAACGCTAGATTTAATTACTAGATGGCGTAAATGGCAACGGTTTTCACAACTGTTGACTCTTATAGCATTTACTTGCTGGTCCTTAAGGGGTTAAATAAAAAAATGTACTTATATAATTTTTTTACATTAATTACTGAAAATAAATTACATCTTAAAGTATCCTATACGTCACACTTTAGCTGATCATTCCAAATTCGATCATTCATTTTTTTTTTATTCCAATCCAACTTAACTATTTGTGTTCAAAAATAGTACGATAAAATTTTTCCAAATAGTTTGAAATAATAAATAATTTTCAAGTCTTTTTCAAAATATTAACCTGGTAGATATATACAGTATTTTTAAATGCATTAAAAATTAAGTTATTTTAAAGAAACCTTTGTATGCAAGGAAGGTGTCCCAAAGTAGAAATTTTATTATTAGTTAATATTGAAATAAATGAACATATTAAAACAGTTATCTATATATTTTATAAATCAAACGTACAAAAAAATAACAACAAACTACGGTCCAAACGCTTAAATTGTTATTTATTTATATTAAATAGATACTTTATATTATATTATGGAAGGAATAAGTGCTTTTTTATGTAACTAGTTTTTAGGTATAAAGGATGTCCCAAAACAACTGCATAAACTGGGCACAGCTAGATTCTTCGTTGGGAGTGCATAAAAACTTCCCAGAGAAGAGTTCCTGTAAAATCCATAGTTTAAGAGAAAACTATGAAAAACAAAGTATGACGTCACTTCCGGTGCAAGAAAAAACACTTGATTGAACATATCATAGCAGTATATGCCCAGGCATACTCCCTAACAGTTCACAAGGCATTTCCCTTACATCGGTCGTACATCAGGTACATGTCGCAGTAGTCACGAACGGAATACATGGCCACCATACGAAGACTACTAATAGCTGCAAGATGCATCCTTTTAAATACCAATTCAACGGTGGTTTAACGTCACTTCATGGTGCGCACGTATGCATGACGCGATATGAGAGGCGAACGTTTTAAACATTATAGTCTGAAAAACTATGCAAATACTGTTGTTGATATGTCTAATAAAATGTTTTTTTTTGCTCGGTCGGGGACGTCATACTTTGTTTTTCGTATTTTTTTCGTAAACTATGGATTTTACAGGAACGCTTGTTTGGGGAGTTTTTATATACTCCCAACTAAGAATCTAGCTGTGCAAAGTTTATGCTGTCGTTTTGGGACATACTGTTTAATTTTCCTGACTAAATTGAGAGGTTTTTTCTGTGCTACATAAGGTCTAATCAGACCGATATCTACATGTTAAAGCTGATTTAGAGCATCGATGAAATATCTCTGCCAACAGTGTGATTTGAGTCCTAGAAACCAGATCCGAAAGATAACAAGAAATCTTAATATTTGACGTTAAGAAAGTATTAATTAGTTTTAAGCTATGCGATGCTTTTCTAACTCTTTGATATATTATACACCAAATAATAAAACAGTGACTTAAACTTACCAATGAACTATGATTTTGACCTTTAGAAATAATACAGTTATAATGACGAAAGAACGCTATCTAAAAGACTAGCATGCAGCTATGGAAATTCATCAAACAGTTTTCTTAAGCAATGTATAAAAATCCTATAGTATTTCTTAATCCTATAGTAATCCTTTGTAATTATATTCGTCTACTTTGATTTTAATAAGCCGCCTTTGTTCCTATCCTAATATAAATTCCTGTAAAATTAAAGTACATGGACCATAGATCAAACTCTTTAAGTCGCCATAATTCATCCATGCTTCTATAATTCTACGGGCATTATTTTGGGCTGTATCTCTCGAGAAAAATCAATCGATTGCCTTCTAATGCCATGGACAAGATTTATTTGGCTAGAAAATTCGACACGGGCAATTACTTAGCTTGCTGAAAGCCGAATCCACTATTTCCAGCCGATAAATTACTGAAGAAGATTTACAGAGTGGAATCTACCTTGTTTAGTTTTGGTGTACACTTACAGTGCTTGCTAACAAAATAATAATAAGCAGTATAACTAGTAAAATGTGTTCCAGGCAGATGAAAGCATTTAAACTATGATTGCCATTTTAAAAGGACTGTATATAGATGCACACCCATATACATATATACACACAGTCTTAGACAAAAAAAAAATAAATAAATAAAAAGAAGCACTACGACGCACCTAGAAGATGTAATGCAAATTGGACAATAATTGATATGCATACACGTTTCGACGGAAAATGCAATATTTTAAAGTTTGGCTGCCAATGAATGAACGTGTGTCGCTGCAGCGCATCTTATCTGCCCAACTAGCAGGATATTCAAGAATGGAAATTTTGATTCCAGGTCATAAATTCTTTGAAAATTTCATTCCGGTAAACAGTAAGTATGCGTCTTAAACAAGTGCGCGAACGATATGCGCAGATGACAGCATTTGAAGGAGGAAGTGTAATTGGGCTCATAGAAGTAAGTGGGTCTAACCGGCGAATTGCTCGACATTTGGGCAGGATCGATGCCACTATTAGACGATGTTGGCAGGAATGGGTTGAAACGTGGATGAACACATCGTCAAGAAGGAAGCTGGCTGAGGTCACAGCTTCCCTTGCTCCGATTACCATTGACCTCTGTACAACGACAAGCCCATTTGCAGTGGTGTAGGGTTCATTTGAACTTGAATGTCACTGACTGGATTAGAATAGTCTTTAGTAATGGGTCGCTCTTTGAACTGAGCCCCAATGATCAGCGAATACATGTCTAGAAACGCCATGGACAACGGTGGGATACCAACCTGACTATCTTCTGGCCTACATTCGGACAATCAGTAGTGATGGTCTGATGTACCATTTCATTTAATAGTAGTACCCCTTTGGTTGTCATCCGTTGCACACTTACTGCACAGCGGTACGACAACGAAGTTCTACTCCCCGTTGTGTTGCCATTCATGTCAGTCCATCATGGGCTTACAGCTATCCCACATTTACATTTACTACTCCACACTGTAAGTGTTTCTACAGCTTGCCTTCGTGCTTGCCAAACGAACCTTGGTCAGCAATGTTGCCGGATCTCTCTCCTTTTGAGTACGTGTGAAACATTATGGGCAAAATCCTGTAACCAGCTCGCGGACGATCTAAAGAGCCACTTGGCCTGGATTTGGTACGATATCCCTCAGGAGGACATTAGCCACCTGTATCAATCAGTATCAAGCCGAATAACTGCTTGCTTAAAGGGCTGGAGGTGGACAAACGCGTTATTAAGTTTTTCATTTTGTAAAGCTCTATCACTCGAATTTATAATCCAATTCTTTTCAAATTGAAATCATTTGTTTTTCTGTACCTATACATCACATCTATCGCATCTCGTCCCATTCGGATAACTCCTTGGTACTTCATTATTTTTTTGTTTAAGAGTGTATATATATATATATATATATATATATATATATATATATATATATATATATATATATATATATATATATATATATATATATATATATATATACATATATATATATATACATATATATATATATATATATATATATATATACATATATATATATATATACATATATATATATATATATATATATATATATATATATATATATATATATATATATAATATATATATATATATATATATATATATATCTTCAGAATTAAAATGTGAGGCTTTAGCCCTCGTGTGCAAAACAGTAGACCGTAGCGCTCCAAACCAAACCAAAATGTGAGGCTATAAAATGTTCGATATTTTAGCAATGTAGGATGTTCACATATTATAATGTTAATCAACCAAAAATGTACCTTCCACAATATGCTTGCTTGAAACGAGCTTGGAAGTGCCTCTCACTTAGAATATTCCTAACAGATCCTTGAAGAATCTGGATCCTTGAACCTTAAAATCAAGATGAAAGCATTACATTATGAAGTTTATTCTTTCTACTGGTTTTTCTGGGTTTGTTTGTTATATTATCTTTTATCAATCCTCAAATATTTAGTTATGTTTTATCGATACAAACTGAAGTGACTTAAGAAATAGTGGGTTCCATTAATCAAATACAATTGCTTATACACGTTTTTGCTGCTTTCTAACCATATTTCATGTCGAGATCTGTTGCGATAGATGAGCACTCCGTTGCGAAGTCATTTTTTCTGCCCTACAATATATCTAAGAGGACGCATTTCATGGTTTTGATTAATTAGTCTTGGCATACAGTTATTTATTTTGAAAAAAGAGTGCAGATTCTTCCAAATACCTTCTGAAATCACAATTTTCTGGAATATAGCGAGATTATTTTCAGTTTGCAATTGTAACTTTGTAACTGGCTCGTACATACAGTCATTTTTCAAACTCTGAAAGATCTGCCATTATCGATATATTACTTCGTTTCTCATCAAACACGTACTGCATACTTATTCTGTCATTCTTATAACGGCCAACTCATGTCATCGATATATTTTAAATAACAGTAACTAAAATTAGTTTTATCATGAATATTAAGTATTTTATAATTTAAAAATAGTGTATTAATATTTTTCATTAAATTTTAAGGATTTAATGTGCTCCTAAAAGTTTATTAAGCACTTTGTCATATTTCACTGAATTTGGAAGATTTCAGTGTTGTAATTAAAAAGTTCAAAATGGCAGAAAATTAAATTATTCATCAAATCTTAGCAACTGGATGACGAAAATAACAGAGCAGAGATGTGTTGATAAGTATTACTACAGAAGCAAATTAAATATGCATCCTTTAAAGTATTTTGAATACATTAAAATCTCAAAGTTAATTATAATTCATTTGCAAAATGAAAGACTACTATTTTTTCCCATCTAATTTCCAAAACTCTAGACAGCCCTCAGTTCGGAAGCTTCAGCTTTCCGCCTCTCGATATATTAATTTTGTATTCCAATCTATTCAGGGAAATGCGGTGTTCAGATGTCAAATAAAAGTTTCTGCTTAATATTTATTGAGCAAAAACCCGTATTACCAGAAAATTGAACAGCGTTCGTTCTTCATATTGGATTTCTACATCGAGTTAATTATAAAACCTTGCTGCATTTTTGGTTGCGTCTCAGGTGATAACTGGAAACGAAGCTCTAACATTAGATTTCAAACAATGGCCGGGTGAACTTTCTGAAAAGAGACCCTAGAACAAAGAACGCTGTAAAACGGGAAAATTTCAGCAGGGGGAAATTCCAGTGTCAGATGAAGTTATTTATTATGCCGCGAAGAACCACCGAAATTGGAAATGGAGGAGGAATGGTGAGAATGCAAATGATTGAAGAATGGAGGGTTTAATTGTTTAGGAAAGAGTCTCACAACTGTAGATTAATTTTCGTGGCATTCAGGAAAGTCAGAAGTCCCAATTTTCAAATGAGAACAATATTGTTTTCTTAGAATAACACATTTTACGCTCACGGTCATGTCGATGAATGTGTGAAATGGAATTTCTGTATTTTGCTTTCTTCAAAGTAATATAACTAGACGCACAGAAGGTTTATCTGTGCTTTTATCTGTATGTATGTAAGAAAACATGTAAATATATCTATATACGTAAAGGTAAATTATTGTATCCAATACTTTATTAGATATCATATGATTACAGGTTGCATAGTATAATATTAACAGGCTTTTTAACAGGCTTGGGCCATAGATGTATGCTTCAAGTTATAAAAATATTTTAAATAAGATAAGCATTTAAGGTATTTTTAAAATTTAAAATTCAATCTTGCAAAAATTACAAAGCCTAAATTTTTATGCACTCTCCTTTACCTAACATAATATGTAGACTGTAGATTAATTTTTGTGGCATTCAGGAAAGCCAGAAGTCCCAATTTTCAAATGAAAACAATATTATTTTCTTAGTCTAACACACTTTACGCTCACGGTCATGTCGATGAATGTGTGAAATGGAATTTCTGTATTTTGCTTTCTTCAAAGTAATATAACTAGACATACAGAAGGTTTATTTGTACTTTTATCTGTATGTATGTAAGAGAACATGTAAATATATCTATATACGTAAAGGTAAATTACTGTATCCAATACTTTATTAGATATCATATGATCACAGGTTGCATAGTATAATATTAACAGGCTTTTTAACAGGCTTGGGCCATAGATGTATGCTTCAAGTTATAAAAATATTTTAAATAAGATAAGCATTTAAGGTATTTTTAAAATTTAAAATTCAATCTTGCAAAAATTACAAAGCCTAAATTTTTATGCACTCCTCTTTACATATTATGTTACATAATATGTAGACTGTACATTAATTTTCGTGGCGTTCAGGAAAGCCAGACGTCCCAATTTTCAAATGAGACACAATATTATTTTCTTAGACTAACACATTTTACGCTCATGGTCATGTCGATGAATGTGTGAAATGGATTTTCTGTATTTTGCTTTCTTCAAAGTAATATAACTAGACGCACAGAAGGTTTATCTGTGCTTTTATCTGCATATATGTATGTAAGAGAATATGTAAATATATCTATAAACGTAAAGGTATAATACTATATCCAAGATTTATTAGATATCATATGATTACAGGTTGCATAGTATAATATTAACAGGCTTTTTTTAACAGGCTTGTGCCATAGATGTATGCTTCAAGTTATAAAAATGTTTTAAATAAGATAAGCATTCTTTTTAAGGTATTTTTAAAATTCAATCTTGCAAAAGTTACAAAGTTTAAATTTTTATGCACTCCTCTTTACTTATCATAATATTTAATAAAAAATAAAACTCGACCTTACAGTCGTAATACGAAACGATCCATTTCTCTCACAAAAACTGACCGAGATGTTTAAATTCCAAGTTTGTGAAAATCAAAGATTTCTTTCTCCTTTTTTTGGGGATTGGTTAAAAGATTAATTACATAATTCCACGTTTGCAGTGTTTACGGCGTAGGAGGGATGAGATTTAAAGCTTATTGAAAAATATAGTGTTTGCAAATTTTACTATGGATACTTTGACCGTTTATAATAAGGGAATCGCCCTTCCCTTTTCGTCGTGAGAGGGACGATGCAAATTTCAATCGTGTGTAATTACTTCTTACCTAAAAAAGCAGGATCCCTATAAAACTATTACTTTCCCACTATTTAAATTACAAAATATGAACAAGCAATGCATTGACTTATTAGCCCCAATACCCAAAAGAGACCACTATAATTAGCATTAAACAATTCACGCTTTAATAAAAGGCTCTATAGTATCATATAAAGAGCTAAATACTAATATTTTAACTCTCATAAAATTTCCAAACCATTACCGAATGGTAGGGTGTTACTTTTCGTTACCAGAGTTGATGGGTTCGAATCACATTGCTAGCACTGATGTTCGTAGCCATTCAAAATGAACATTAAGAAGTAGGACTGGTCTAATTACACTTCGTGTAGTAAAACAGTAGACTGTAGCACGCGAAATTAAAACAAACCATAAAATATCTCATAACACATTGTATGCGGGACGCATACTAGTACGTTTTCTGACGATTGATACTTGAGCGCGGGTCACCTACTAGTACAGGTTAGTGTAACAACATGGTTTGTTTGTGGGTATAAAAATAACGGTACATACAGGAAAAAGAAGCCGAATGTTCTTGTCTCTACATAGATTCTGGAATGTAAAAATGTTATATATAACATAATTCGGAAAAATTAAAACTATATACTACTATTTTTATTTGTTTTTTCATAGTTACGATACTATTATAAATTTATCCATTAAAATATATTTTTTGTTTACAAAAATCTTATGGTTGTTATTTATATATTTCTATTTATATATTTGTTTATATATTTCAATATAAAATACGAAAAGTTGGTGAAAAAAGTAAATAATTTTCGATCTATTGAGATTTAACTGAATAACTAAATTTACGCCCGAAACACTCGTTCCTGGTACAATTCAGCTGCGAAATATACCCACACACAATAGGTTAATAATCCCTGAAAGCTAAAGTCAAATTTCCTTTAAAAACAACAGATTGATTGATACTTTTCTATGTTATACGAGTATACATTAATGTGACTCAGGCAATATTTCTGCATTTGGCTGTTTGCTTTAGAATTTTCTAAGTTTTCCTCATCATCACTTCTTTTTATGATCAGAGACTTATAAGTTCTTCAATTTAGTTCTCCACCCCTTCTTGTTCTGTCCAGCTCTTTTCTCCTCTGCCCAATTTGCTCATCTACCTTGCCTCTCTCGTTGTCTAACATTCGTCGCCAAGTTAGTGTAAGGTGATCACGTCATTGACTACCCTTGGGTGCTCAGTTGAGGGCAATACTGGATATTTCGTTTGAGTCGATTCAAAGAATATGGCCAGTGAAACGCCATTTTCTTTCTTTCCAAATTTTACTGCGTAATAATTATAAATAGTTAAAAATGTTTGTGTTAAAATACTTTTAGGTTTTTTATAAATAAAGACAAAAATAAGTCCGAAAGATATCTAATCTCAGATCAAGTATATAATTCTTTAACTGATATAGTTTTTTTTTAACTGAAGTGTTTTTTTTTATTTGTTATAAAAACTGCGTCTAGCTCTTTGGTGCATAACAGCAAACACATAATGTTTAAAGTTGATTTCGAGTGGTACGAACCTTCATGCTAGTAATACTATTTTAACAATATTAAGTAATAAGGGAGCCTCGGTAACTCAGTCGGCAAAAGCAAAGATCTCGTAACTGACAGGTTGCGGGTTCGGAACCCGGCCTAAGAACCGCCCTGTTCGTGAAAAGTGACTGGGTCAAGTAAAATATGCTCGTGGTCACAATGTCCTCCAAGTTCTCAATCGATATCTCTGGGGGTGACAGGCTAAGTCTATGGGTCTTTTGCTTGGTTCCTGCTTCAAAATTACGAGGACCTACTTGAGCGAAGTCATTCTTTCACCTTAATAGTGCTTCATTAAAGCGAAAGGCGAACCCCTTAGCCTTAATACGAGAGCCTTCAGGCTCAATCGTGCTTGGTTTGAGAGCCGCGGTAGCTCAGTCGGCAATGGCAATGATTTCGTAATTGGAGGTTTGCTGGTTCGGAGCTCGAGCAGGTCTAAGATCCGTCGTGTTCGTTAAAGGTGACTGGGGCACGTACAATATATTTTTGGTCACAATGTCCTCCAAGTTCTCAATCGATACCTTTGGGGGTGGCAGGCCAAATCTATGGGTCTTCTGCTTGGTCCTTGCTTCAAAATTATGAGGACCCAATTAAGCTTAAGTCGCATTTTCCCCCTTGTGCTCATTATAAACGAAAGGCTCACCCCTTAGCCTTAAAACGAGTAGCCTCCGGCTCAATCGTGCTTGGTTTGACCAAGTGGCATAAGACGACAACAACAACAAGTAATAACAGATATTATCTGCTATTTTTCCATAAATTATCTCTGTATTACAAGATGGAACAATAAAATATCAAATGCAACAAAATATAAAACCTAGAATATTTTTACATATTTGTTGGATTTAGGAACTAAAGTCTGAGCAGTCGAGTATCAGTTTTAGCGGAAATATTTGAACATGTTGAAAATTAGCTTATTGGTTTCAAGTGTTCAATTAGCCAGAGAGAAAGAAATATATTGACCATAGCGCTCAGAGCTAAAGAAACCGTAGAGTAAAACTCCAGGTGTAATCAAGTGTTACAGAATCAATAAGACATAATGTATGTAAAATGTTTCAGACCACATTTTCATGCAAGTATAATCACCTTACAGAGTCTCAGTTATAATTGCTTAGAATACCCTTGGCGATAAATCGATTCTCATTAGGAACAGATTCGTTGAGCCAGAAAATAAGGCATTCCCAATTACTTAAGGAACCGGATTCCTCTGTTCGTTTCCAATAAGTGATTACAAAAGTTTTCAAATATTTATAAAGGTTGTTTATTTTTCAATAGAGAAAGCGAACAGGAAACGTTACTTTCTGACGTCTGCTTTCGGTAATACTCCAATGTTTCCAAATGATAATATTAACACACGATAAGATTTCGACTGCATGTAAAGCAATAAACGCTTTACGTTCTATATTAGTGTATCCCCATGAAGCTGAAACTGAGAAATGGAGATCCTCGTAACAGAATATGCCATTTGTAGCAAGTAAGGAAGAGGATTTGAAATAATAACCATCGAATTCTATTGGAAATGGATAATTCGACTGCAGATAGGGGAAGTGCGGGCAGTAAAGGGAAAAGCCTCAATATCACATGCAAGTCTAATGCGTGGAATAAACTATTTGCAAGGAATTCAAGCGTATATCATATTAATTAAATCAAGAATTGGCATGGGGTTAAATTACACCTTTCAGCTTCGGACAGTATGTTACAGGCATTCTGATTCAAGAATAAATTTAAATGTCGCCAGTATATATTAATGAGGAAATAATGAAATAATTATATACAACAGGAAAGATCAAACTGGAATAGATAGGCTTAGAAGGCCATATGATATTCTTATAGGCCCCGTAATTGTTTGCTTTAATCCCTTAATGCAACACACAATTTCGAATGTTACATTTAGAAAAAAAATTAGATATTTTATACTTGAATAAGTAAGTGTTATAGCTTACAATCCCATGTAAATGATAAATATCAATAAAACGATTGTTTCTTAGTTTTTTTAGCTTTCACATTGTTATTTTCAATTTTCGATTGCATTCGAGTGTGAAAATAGCAACATAAAGTACAACTTCGCTCGAATTATCTCGAGTGTGCACAGTTTGGTCAGTTTGGTAACTTGCACGCTGGAGTTAACTCGAGCGTGCACGTTAAGGGGTTAAATATAAAATTATCTTTTTTAAGCATTTTTAAGTAACCCAAGTTTCTTTAACTCTTTCTTGTGATGAGTATATTTACCACCAATTTAATCATTTTATTAAATGTTTATAATAAGCTATTTTACCACATTTTATATGTTCTCCCATCTATTAATAATATCAAAAAAATCAATTTTAACTTGGAATACAGTAGAGGTCAGCTTAATTAAGAAAGAATTCAAAGGAAAATGAGATTAAAAACCACTAATTTATGATAATTTGTTATTTTTTTCAAATTAATGGAGAGTATGGAGAATTATACTTCATTCGAGAAGAACAAGGGCAATGTATTGCTTCAAACAGCATGAAAAAAATTAGAAATTTCTCATTATTCAGTTTTACCGAACCATATACTGTAGATGAATTCATTATAAAATACATTGATTTGTATGTAAAGACGTTAACCATCCAGACGATTACGATTATTGATGATAACTGATTTATTGATTTGAATCTTACAAAATATGTGTTTTATATCGCTACAGGTATTTGCTTTTTCTAAAGGGGAAAAATACTTAAATTTTTAATTCATAAAAATCTTCAAAATATTATTATTGAAAATATTTGTAATGTCGCAATTTTAAGTTCCCTTTATGAGCCTCACACATGATTTATATTGCCATATCTTGGTACTAGAATCTATTTTCAAAAAAAGTTGATTTGATTAAAATTGACAAATTTTATCTGAAAAGAATTTTTTTTTTTTGCTTTAAGATGACATGTAGATCCGAATCATACGATCACTCTTTCTAAAATTACAGGTTGGTTTGGTTTGAAGCCCTACAATCAGCATTTTGTAGCACGAGGGTTAATGAGACTGGGACCTACTGCTTAAAGGCAATTTCGAATGGCTACGAATTAATGCCTCAGTGGGATTCGAATCCACGAACTCAGATACAGAAGATTAATGCCATAACCATTCGGCCGAAAACTACAAGAGAACTGTAGAAAAGAATGCCATAAAATATTAATTATGTAAACACTAATTTGAGTTTTATGAAAAAAAGGATAGGCTAAACTGATAACAAAACTGCTACAAAGAGATTTAAAGAAAAGTATCTATTCGTTCATTAAAAACTGCAGGAGAATGGAGACAGACGTGAGTCCATTTATCTAGATATTTTACCATTCAATTATCTGAGATGATTTACCAGAATTGAGAATTAATCTTGTATCTACAGACAGTTTTTATACAGATAAATGAGTAATGGAGTATTAAAATACTTTTAGATCAAAATTAAAGAATATTACGCTATTTCCTTAAGAGTAATTGTAAAAGGGAAGAATCAGGGAATTTTATTGAATTTTATATTGTGTTTAAACTACGGCTTAATTTTCCGGAACCATTTCTTAGTACTTTAAAAAACTCCAAATTTAATCTCTACTATTTCGTTTTTTTCCTACAGTATCATTGAGTTGCAATAATCTGCTTAGGAGTTTGCTATATTCGGCTATTAAGGCTTCTTCGAATCATTTTCTCAGTGAACTTTCATTCGCCTCAAAACCAAATAAATAAGTGGAAGGAGATAGATCTACTTACAATTGGTTTATCACACCGTTAAATTCTTTACGACTTTCAGTATCAATTTTAGTTTTACACAATCCATAATTAATACAGAATTTTAATTGAAAATTTCAAGTTTCATGTGTCTGAAAAATAAAGGCTGAAAAATTAGATGCTACCATATTTGCATACTTAATGCTAGACGCTTTTGCAGGGATCCTCCCAGGTCTTTTTTACCACATTCTGTATAGTAAAGTATGGTTTAATCCCCTATAGATATTTTAAACAAAAGGAAGCAATTATAGATAGGTCAGGTTGCTTTGCTGAAATCTTAGGGTATCAGGTTCAAGCCTGATACGTGCATTAACACATCTCTCTATGCCTTGAAATGGGTTAAATATGTGGGTATGAATGTCCAACACTGAGGGAGAGGGTAAGCAGGTGGATGCGATGTACAGAATCATGAGTAAAAAAGCCCCCTTCTAAAGATGGTCAAAATTGAGGGGATATTCCAGCGGGGCCTCACAAACACCTTAATCCGCCAGGATACGGCTAGGCGACCCGCTGCAAGGTGATAAACAACACACACACAAAACTGTTACAAGAGATTTAAAGAAAAGTATATTAATTCATTAAAAATTGCACGAGAAATTGAACTAAAAATATAAACGAACCTCTGTATAAACACGTGTATCTTTTACATCCTTTTTCTTTACATTACATTTATATCATCAGCTGGCTTGATTTGGTTTAGAGCTCATTTACTTACACCCTCCGTTATCATTAGTCAAGATCTAGGTGACTGCTCAAAGAGCTACAAAGGGCGAGAAAAAACATCTCAACTACCACCCAGCTGAACCTTGAGCATGATGAACGAGCCACGTTACGTAGTAAATAGAGGGTAAGAAGATGTTAAAATGGTCAAAGATCACTGCAGACTTTTGAGCGAAACAATAAAGTTTAAAAAAATAATTAACGCAAAATAAAAAATTCAAATATGAAAACAATAAAAGGTATAGCTAGAATTAAAAACTAAATATTAAACATCTTGAAAAACTTACAAAGAAAAAAAAAGTCAAAACCATACAAAGTACAATTTGTAAAAAAAGAAAAAAAATTCTATTTCTTTTGCTTACTGCTTTGCTACTCTAGGGCTCATGAAACCGGTTCCTACTGCTTAAAGCCGAATACAAACGGCTACGAATAACTGTTCCAGAAGTAGGATTCGAACCCGCGTACTCCAGTACTGAAAAGCAGTGTTCTACTAACTGGACCATTGTTAGGAATTTTGACGACATAAATAAAGTAAATATATAGAAAAAATTGGAATCTATAAGAAATTGGCGACATTGTTGACAACATTTACAGGTCTTGTCGTTCTTTCACTTTAACGGTGCACGTTAAAACGAAAAGCTCACCCCTTTGCATTAATACGAGTAGCATGTGGCTCAACAGTGCCGGGTTTGTGTAAGTGGCATCAAAAACAAAAACAACACAACACAGGTCTTGTGACGTTCATATATGTTGCGTGTTTTTGTTGAGTAATTTTTTCTAATACATATAAGTATAAAAAGGACATGAGTCGAACGATGGCCGATTGGCTAGGGTGCTGGCCTTTGGTACCGGAGTTCGTGGGTTCGAATCCCACTGTGGCATGGATGTTCGTAGCCGTTAGTAATCGGCTTTAAGCTGTAGGTCCCGGTCTCACTAGCCCTGTGTTGCAAAGAGTAGACCGTAGCACTTCAATCCAAACCATATAAAAATTACATGAGTGTGAGCATAAATATAAGCATAAAAGTCATTAATATTACTTAGATGTAAGTTCTACTAAATCTGAAAATATCTCTAACTTGATACATATTGTTGCATGCAGTTCACATAGAAAAGAGATACAAACCGACAGTAGCAAACATTTGTATCATAATTATTGACAGCTTGATTGGATTACGTCGAGACAGGTATTATCTGAAACAGCGGTAATAAAATTATTAAGAAATACAGTAAAAACAGTGTACAGTGTAAAGTTCTTACATGATTTAAATCCCATCGCTGATATAATGTATATTCGTAATTTTATGCGCATAAAAAAACTAATTTCAACATACATTAGTAGCTGAAAACTAATATATGTTGAGAACTAATTGCAATTTATGCAACCTATTCTTATTCTATGTAATGCTAGCAACTAATTTCAACATACATTAGGCGTTGAAAACAAATATATGTTGAGAACTAATTACAATTTATGCAACCTATTCTTACCCTATGTAATGCTAGCAACTATTTTCAACATACATTAGTCGTTGAAAACTAATATATGTTGAGAACTAATTACAATTTATGCATCCTATTCTTACCCTATGTAATGTTAACAACTATTTTCAATATATATTAGTTGATTTTAGAAGCTTTTGTTTGTCTTAAAAGCTGAAATTAAGCTATTTAGCCTATTAAGCAATTTTAAGCCACATATGATATCATTTTAAAATCAAATTACATTACATTATTCTGAAATAATAAACTTTATTATATTCAAATACCATGAAATGTGACAAAGAATCTTATTTCTGGCTTAAAGGGAAATTTGAATCAATTATGAATAAAGTAATTCTTAAATACTGATATAAATTACGGAAAATATCTTCCCTAGTGATTTCAACGACTCTTAAATCTGCAAAATACTTCGGATTTTAATTTTGACATCAATGATTGTTGACATAAATGGCAATTTACAAGTCTTCGACTAAGATTTAAATGTCTTTGCATCAGAAGTGAGCGATAGATGGATAGATAGAGTGGCTCTCTATGGAATATAAAGCATTTGCACCAAAGTAAAAGCCAGATCGAAACTAATGGGGTCTTAAATTCACCGAAGATAAATTAGAGGGCATCTGTATTGCTGCACAGCGGGTAAACGCTGGTAAAGAGCTTTAATGGTGTTGCCAGCTGTAAATAAGCATTCAGGGGAGAGTCGAATGGCACTGAGAAAGCACAGAAATCACCGTAGGGTAAGTGAAAGGATTTTGCACTAAAATATGATAATAGGAATCTTCTGGAAGAGAAAATTTTATTGTATGCCATTACACGTGACTGGGATTTTCCACAAAATGCTATTTTAATTTATTTCTGGATTAATTTAAGCTTACTTTGAAAGGGTATATATTTTATACAAAACTTTTGATAATTTTTGATTACCCCTACATTATGTTATCAAGGTACATTATATGTTAGATATTAGTATGAATATATTGTCAGCTTAATGAGGAAATTTTCTTAAGCACGAAGAGGGTATATATTTATCTCGACTTTATCAAAGCTTTTCATTTTAGTTTTCCCCTTTCTCTTTAATATTCCTTGAGAACAGTCATTTTTTAAATAATAACAATAAATGATACAAGTTACTTTTACTGCAATTTTATTAATATCGTGTTACTCTTTGATTATTCTGTATTAAAATGTTGATAGATTGTGTAATCAGAACTAAATTTCATTCTCCAGACAAAAAACAAGAATCAGTATTAGACTGATTATAACTCTTTGAATTAGCGACCAAATATTAACTGTATTCTAACAGGTTATATAATTATAGTTTTTCAACGTTCAATACATATTGTCATTTGAGATCGTATTAACGTTTAACATTGAAGTCACTTTTTTTTGTTATATAGGCTATTATTTAGGACACAATTATAACATATATGCATCCCTGTGTTATTTAGCTTTTATACTTAGAACACTTCGTAGAAGTTATTAAGTCTAACTTTAACTAAATGTGGGCAGCTGGTATTGAACTACTACTAGCACAACAAAGGATGTAACGGTAAACACCAGTTATTTGTTCACACACATGCATTTATATATACATACAATCATACATATGTATGTCAGTGTGTATACAGGGTGTCCCGAAAGGTCTTTTACAAACTTAACATGCTGGTCTGTCATATTACGATGAACAAGATTTACATAGAAACGTGTCTGAAAATGAAAACTTCGACCTCTAGAATGCTGTGATCACGAGTGTGGAGCAGGAGAAAAAATATGATATCGACAGTGGTGTTAATAGGATTTTTACTACAGATGAGGATTACATCACTGCAAATGCTCAAAATTGTTTCCCTCCGCCACAATGCACGTTTCACAACGTCGGCGCATGGATTCACGAACCCGTTCAATTTGGCCAGGAGTGTCACGGACACGTGCTGCCGCTTCAGAAATCCTGGCGATAAGATCCGTGCCCGATGTTAGGGTGTCTCGTACACCATGGTCTTCATGTATCCCCACATGTAGAAATCCATGGGAGTCAGGTCGGGGGATCACGGCGGTTCGCCTCTACCGATCCAGCGATTTTCCTGCAATTATTGCCCTCTAGCGGTCACAGTTTGCATTTTCGGACACAAGTTCCTATGTAAATCTTGTTCATCATGATATGACAGACCAGTATGTTAAATTTGTAAACGACCATTTGGGACACCCTGTATATATATAATATTTACACAAACATTATATATATATATATATATATATATATATATATATATATATATATATATATATATATATATATATATGTATGTATGTAATATATCAAAATTATTACAATTAAAATATCTCTCAAAAATTCTCATTTTTCCCTTCACAGTTCTTCCATATCTATTTTTAAAGCCACAAAAATCTTATCTAAAGTAGTGTCCGTATCTTGCATTCTTTGAACCCATTTCCTAAAGCTAACTCTGATATAAATTCAAATTTTCTACCCAGTCGCCACATTTCCCAGCTGTACCAGGCAAATGACCTACATTTTCCACTGATAAAAGGTTATTTTACTGTTAAGAACGCTGACTAAGCTACTGGCTCTTTGAGATCATTATCAGCTTCATCTCGCTGTGGGAATAGACACGCTTATTCGTACATAACTCTTAGAGGAGTCAGAACGTAAGAAACAGTGGTTTAAGAATCGAACAATAAAAGGAGTTAATGTGGAGTATGGATCCCTTCTTACAAATATAAGAGCTTCACATCGGGATTTCATACTAAAAATAAAGTAATTTATAAGTTTCTGGGACAACGAGTTCGACTCGTTTAGCAACGATGTTTTTAGTCCCTGGTTGTTAGTAGGAAGATTTAAGCAAAGCTTCTTTAAGTCATGGCTAGTTGTTTTGGTTTGCTAGTTGATTTAGAGTACTACTATCTATTTTTTTTTGCTACACTGGTGCTAATGAGAATGGGATCTAACCGAACGGAACATCTATGCCAGTAGGGGGATTCGGACCCACAAACTCTGGTACAAAAGAACAGCACCCTATCCCTGCTGCCTTCTTACGATCCAGTCGTTCTGTAGATAATCTACCAAACTGAAAATTCGTTTTTCAGTAACAGAGTAGTAAGTAATACTTTAAAAAATGGTATCGTTTGAAAAGTGCTATTTATTTTTTTATTAACCGTTTGCACTCGAGGGCTCCAGAGCGGAGCCATTTAAAATTTGTCTTCAAACTCGAAAGCTCCGCTAGGAGACAATGCAAAATAATGTGTTTTTACGATTTCTTTTTGTTTTTATGTTAAAAGCTGAAAATTACTTGCATTGTCTCCTTAGCGAAGCCCTCGAGTTTTGAAGACAAATTTTAAACGGATTCACTTCCTTGAGTGCAAAGGGTTAATATCCATTCTCCGTGGTTTGGTTTTGGCTTTGGAGCGCTATGGTCTAACTTTTGCAACACGAGGGCTAATGAGACCAGGACCTACTGCTTAAAGCCGATTCCGAACGGCTACGAACATCCTTGCCATAGTGGGATTCGAACCCACGAACTCCGGTTCCGAAGGCCAGCACCCTAACCATTCGGCCATCGTTCGGCCCATTCTCCGTATAGAAGAGAAATTAGTAAACAAGAAACAAAATAAAAAAATAGTGCTATTTCTTAATTGAAAAAAAATCAGGAGAGGAATACTTCTAATGATATCATTGTCTTTTCATCTATTATTAAATGAACGACTATATTTATTCAGAATAAATTATCTAACATCCTAACGATACTGTGGGTTTCACTTGAGTTATTCAAAAATATGCGAGAAAAGACGGGTTCGACTTTCGGATCTCCGAAATTCCTTTCGGAGCTTAATTACACAAAATTAATAAGCACTACATCCCGAAATATAAGAATTTAGATCCCATCAAAAGAGCGAAAAGTGTATAAATTCCGTTCCCATCTTAATATCTTGTCCATGGGGGGAATGAATTTACAGCTTCCCCCTACTTCTGTTCTTCATTTCGGCTTTGAAATAAGGAAAGGCGTGAGAAATTTCACTTCGATAGGGCGTATTGCTTCACGAATATGGCAGTTTGCGCATTCCTCTTTCGGGACATTAATCCCTTGGTGCGTGTTGCAAGAGAACGATAGATCGTGTCAACTATGGCTGTCTACGGAATGCATGTTCTGCAGTAGCTGCTGCGGCTGGGATATGTACTAATGGGCTCTTAAATTCACTAAGGACAGATTATTCGATGGCGTTTAATATGTCGCGAACGGTGCTGCATCCGGGCTCGGAAGTAGGGTATTAAACCGCATATAAACATCCCGAGAATGAAAACAAGGAGAAAGCTTAAAATGAAAGATTCAACTTAATAGTTGATGCAAGATAATAGAAATTATCTGGGGAGTAATTCCGTTTTATAGATACTCTCTCTCTGACCATGGAAACTCACATTAACCCTTAATGTCCGAGTTATATATTAATGAACGTAAACATTAATGAATATATTAAATGATTTTATTACGAATGGCAAAGTAAAAACAAATATTAAATTTAAACATTTTTGAAAATGCCCAGCCTATTTTAAGTGACCGGGTGTCATTTCAAACATCATGGGTTGTGATTTATAACCCCCCCTCTTCGATATACAGTTTTTTTAGCGTCACATGTAAACACAATTCTGTAAATAGACACTGTTTAATAAATAAAGCTATTTGTCATGATTTTATTTTATGCGCCTGCAAAAAAGTTTATTTATGCACGAGGCTCAAAAATTACGAAAATTATATTATTCAAGAAATATGATTATATTTATTCAACATAATTTTTCTTTTGCTTTTAGTTATGAATGATAATAAGTTTTCAGAGAAACCCTTAATGTCCGGGTTTTTCACATTAACCCTTAATGTCCGAGTTATATATTAATGAACGTATACATTAATGAATATATTAAATGATTTTATTACGAATGGCAAAGTAAAAGCAAATATTAAATATAAACATTTTTGAAAATGCTCAGCCTATATTAAGTGACCGGGTGTCATTTCAATCCTCATGTTTTGTCATTTATAACCCCTCCTTCGATATACAGTTTTTTTAGCCTCACATGTAAAAACAGTTCTGTAAAGGGACCCTGTTTAATAAATAAAGCTATTTGTCATGATTTTATTTTATGCTCCTGCCTAAATAGTTAATTTATGCACGTGACACAAAAATTACGAAAAATATATTATTGAATAAATACGAATATATTTTTTTAATACAATTTTCTTTTTTTTCATATAGTTATGCATGCTAATAAGTTTTCAGAGAAAAATAACGGATTAATAACTAAAATTTATTTCCTTCATTAGTTTAGTGATACATCTTAACATGTTTCAGCAAGAACAGGATTTATGTTCTGATAGCTTTACATTTATAACCACCTACAAAAGAGCTATAAAATTAATTTTATCTAGAAATACGTACAAGTTGGTAATTAAACTGAAAAAATTGGCCTTGTTGTATGTATTCTTAGAATTTTTATCTTAATATAAAATATTTCAAAAGTTCCTAAGACGAAAGGTTGACAATCAGCAAAACAAAACTGTACAACTTTTTCTTATATATTAATATTTTTTTTACAAATTTACATTCTAGCGTTAAGTATTAGATAACTATTTTCTATAAGAAATATAAAACATTGTTCAAATACTTTTGGTTACTATAAAACGTTTGTTCGTGTAAATAAAATCTTTCATTATAAAATCTGTATATAATAAGTATTATCTATTTTAAATCATAACTTAATATTATATACTAAATAAATTTGAAAATTTTTGAATTACCTGTAGTAGAATTTATGTATATAACATATGTATTTAATTATGTATATAGTAGAATTTATGTATATAATCTTAAATTCAAAATTCCTTTGAAATATTTTATTGGTTTGGTTTGGTTTGGAAGGCTATGGTCTACTTACTATTTTACGAGGGCTAAGGAGACCGGAACCTACAGCTTAAAGCCGATTCCGAACAGCTACGAACATCCATGCCACATGTGGGATTCGAAGCCACGTACCGGTACCGAATGCCAGCACCCTAACCAATCGGTCATCGTACGGAATTTTTTAATGGAGATTGAGATAATAAAATAGTCGTGGTTTAAGTTTAACTAGTTCTTTTATGTACACACACACACACACACACACACACACACACATATATATATATATATATATATATATATATATATATATATATATATATATATATAATTATTATATTTTATTTATAATTTTGAAACAGTATGAATTAAAAGAGCAAATTATGATCAAATTATAAATGAAATCGTAGGGTTATGAAATCAATTATTAGTGCATTGTAGGAACCCTCCTTAACATAATTAGGAAATCAGATATGACTGACATGTTGACTGGAAATTAATTTCAGCGAGCAATATATTCAGTCGCGTAATAATTTAGACTGGATAATAAGCGATGACTATTTATAACCACATACATACCCTCAGAAGCGCTCATAACCGCCATTTTCTTTGTTCGTGGCGGAGACACGCGCAGAGTGTGTTCAGAGTTCCATGTCCACGCACTGACTGAAACTTATCTGTTTGCAAGCTCATCAAATAGTTCAAAAAATGCTTCCGCTTGACCGGATTATCCTAAAAGCTTGCGCGAGCGTGGGTTTTTTTTCATTTATTTTATTATAATACAAAAGTTCCCTTTTCAAAATCGTTTTATAACTCACTTAATTTCTAACTACCCCTTTTTTTAGACCTGACACACACACACACGCACACACACACACACACACACACACACACACACACACACATATATATATATATATATATATGTATATATATATATATATATATATATATATATATATATATATATATATATATATATATATATATATATATATATTGTAACGTACTGGAAATAAAGTAGGCGAGGCCTTCAATGAAACAGGCTAGAATTTTAGGTATTCTTGACTAAATATTTTATTCAATAGAATAAACTATGTACAGCTATGTACAAATTCAGTAGATGATAACATTCAGGGATCTCGCACAGAGATAATATGCACACACAAGGATGCGTGGGATTCCGGAACAGTATGGCTAGGGCTTTCAATCACAAGAGTTGGAAACTCATTAGTGCCGGGACTAATGCTGACACGATCACTCCGTCTGTCGATTAGCACGGTTGGCTTTCACAGCAAGTTCGGAGGTTCCGAGTGCGTATCACGCTGGGATTCGTGAAGAAAACACAGGATGCAAGTCGATCCAAAATTAGAGTGC
>CM063504.1:70653661-70676161 GCA_032207245.1 Pardosa pseudoannulata
TAGTGTGGAGGGGCCTTTACATAAATTCTTTCCATTTATGTATCGATATTTTGCAGAAGAAAATATATCTATATCTTTAACCTTTTAATTTATTTATATTCAAATGATTAAAAAAAATGAAATTGTTAACAATCAAAAATACTACTTCTTGTTAATGATTTATTATTTTCAGAAACTCCTTATAAAAATTCTGCTTCGCTATTTTACATAAGGAAATATATTTCCACTCTGTGTTTTAATTTATTTATATTAAAATACTTTTAAAAACATAATTATTTCTAAGAAAATATTAATTACTCTTTAAGGATTTATTTTTTCATAAACTCTTTACTTAAAATTCTATCCATTTCTGTACCGCTATTTTACAGGAGGGACTATATCTCTAATCTTCTTTTTATTTAATTTTTTACCAGCGAACGATTTTATAAAAAATAAAATTATTCATAAGAAAAAACTCGTTATTTGGTCATGATTTATTATTTCTTTAAATCTTAATGTAGCCTTCACACTATGGCCGATTCTTCACCACTTTCTGATGGTGACCTTGGACGATGGCTTACGGGTTGCATCCACACAGTGGACCACTAAATGAGCCGATCGGGTGGATTCATCCATACGGTCTACTGCGCCTTTAGTTGCGCATTTGGCTGTTTTTGATCTTTGGGGAAAAACGGCCCTTCCGCCAAGACCAATTTATCGTCTACCACCGTCGACCTCGATAAGACGGTGGTAATGGCAGTGGACCATAGTGTGGAGGGGCTTTTACATAAATTCTTTCCATTTTGTATAGATATTTTACAGAAGAATATATATCTATAAAGTAAATGTAAAGTAAAAGTCTTAAATACATTAAATACATTAATAAAAAATACATTTTACTTTATTTATATTCAGATTTAAAAAAAAATGAAATTATTAACAACAAAATACTATTTCTTGTTAATGATTTATTATTTCCAGAAACTTCTTATTAAAAAATTTTCAATTTCTGCTTCTTTATTTTACATAAGGAATTATATTTTCAATCTATGTTTCAATTCATTTATATTAAAATACTTTTAAAAAATATATTTATTTCTAAGAAAATATTAATTACTCGTTAAGAATTTATTTTTTCATAAACTCTTTACTCAAAATTCTATCCATTTCTGTACCGCTATTTTACAGGAGGGACTATATCTCTAATCTTTTTATTTTTTTTTACTAGTGAATGATTTTATAAAAAATAAAATTTATCACAAAAAAAAACTCGTTATTCTCTAATGATTTATTATTTCCCAAACACTGTGCTTAAAATATTTTTCATTTCTCTACTGCTGTTTTATAGAAGGGAATATACTTTAATAAGTTTTTTTTATTTCTATTTTACCAGCAAACAATTTTATAAAAAATAAAATTATTCACAAGGAAATATAGTTCCTTGTTAATGACTTGTTATTTTATAAATTCCATACTAAAATTCTATTTCTTTTTGCTCCACCATTTTACAGACGGCCATATATTTGTAATCTGTATATTACTTTATTTACTTTCAAACTAATGTTTCATATTTATCACATGAAATCCGGATGATTAAAGACTTTTCTACCTTTTTCCTTTTAACGATGTCGCATGGAACCCAACGAAAATTTTGCATGGAAATTAGAACTGTGAATCCCAGACAAACAATTTTTTTAGAAGAAGTATGCAAAAACAACTCTTCAGACATGGTGGTCTAGACACGAGAGAAATAAAGAGAAGATTACATTTTGTTCCTGCTATATGCTTAATGAGTTACAGCATTCTAATGCATCCATTTTCAATTTATGCTTCTCTCCCACATTCTCTCTCTCTCTCTCTAATGGACCGAATTGTACTATGTTTAATCATGCAATATATATATATATATATATATATATATAGATATGTATATATATGTGTGTGTGTATATATATATATATATATATATATATATATATATGTATATATATATGTGTATATATATGTGTATATATATATGTGTATATATATATGTATATATATGTATATATATGTATATATATATGTAAATATATGTATATATATATATATATATATATATATATATATATATATATATATATATATATATGTGTGTGTGTGTGTGTGTGTGTAATTCAGTAATTATAAAACTGATGGACAAGGAGAAAGCTAAACAGCTATCACTAATAAAAATGGAGTCGGCCGACATTGAAGAGAACGGCACAATTCGAATTAGAAAGAAGATTAAGAAAATTTCTAGAAATGCTGAAGGTTGTTGAATACCAACCTTATTTTATTATTATTCTTCTTTTGTTGGTTATACCAACAAAATAAGAATTGTTGATTAAATGATATAAATTTTACCCCAAACTGTATTAAGAGATTATTTGTACTGAGGTATGCAATGTCATTGCATTGTTTTATTTAGGAAATGTATAATTATCACTTATAAAGTTCAATATTTTGTGTTGAAATATCTTATAAAATTTTAAAACCCTTATATCCTGAAAACCTGTCTACAAAAAAATATTTACTTCCTACTCGAAATTAGAGATATATAATTTTAACAATATATGTACACACGCAATTCTATATGCATGTAAATATATATTTATAGATGTACCTATATGTACATATACACAATCACATGTAAGTTCTGTTTTGTTCTAACGCATACTTTGAAACTTATTCTACTATTCATATATCTCTTCAATATTAAGGTTTTCTTTTCATAGTCTGTAGTTCGGTCAAAGAAGGAAACGTTAATAAAAGCGGGATAAAAACAGAGATTTATTTATTTGGAGAAAGAAGAAGTTTAAATAGCAGGCTACAGTATTTTGAAATGTTCTCAAGGAAAGACAGATGTAATTTTAGGTGCAATTTAGTCCAATTTATTCTTGCAATAATTGTTATTTAGGAAAATTTAGTCGTTTCTTTCATTTGGAAAACGGACATTGAAAGAATTGTATGAATGTAAGCTAATTAAATCATATCCTTGTTGCAGTAAACCCCTATGGGTGTAATTTTAATTGAATTTTTCTATTGTCCCTTGTCTGTTCCCTTTTCTGTTATCTATTTTCTTATATAAGACAAGCACATAGCCCGTCATAAGACGGAATCAGTAAAATTTCAGATTTCCAGAATTATAATTTACCCTATGAGGCAGATAAAAATATGGTTTGTTTTTTAGCTGAGAATTATCTGGCACAAGCTCAATAATTTCTTTATCCTCACAAATCGTGAATGCAGTTTAGAATCCCGCTGAATTCATTTAGAAAGATAATTGAAAGTTTTCTTAGCTAAGTGGAAATTATCGTTAAGTTCTTCCCAATTTTTCTTGTCAAAGTAATTAATGGAAGTAAAGAAATGAAACTATCTTTTTCCCTCTACACTGGTAGGTGCAATTTGTTGTTAATACCGGGATAAAATTGTTATTTCAACAAAAAGTAACTGATGATTATATTTAAAATTATCCCATATGTACCTAATCTATAAATTGAATTCATTTAGAAGATGAATTCGATTAGAATTCATCAATTAATGGAAGTAAAGAAAGGAAACTATCTTTTCTCCTATACACTGGTAGGTTTAATTTGTTGTTAATACCGGGATAAAATTTTTATGGCAACAAAAAATAATCCATGATTAAATTTAAAATTATCCCATATGTACCTAATCTAAAAATTGAATTCATTTAGAAAGATAATTCAAAATTTTCTTAACTATGTCGAAATTATCGTTAAGTTTTTCCCGATTTCTTTTGGCAACAGTAATTAATGGAAGTAAAGGAATGAAACTATCATTTCCACTACACCCTGGAGGTAGATAGAATTTGTTGTTAATACCGGTGATAAAATTTTCATTGCAACAAAAAATAATCGATGTTTAAATTTAAAATTTTCACATATGTACCTAGTCTATTATTTAAGCTAGATATAAAAGAAAATTATTAATGTAATATTTAAGTTCAGTGATAACACGTATGAAAATAATACAGCTGATATTTAAATAATTTAAAATATGAAATGATTCAATGAGATGGTTAAAGGAATGACGTCATAATGCTAGAAAAAAATGTTATTTTTACCTATTTATTATGTGATAAATTGATAAATTTAATCGGCTGCTCTTAAAGTGAGGCTTGATATAATGTCATTAAACACTTGAAAAGTGGGGAAGGGGTCGATTTCAAACGTTTTAAAGATGATGCTTTGAATTTTGCTAACTTTAACTCCAGGTCCAACCGCTTCATAAATTCGAGGACAGACAGACTTAGGTTATTATTATATAGGGGATTATATAAGACATAATTTAGATATAATCTTGAGATTATATAAGATTATATAATTGTTATATAAGAGTATTAAACATTATTTTTAATATTGTGTCCCTTTTTTAATTTCTATTGTTTAAGTTATATCAATGACAGACGAAGGTCAATAAATATATATTTTTTATCTATTCATGTTTTCTTTTCATACTAAGCAAATTATGTATATAGTGTTTACTGGTTCGTTTTGTTACTTACGAAGAAATAAGTGAGAAAATAATAACTATTGCTTATTACATTAAAAACTTTTTATATATGTTTTTAGGCTTCCATGTGCTTTCTCTGTATGTCCTCTAACAGCCTATTAGCTGAAAATCACGCACAACTACTTTGGGTAATTTATTAAAAAAAGTCTCAAGATATTTTTTAATGAGATTAAAGCATCGCTCTTAAGACCACTTCTACACTAATCTTGAATGTCAAAAACAAACAAAGAATAAAAGTAAGTAATAAGCATTGAACCCTTACAGCATCTTTTCAGCAATATTTTTTTTTCCAGCTCGAGAAGTAAAAGAAAAACAAATTTTCTTCATCCGCTGCTTATACGGTTAGCATTTTAGATGCTAATTACTTACTGGAAAGTCGGCTTAAAGAATAATTGCTTTTGTTGTCTCTTTGAATTTATTCTTTTTACTTCATACTGCTACGGAATATTTTCCCCTTTAGAGAATATTCATCAATTAAAGAAATAAACAGAAGAATAGATCAGCAGAATCTTCCTGATTTAAAGAACAAAGAGTAAGTGTTTGTTGTGCGATATGCGAGCGTGCTTTGTGAAAGGTCGCTGTTTTCTAAAAAAGCAAATTAGAAGGATACATATAAAAAGATAGAATTTTTTTGACAACATATAGATTAAAATAGAAGTTCTGGTAAGTACTTATTAAAATTGTATTTACTGAAAACTTTTAACAAACGGATTAGTAGCATTCTTTTTTAGAAATCAATCAATTACAAATGTTTTGGCTTTTCACGAGTGTCTCCTCTATTGATTGGAATGCTAAAGCCATACATCAGATTGTGATGATATCATTTGAAGCATTAAATTGAGCCTTGTATGACAGTATTTTCGTGATTTGATGGAATTTAACGCCGTCATCTGTCATAATTTATTCGATTTCCCTAAAAGATACCTAAGCAATAATCTACATCATGGTGAAATACACTGTTAAAGTTTTAATAGTAAGAACTAAATATAGTATTAGCTATAGTATAAATTAGGAGGAGACATATAAAAAGATCGAAATTATTCTGACAACATATATATTAAAAAAGTCTCTCTACTAAGTACCTAATAAAGTTGTATTTACTGAAAATTTTTAAGAAACTGATTAGTAGTATTCTTTTTTAGAAATCAATCCTCTATTACAAATGTTTTGGCTTTTCACGAGTGTCTCCTCTATTGATTGGAATGTTAAAGCCATACATCAGATTGGGATGATATCGTTTGAAGTATTAAAATGAGCCTTATCTGACAGTATTTTCGTGATTTAGGGAATTTAACCCCGTCATCTGTCACAATTTATTCGATTCCCCTAAAAGATGCCTAATGATCTACATAAATAATTTACATAAGGGTGAAATACACTGTTAAAGTTTTAATAGTAAGAACTAATTATAGTATTAACTATAGTATAAACTAGGATGATACACATAAAAAGATCGAAATTATTTTGAAAACATATAGATTAAAAATACTTTCTACTAAGTACCTATTAAAATTGTATTTAGTGTACATTTTTAACAAACTGATTAGTAGTATTCTTTTTTAGAAATCAGTCCTCTATTACAAATATTTTGGCTTTTCACGAGTGTCTCCTCTATTGATTGGAATGTTAAAGCCATACATCAGATTGTGATGATATCGTTTGAAGTATTAAAACGAGCCTTATCTGACAGTATTTCGTGATTTGATAGAATTTATCCCCGTCATTTCTCACAATTTATTCGATTTTCCGAAAAGATACCTAAGTAATAAACTACATCATGGTGAAATACACTGTTAAAGTTTTAATAGGGAGAACTAAATATAGTATTAGTTAATAAGAGTTACAAGCATAATAACAAAGCATTATGCGTAATATAAGACGTAGATTATTCAAATAATAATTAACTATAAAATAAAATAAAGAATGATTAGATAGTGTACATTTCGTTTTACAAGAAAAACGATAAAATAAAGGCACAGATAAAGTAAAAATTTTGATTTGAGTTTTTAGTTATGCCGCTTGCAAATAGTCACTACTAGTTTAAAATCTTTGCAATTGGGACTCCAAGGTTTGAATTATCAAAACTGGTTTTATTTTTTTTCCTACCTCCTCTCAAATTTGTTATGACTGAATGTTATACTGTCGTCGAAATTGAACCTTTATGCAAAATTTCAAATCTCTAGCTATCCAGGAAGGTAGTTAAAAATTAATTTCAAAATATCAACTGACACACAACTGGAAGTTAAATAAAAACACTTAAAAATGTCATATTTTTTACAAGAGGTTTACTTTAATATAATAAAAAAAATTAAATCTTAAATTTTTTATTTTTTATTTTTTTTTAATTTTAAAACATTAAATACCTTTAAAGTTTCAAGTTTACTGAATAAAAAATATTTTAGCTTCTTTTTTACATAAAAATTTAGTCTAAAATTTAGTCCTAAAGTTATCTTGTTATCAGATAAATTTATTTTAATGTATCTATTGTATATTCTTTAAAATAAATATATTTTGTAACGAAAACACTAAAGAATTTTTGTCATATTGAAGAACTTGTGAAAAATTTATTCCAAAATAATTATAGATTTCTATTTATTATCAACTGAAAAAGGCATTTATCATAAAAATATATCGATCCTAAAAGTGATATATACTTTCTTCTGCCTTGTATGTGTTAACACGTTAACCCACACTGTTAAGGCTACAGTTATCCTTGATAAGCCACAAGAGTGAATTCATATTACACCTTTTATATCAAAGATCCCTTTGGGATTTTTAGCAGCAGTGGTCTCCAATTTGTGTCACAGGAAAGAGACAGGAAGGAAATTCTACTCTTCTCTTCACAAATGGGGAAGGTATATACAGAACCAATTACCCATCAAAAAGAAATGGCAGTTAAAAAGCTGTAAATTGATACGTTCTGCCACCGGAAAGGAAAATCCCAACCGGTATTTTTGTAAGCCAAAATGGATATGGAAGTTAATAAATTATTAACAACGATTGCTTGATATTTATATGATATTAAAATAGCTAAAACACGAATTTCTCTCAGACTCATTGCTGATAAAATAAATTTATTTAGTGAATTGAGAATAATAAATACTTATTTGCTGTTATATATCACCATCGACAATTCCACTTTTATAATCACTAGTCACAATCACGGGGAACTCTGGCTAAATGAAATAATTTCAAATTTTATTCAGTACCTAAAAGTGCATTATGTTATTTTCTAGGTCAGTGGTTCTTAAAGCATGACCTTCGGAACCTTAAGGTGTCTAGGCAGCGGCTATGCGAGATATTATATAATTACCAGAGCTGGGTTAGCTCAGTCGGCAAAGAAAACGATCTCGTAACCGAGTAGTTGCGGGTTCGGTACCCGAGCTGACCTAAGATCCGCCGTATTCATTAAAGGTGACTGGGACAAGTGAAATATGTTCGTGGTCACAATATCCTCCAAGTTCTTAATCAACACCTCTGGGGGTGGCAGGCCAAATCTATGGGTCTTCTGCTTAGTCCCTGCTTCAAAATTGCGAGGACCTACTTGAGCCAAGTCATTCTTCCATCTTAATGGTGCTCATTAAAACGAAAGGCGCACCACTTGGCCTTAATACGAGAGCTTTCAGGCTCAATCGTGCTTGGTTTGTTAAAGTGGCATGAGAAACAAAACAAAAAAACCCATATATTTATCTTCTTGTTCATATGAATATTAAAAAGAAAATTATTTTGTGATATTGATCAGCCTGTCTATTTACCCATTTATGCCATAGGTTAAACTTTTTTCATTAAAAAGAAAATTTTTAATTTCTGTATTGAAAAATATTTAATTTTTTTTATCTTATTAAGAACTATTTGAGGTACCCGATGTTGATCAGGTAAAATTATTTTACTTAGATTAAAGTTCATTATTTAAATTGCAGGTGAATTCGGTAAAATTTTACGAAGGTCTAATAAAACTGTAAATGTTTTAAATATAAAATAATTATTACATTTAATGCAAATTTTAAGTTTACACAATGTTTGAAGTTAGTCTGTCTGGAGAACAAACAAACAAAAAAAATCCGATTTGCCGAAGAAAAAGCACTGTTTGCTGTGGAAAGTGTGCAAAGATTATATGACAGTTTACGATGGCATGAAACGTTTAAAAGAAAAACATTTTTAAAACCCATGAATTTTAAGAAAATATTTTAAAGACTTGAATAAAGCCGTTTGTTACATACACAAATTTAGAAAAAAATTGAGACGTTCGGTTAAAACATCAATGAAGTTATTAAATGTTTAAGTAGAATTTTAAGAATTTTTAAATCGCAGTTAAAAAATGTGGAAATTGAAGTACATAGCTCAATAAAGAAAATTTTGCACTTTTAAATGATGCAAGAACGAACCGAATAGAAAAATTACAAATATATACAAGGGGAATTTAAAAATTTGCTTAGTAAAAATGTTCCAAAATTGACCTTCCGAAAAATATTTGTAGAATAATAAAAACCATTATATGTATATCGTGCGACAGATAAATATTTGGGCTGTGCAATTCAGTCCATATTTTTGGCCTAACTTCTTCTAGAGCTAACAAAATAAAATTATTAATAATCCGAAACTTCAGGGAAACATCTTCGCGCCTGTTTTCTCAGCGAGCGCTGTTGTAAATTACACTTTAAAGGGTGAAGAAATTATCAATCTTAAGGTTTCAATTAATATCTTCATTAATTAAAGTTCCAGGAAAATTTAAAATAAGCAGTGTCCTCTTTTTAAAATTATTGTACAAAATGTCTTCGGATCAAAACAAAACTGTAGACGAAGTTTCGGGACATACAACAAAACAGTATTTCTTCTTTTCTTAACTGATTTTCCATCAAACAAGATTATGGTTATCTAACATTATATTTTACAATTATTTATCCAAACTTTTTAGCATAATTGTTGGAGGTATATGCTGAAAATATTGTAAACCACCTTGTATTTACCAACACAGTGAGCTACTTCATAGATAGAACTGTTCTTATAAACCATAAATGTAAGTTCACATTTCAACTTTTATGTTAAGGATAATTGTAGAACGGTTAGCAACATTGAGTTCTTATTTGTCTTACAGGAGAAAAACTGTGTGATCGTACTCATTTCCACCCAAATGGAGAAGGTGGAAACATAGTCAATAATCCATTTAATGAAGTAACAAGGTGTAGTGGAACAAGTCGATTCTAAAGTTACTTTATCCCATTAAAACCCTCTTTTCTGTCTTGGATATATGAACATGGTGGCTGATATCGTTATCTCTAGAATTACCTTTGATAAACTAAAAGAATCAATTCACATTTTATCTTATATATTAAGGATCTCTTCTGGGCTTTTAGCATCAGTGGACTTCTATTTCTGCCACAGAAGTAAGAAACGAGGGAAATTCTCGTTTTTCTTTTTTCCCAAATGAGGATGTAAAAATAAAACCAATTACCCGTCAAAAAGGAATATGATGTTAAAAAGCTGTAATTTAATATATTCTGTCATAATGTAATCTATTTTGTTAAGACAGAATAGAGATTGAATATAACTATTAACAGTGATATATACTTTGCTTAAAAGAAGATCAAGATAATTCAATATTTTATTTTACTGTTAATAAATCAAAATTTTTAGCTTTACTCTTCAAGGTATACACCAAAAGTAAAACTAAATTTAAAATGGTTGACTCTAAATGTACTATATTTCCTTAAAACCACTCTCCTTCTACCTTGTAATACCAACTCTGTGTACTACTTCGTTATAGAGTTACCTCCCGATAAGCCATAAGAGTGAGTTCACATTACAGCTTTTATGCTAAGGATCATCTCCCTAAGGGACTTTTAGCAGCAATGGGCTCCTATTGATGCCACAGGAGAGGAACATGATATAAATCCTGCTCATCTTTTCACAAATGGTGATAGTCGGAACGGAATCAATTACCCATCAAAAAGATGTAGCATGTTAAAAAGTTGCAACTTGATTTGTTCTGGTCTGACATTCTATGGAGGGGGGAGATGTAATCCTATATACAAGACAAAATAGAGATGGAAGCTAATGAATTATTAGCTCTGATTTCTTCATATATGGTATTTTATTTCAAAGTACATCCTGATGTTTCTACATAATATTTTACGAGCTTCTTCTCTCATAGATTTAGGGCTTAAGTAATTAAGGCTCTTAACAAAATGTTATGTTTATTTCAAATTTCATATTAGTTTTAAATTGTATTGCACTAAAAATACATGAAATTTCTAAAGTAAAACTACTTATTATCATAACACATTTGCTTAAATTTAGTTTTAATATCAACTTACGAAATATAATCTAAAGAATTAAATGCAAAGGTATAAAAGAATATATTTGGCGATTTATTTTTGCGTACACTAATGGAAAAGCATATGTTTTTTTTTATCAGATCATTTACATTTAACTAAAGTTTAAAGAAATTAATATATTACTCATCTGACATAGATATTAAATACTTTTTTAATCAATAACAATATTACAAATAAGATTGGCATTCATAATTTGAGTAAAAAATGGAGCATTTAAAATCAAAATGAAAGAAATATCCAAAAGTAAAATTAAGAAAATGAAATAATTGATGTAAATATGGTCAAAAAAGCAAAGAAAATCATATTTTTTGAAAACACATTTTAAATGATACCAGAGAAATTATATTACTTAAAAGACTTTAAGTGATTTTAACTCGTTATAAAAAGGAAAATATACCAAATACCCCTAAAATATAGTCTCCAAATGAAATTTAGATTAAAAAAGCGTTTTCCCCCACGCCCCTGACCTTCGAACAATTTAATCGGACTTTCACCGTTCCAAGATTGACCTAAATCACCATGCAAAATTTTATCAAGTTTGGTCCAGTTATTTTAGAATGAATTGTGAACATACACACAAGCACAAAAAATTTCATAAAATGTTTTTACATAATATATACAAAATATTTTACATATAAATAATTAACTCCTTAAATAACGCTTTTCAAACAATTTTTAAGAATTTTCCTACGTTTTAGTGTGTATTTTTAATAAGTACATCAAAATATAAAATGTTCTACAAGTATTTAAAAAAAAAAATTACTTAAAGAAAATTAAGGTGAAAAATAAATGGTAAATAATTATCGGAAAACGAATTTATTCGAAATGATTATGAACAATTCTGTCAATGAACGAAGTATTACGAGTTAACTCCCAAAAACTATTTTTCACAATTTTTTTATGACCCGGGTGACTAGTTATAACTAATCAAACTAATAATAAACCAAAGTTTTTAGTGGTTTTATTGAAATTATACGCTTAAAACTTTATTTAAAATCAACAATTAAACGCGAGGAAACTAACCTGTAAAATTGTTTTCACCGTTGCAACATTATACTGGCGGGAAAGATACACACTGTTAAGGGTTTAGTGAAGTAATATATATATGAAATTCCCTATTAAAGAATTCATTATGTGGATATCAAAAATATTATTATTAAATGTAAATTTATGTTTGTAATTTTATTGTATTATTTTATATTTGTTTTAAATTAGTATATTTCTCATGTGTTCAAGAAGTTTATCGTTTAGGTTCAAAAACAATTTAAATCTTCATTCTTGAGTTAAGTTAAAATAAATTAGACTCATAAAATGCTACAATAATTTATAAAAAATAAAGAATAAATTCATAGTAATTTTTTTCAAAACTTTTGATGTAAATATTAATATTTTACTGATAAAATTACTTAAAAATCTGCTGCCTTTAATCAGAATAAGCCTGTGAAATTAATTTTAACGTCTCCAGAACGTCTAATAAAGTTTATAACTTAAAACTTTATGAATATTAGATTAATAAATACTTCAATATTAACAAAAATTAATAAAAATGAGAATTTAAATTTTTACATAACATTTTAAAATATGTAAACTTTTATACATCCTTTATATACATTTTCGTGTAAATATTTCCGTATTTGAAAAAAAGCTTTTCCCATATCAATGACGTAGCAAAGTGGGGGATGTGGGGACCGTAACCCCTTCCCCCATTGAGAATTGATGTATATATGTTTTATATATGTAAGGATTATTGTAGTAATTTGAGATATGAGTTCCCCTTCCCCACGAAAAAACCTTTTGCTACGTCCCTGCCACATATTCTTTAAAAATTTCAATTTCATGTAATAATAATAATAATAATAATATATATATATATATATATATATATATATATATATATATATATATATATATATATATATATATATATATATATATGTATATGTATGTATATATATATATATGTATGTATATATATATATACATTTTATTTAAAAAAAAGTGTAGAATATCTCCGTGTTTTTAATTCTTAATTTTATAAGTTTTGGTTATAAAATTTTCAGAATAATTTTTTTTTTGCTCTGGAATCATTATTTTTGGCATATGAATAAGAAATCCACATTTTAAAACATAACTCTGTTATTTTACTTGATAATTAATAATGGGATCTAAAGTTAAATATGTACTAATTGGTTTTTAAGAGATAAACTTTTTATAAAAAAAATTGTAAAATCCTTATAGTTTAACAGGCAACTGCAGAAATATAGGATGTCGTTTAGTTTAATCCATATGTTGGGCTTTGATTACGCATGTGGCTTCTGAGAGCATCTTCTGTAACCTTCACATAAGCTAGTTCTTTTATTAATTATCATCCAATTATATAGATAAAAGTAATTTGAAAATTAATAAAGTTATATTATTATTTGGTATTTAAACATATAATTTAATTACTGATTAATGTTATAACAAGGTTATTACCCTTATTTGACTGCAAAATATATTTTATGTTGCAACATTTTATGGTAAATAATAAATAAATGATTTAATGTCTTTTTGTATTATTCCTATATAATGTAAAAATTGATAAAACTATACAAAAACTATAATAATTTTACAAAAGTCACATTTATTAGTTCTACTCATGCGGCCTCTTTTATTACTGCTTAATTTAAATGTGACTTCTAGTGGTAAAGTGTTCCTCACTTCTGGTTTAATTAAATCAACTTAATGAAAAAGTAATTAAAATGTTAGCAACATCAACTTTTTGCTATTGCAACTTTTTATGTGAAATAATAAATAAATGATTTAATGTCTTTTTGTATTATTCCTATATAATGTAAAAATTGATAAAACTATACAAAAACTATAATAATTTTACAAAAGTCACATTTATTAGTTCTACACATGCGGCCTCTTTTATTACTGCTTAATTTAAATGTGACTTCTAGTGGTAAAATGTTCCTCACTTCTGGTTTAATCAAATAAATGAAAAAGTAATTAAAATGTTAGCAATATCAACTTTTTGTTATTGCAACTTTTTAAGTGAAATAATAAATAAATGAATCGTTTTTTGTATTATTCCTATATAATGTAAAAATTAATAAAACTATACAAAAACTATAATAATTTTAGAAAAGTCACATTTATTAGTTTTACTCATGCGGCTTCTTTTGTTACTGCTTAATTTAAATGTGACTTCTAGTGGTAAAATGTTCCTCACTTCTGGTTTAATCAAATAAATGAAAAAGTAATTAAAATGTTAGCAATATCAGCGTTTTGCTATTGCAACTTAATTATGTGAAATAATAAATAAATGATTTAATGTCTTTTTGTATTATTCCTATATAATGTAAAAATAAATAAAACTATACAAAAACTATAATAGTTTTACAAAAGTCACATTTATTAGTTCTACACATGTGGCCTCTTTTATTACTGCTTAATTTAAATGTGACTTCTAGTGGTAAAATATTCCTTACTTCTGGCCTAATCAAATCAACTTAATGAAAAAGTAATTAAAATGTTAGCAACATCAACTTTTTGCTATTGTAACTTTTCATGTGAAATAATAAATAAATGATTTAATGTCTTTTTGTATTATTCCTATATAATGTAAAAATTGATAAAATATACAAAAACTATAATAATTTTACAAAAGTCACATTTATTAGTTCTACTTATGCGGCCTCTTTTATTACTTCTTAATTTAAATGTGACTTCTAGTGTTAAAATGTTCCTCACTTCTGGTTTAATGAAATCAACTTGATGTAAAAGTAATTAAAATATTAGCAATATCAACTTTTTGTTATTGCAACTTTTTAAGTGAAATAATAAATAAATGATTTAATATCTTTTTGTATTATTTCTATACAATTGAAAAATTGATAAAACTATACAAAAGCTATACTAATTTTACAGAAGTCACATTTATTAGTTCTACTCATGCAGCCTATTTTATTGTTACTGTTTAATTTAAATGTGACTTCTAGATGTAAAATGTTCCTCACTTCTGGTTTAATGAAATCAACTTAATGTAAAAGTAATTAAAATATTAGCAATAGCTTCAAAATAAACTGAATCCATGCTATGTTTTAATATATTTAATATAAAGTTTTATACACTGAAACTAATTTAACAAAGTATAGATATTTTTGAATTTTGTAGAAATCATTTCTATTCCGTTTAGAGTATTCTATCCTACTTAGTTATAGTATTGAATTTAGTATTGAGAATGAGATTATGTTAAGCTCAAAGAAAATGCCGAAAGAAAATGTAAATAACAAATACCCTTCAGTATAAGATATCTAACGTACGTGTAATTTATTTGTGAGTCAACAAAATTGATTTTGTTTTAAAACAAGCATACATTTAATCAATGATATCTCATAACATTCTTCAATATTTTGCTGCTAAACAGAGCAGATCAACAAGCTTTAACAAGAAAGTCGGACACGTTTAGAAAACGATAAAGCGCTTTAATAATTCACATTTTGCTGAATAATCAGGAAGAAAACTTGCATAAATATTTAATGACAAAACATTTGCTTTTTCATATGTTAACGGAATACGAGTTGTTTATGCTTAGTATGTTAATTGACGAAACAAGTAATCATCTCAAAAATTTATTGAGAATTAATAATTTACTCGGATGACACAAAATACGAGCGGACTAAAAAAGAGATATGAACAAAAATCTTCATTCATAAGTTAACAACTTTATCGGGCAATATTTTATCCAATTTTTAGCTCCTTTATGAATATTTCATTAGTTATGAGGAAAAAGAATATTTAATGCGTGAAATTTATTTTTGCATATTTTGTATTACTCAAATATTACTTATTTTAGAATCAAAGCCCAAATGAATAAAATTGAAGTTTTTATACAAAATTTGAATGAAAAATATGTTTTGGAAAAATGAACACTTTTGCGAAAATATGTTACTTTCATAAATAAATTACTACTAAATAATCTTTGGTATAAAATAAGAATTGTTT
Organism: Pardosa pseudoannulata; assembly: GCA_032207245.1. NCBI lineage: Eukaryota > Metazoa > Arthropoda > Arachnida > Araneae > Lycosidae > Pardosa > Pardosa pseudoannulata. The sequence continues at coordinate 70,669,525 of CM063504.1, forward strand.
TTCATTACAATTTGTGAAATAATATCTTTATTTGAATTCATGAGATACTTAATGTAGTTTATTCCCATGTGACACATTTTTCATTTTATAAAATAAAAACTGAAAAACTTAAATATTAAGTAAATAATAAGTTGTAAAAATTTTAAGCATTTATATTATAAACTCTATCAGTAACGGTTATCTTAAAACTCTTCCTAAGTTATTAATCCCCTTTATAATAATAGCCTAAGTTGTCTGTCCTCAAATTAATGAAGCGGTTGTACCTGGAATGGATAAAGGTATCCATATTGGATTCTATATGAATTAGGATTAGCAATGTTCAAAATCTCCCCTTCCCCCTTTTCTTACATTTAATACCATTATTTCAAGCCCTATTTTCCCCGATTAAGAGCAGGTGATTAAATTTATCAATTTGTCACATAATAAAAAGGTAAAAATAGCATATTTTTCTAGCATTATGATGCCATTTCTTTAACCACCTCATTTAATGATTTCTTATTTTAAATTATTTAAATATCGTCTTCATATTTCTTACGTTTTATCACCGAACTTAGATATTACGTCAATAATTTTCTTTTATATTTGTCTTAAATCATAGATTACATATATGATAATTTAAAATTTAATCATCGATTATTTTTTTGTTGCAATGAAAATTTAATCACAGGAATTAACAATAAATTTTCTCTAATTCCATGGTGTAGTGGAAATAAGTTTCATTTCTTTACTTCCATTAATTACTGTGGCAAAAAAAAAAAAAAAAAAAAAAAAAAAAAAAAAAAAAAAAAAATAATTTGGAATAACTTAACGATAATTTTGACGTAGCTAAGAAAACTCTGAATTATCTTTCTAAATGAATTTAACATGATTCTAAACTTTATTCACATTGTCGGGAGACTTTAGAGGAGTATGAAGAAACACAAATTATTGAGCTTGTACCAGATAATTTTCAGCTAAAAAACAAACCTTTTTTTATCTGCCTTATAAAGTACTTTACAATTCTGGACAATTAAAAATTTTACTGATCAAGTCATATGATGGGTTATATGCTAGTTTAGTTAATACTTGTATAAACGTGCTGAACTACTAAAAACGTGTTTAAATTTGACTTGGTCTGATACACTATAGTCAACACTTTTCTGTTTGAGGATTAATTAAACTGCAACCTACTGTATAACAAAGATGTAGGCAGTTTTATATTTTGATTTTCAGATGTTTCTTGAGTCATATTACGGCATTTCTATACACCTTCTTAACAAAATGAAGACTAAAGCTTGAAATCTGCACAAAAATCTGTAATAAGTATTACTATGTATAAGTATTATCTATTTTAAGGTATTATGTAATTTAATTAAGGAGTCTCATCGCTTACAGGAAATCAGTTTATGCTGAAAGTGAGTCTGTTTTGACTATCATAAATTTTTGAATATTAAATAAAATGATGCAAAAATTTGTGAGATATTTAAGACTTGTTTCATCTGTTATCAAATAATGAAATAATTCTTTTAAGTAATTATAATAAGTTATTCTAGTTCAATCAATATATATAAAATAAAACTATGTTAATACCTATCCGTAAGAATTAAAATATTCTTCTCAAATTAAGCCTAAATTTTCTTCTATGTGTAGGCATTTATATTTTCATTACCTACAGAATGAATAAAGTGAGTCTGTTTTGACCTATCATAAATTTCTAAATAGCAAATAAACTGATGCAAACATTTGACAGATATTCAAGACTTGTTTCATCTGTTACAAAATGATGAAATAATTCTTTTTTAAATGATAATATTATTATATAAAAAATTAATATAATAAGGTATTCTAGTTCAATCAATATATATAAAATAAAACTATGTTAACACCTATCCGTAAGAATTAAAATATTCTACTCAAGTTAAGCCTAAATTTTCTTCTATGTGTAGGCATTTCCATTACCTACACAATGAATTAATATAACTCAGATACATAAACATGAAGGTTATTTTTAATGACTAATTAGTTATAATTTCGTTCTATTTATACTCTTTTTCTAATTTTCACCAGCTTTTGAATTTCTTATATTAAAAAGATTTTTGTATTATTAATTCTGTCTATAGAATGCAGTTTTCCGATCCGTGAAATTTAAGTTATACTTCTTAATAAAAATAATCCTTTTAACTCTTAGTTAATTCTTCTTTCCTAAATTAATTCATTACGCAAACCACAATATAGTATTCTTAAATTCTAATTTATTGATTATTATACAATTTTTCATTATGAATATTTAAGAAAGACTAGCATGTAGTCTGTTATATGACGGGATCAGTAAAGTTTTTAATTTTCCAGAATTGTAAAGTACCCTATGACGCAGATAAAAAAAATGGTTTGTTTTTGGCTAAGAATGATCTAGTACACGCTCAATAATTTGTTGTAATCTTTGCTGACCTCATATTAGTTGCTAACTTTAATTTATCTTGTCGCATTACTTGATAGGATGGACAGCAGAGATTTTAATATTGACAGCGATTATTTTGCAGTACATCAATGATATCCAAAATTTAGTGAATCGATTACAAACTGTGTGGTTACGTATAAAAAACTAACACACAAACGAACTTCATAATTTTCAAAGATATATAACTTAAACGCTAGATATTTATTAGTCCGTGAAATAGACCCGTAGACTTTTATGAAAAGAATTTGTTGTTAATACCGGTGATAAATTTTTTATTTCAACAAAAGATAAAACATGATTAAATTTTAAATTATCACATATGTACCTAATTTATTATTTAAGTCAAATATAAAAAAATCACTTACGTAATATCTAAGTTCAGTAATAAAACGTATGAAAATAATGCAAACGATATTTAAATAATTTAAAATGAGAAATAATTAAATGAGATGGTTATAGGAATGACGTCATAATGCTAGAAAAATATGTTATTTTTGCCTATTTATTATGTGGTAAATTGATAAATTTAATCGCCTGCTATTAACCGGGGAAAATAGGGCTCGAAATAATGGCATTAAATGCTAGAAAAGGGGGAAGGGGTGGATTTCGAACGTTTTAAAGACTACAGTATTTTTTGCTGTGATATGAAGCATATTTATGCCAATTTATTTTAGAATCAGATCGTAGTTTAGTACAAGAGAAATTTTACTCACTTTGAATTTTTGCTAACCCATACTCATTAAGAATCCAATATGGATAATAATCCTCTATCCATCCCAGGTCCATCGGCTTCATAAACTCAAGGTTAGACGGACAGATAACTTAGGCTATTATTATACAGGGGATTATTTCACGATTTTATAAAGGCTAAATAAATCCTTTGATATGTCACAAAATTTTATTCAGTATTAAAAGGTTTAATGTGTATTGTAGCAGTTACACTTCTGGCATGTACCAAGACTTGTCTATAAAGTATGAGATCATATAAAAGTTTTCGATCATACTTTTTAAAATGTAAGAATCTACTCACAAATCAACATACTAAAATTTCAGCATTTTGAATTATCCTTCAGCATTTTGAATTATCCTTCATTAATTCAAGATTAGAAAGACAGATAACTTAGGATATTATTATATAGGGGATTATTTCATGATTTTATAAAGGCTAAATCAAGCCTTTAAAAGTTTTATTAAGTATTAAAAGGTTTAATGTGTATTGTAACAGTTACACTTCTGCCATGTACCAAGACTTGTTTATAAGGTATGAGATCCCTTAAAAGTTTTCCGTCATACTTTCTAAAATGTAAGAATCTACTCACAAATCAAGCTGCTAGAATTTCAGCATTTTGAAAATTATCCTTATGTCACGTATGTCTTTGCGCAATAAGAGCAAATCATTACTGCTTTCTCGGAAGGTCTGCCCGACAAGGCCCTTTCTGTCAAAGAAGTAGTTCAAATATCTGCCACAGATCTAGCTCTGAGGTACAAAAGAACAGATCGACCCTAAAATAAGTTACATTCCACGCAGGAGTAGCTTTTACCACTTCTTTCATAGCTTTGTAATGGGGTAGAGTACCCAATTTCCCATTTTCTTACTTCCTCTTCTCTTTGAATTCACGTCACTTTTATTGCTACTTGTCTGTCACTTTTATTGCCCCTTTTTTATATCTCCCTCCCCTCCCTCCTTGGGGCACCTATTCCGAAACGCGTATTTTGAGGCGGAGGAGCTTCGCTTGCAGGGAGGTCTTTGATTTGTGCCTTATAAAAGTGTCGTGATCTTTAAATGGCTCATTTGCAGACAATATCACCGACCTTTCAACAATATTGAAGAGGTTTCCGAAAAGAAATTAATACACTAGAAGGTATAATATGCATTCTACGCAGTAAATCGAGAAGAAATATATATACGCTCTTCTCTGTACCTCTTCTGGGCAGATGTATTGTTATACAAAAGTACGCTTGCTGTGGTTGCCTCTAACTCTCGGTTACGAAGTATATTTTTCGTATTTAAATATAAAAATAAATGTACTTGAAAATGTGATTCATGAATAAAGCAAGAAAAGGAGAGATTTCATAGAGAAGGAAGGAAAAACAATAATTAATAATATTTCTTTTTTATGCTTGTGTATTTCTTTATCATAGTTCCGATTTATATGTCACTCGAAATTATAAATTATCTAAAATGGCTGATGAATTATTCCTCACTATATATATGTATAGTACATTTATACATTATATATATATATATATAGCTATATGTATATATATATATATATATGTATATATATATGTATATATATATGTATATATATATATATATATATATATATATATATATGTATATATATATATATATATATATATATACATATATATGTGTATATATATATATATATGTATATACATATATATATATATATATATATATATATATATATATATATACATATATATATATGTATATATATATATATATATATATATATATATATATATATATATATATATATATATATATATATATATATATATATATATATATATATATATATATATATATATATATATATATATATATATATATATATGAAATGTGTGTGCGATTCATCCAAAAGCACAACACATTTTATTTCTGGTGAGATACATGACATCCATAGAACAGGCCAGAACTTTTTGTACATCCTGCACACACACCGTTTTATGTAGGGATTTCTCAGGTAAAAAGACTACGAATAATCCCTAATCACTTGGTCACGTGATAAAAATGTTAAAAGAGAATGCGTTTACTATTGGCTAAAGAAGTACAGACAGATGCTGAATTAAGTCTATAGAGAGTCCGGAGGGAAAAATCAGAATTAACGAGCAAACCCCAGCTTAATTTATAAACAGAATTTATTTATTTAATATTAAAATATATAAATAAGAGATTTTAATATTACATACATATACATTTACATATAAATACATGCATATGTATATAAATATATATAACTGATACCTTGGATGTTTGCATCCCTTTGCTAGTAAGAATGTTTCAATATCAAGTTTAAGTAGTAGATCTTGGTTATCCACGTTAGCCCTTAAGTAGAAAAAAGAGAAAGAAAAAATTGGTAAGCAGAATTATATAATTAAATTAAATCTAAATGTGGACATTTACTTTAAGGCTTTTAGGAATTCATTAATGTTTTAAGGTTTTATTACATGTATAGAACCTGATATAATTTTCTCCCCTTGTTGTAAGATCTTCATTATTTCAATTTATTCCTTTCAGTGTGTTTGTTAATCGTTAGAAATGACTAACTATTGGAAAATTTAATCTGATCTCTGCCTTTAAGTGGAAACTTTCTCGGTACTTTAGATAATTGAAATAGAAGAGAAATATATATGCGATCTTCTGTGTACGTCTTCTGGGCAGATGCATTGTTATACAAAAGCACGCTAGCTGTGCTTGCCTCTAACTCTGAGTTACGAAGTATATTTTTCGTATTTAAATATAAAAATAAATGTACATATATAAATGTGATTCATGAATAAAGCAAGAAAAGGAGAGATTTCATAGAGAAGGAAGGAAAAACAATAATTAATAATATTTCTTTTTGATGCTTGTGTATTTATCATAATTCCAATTTATAAGTCACTCGAAATTATTGAAAATGGCGGATGAATTATTCCTCACTATATATATGTATAGTTCATTTATACATTATATATATATATGCATATAGCTATATGTATACATATATATATATATATATATATATATAATATATATATATATATATATATATATATATATATATATATATATATATATATATATATATATATTATATATATATATATATATATATATATATATATACATATATATACATATATATATATACATATATATATATGTATATATATATATATATGTATATATATATATATATATATATATATATATATATATATATATATATATATATATATATATATATATATATATATATATATATATATATATATATATATATATAAATATATATATATATATATATATATATATATATATATATATATATATATATAATAGACTGATACCTTGGGTGTTTGCAACCATTTGCTAATAAGAATGTTTCAATATGAAGTTTAAGTAGTAGATCTTGGTTATTCACGTTAGCCCTTAAGTAGAAAAAATTGGTATGTAGAACTATT
>CM063504.1:70681161-70736161 GCA_032207245.1 Pardosa pseudoannulata
GGGGGCACATCTTAGTATCGTACAGATTTGGTGTTCCCAAGATCAAAATTTCACTGTATATATATATATATATATATATATATATATATATATATATATATATATATATATATATATATATATATATATATATATATATATATATATATATATATATATATATATATGTATATATATATATATATATGTATATATATATATGTATATATATGTATATATATATGTCACCTTATTATGTTTAAAAACAATGTTTATGTTTAAAAATTTGTATGCCCTAATTTCTAAACCTCCAGGGGACACCTCTTAGTGTGGTACAGATTTGGTGTTCCCAAGATCAAAATTTCACTGTATATACGTTACAAAACTTCCTTTTAGAGCAGCGTTTACATATTTATGCAATTATTATGATAGCAAAACAAGTTTCTTATTATGAATTTTTTCTTCCATAAATGACATATTACGTTTAAAATTACAGCTAGACCCTAATGAAGGCAGACTCTAATACTAAAAGTTAGTTAATATTGTTCAAATATTAATTTAGAAACTTCTTCCTGGAGGTAAATTGACTTATCTAAAGAAAAAAATATAAAATGTTGAAATCTAATTTTTTAAAAGACTTTTTAGAATAAAATACAGTCCTATTAGCATTAGTGTACCCTAAAGATATAATAGAGATAAAATCATGCATATTTATTTAGAAGAAAGTATTAAAAAACATTTAAATAATATATTGGCTTTTTTTTCATGATGTGCATAAGAGCACATATGCGCGAGTTTAAGATTTCAAGTTTAATGGTATGGAAAGTCGTTTGTTAGTTCCTTTGAAGTCGAAACGTCGGAGGGTGAACAAAAGATGAAGTTTAAAATTGGCAGGCAGACGAAAAAAGAATTAAATTTCTGGCAACTCTTACTTTAAAGTTCAAAAGTTTCCCCATGGAAAGTTAAATGAAGCCAATTTTTATTCAGGCGAATGCAGAGTTAGAGTGTTTCTAAGAGAAAAATAGCACTGTTAACATGGGATCCATTAATTTCTGGGATCATTAATAACTTTATGTTTCTTGTGAAATCTGTTTACTTGAAAGTTATTAATTTAATAGTGTTGAGAAAATTAAGGCTCGTTTGTTCGTCTTAATATTTGAACAGCTGCACTGAAATACAGTAATTAGTTGTGAAAAGGTTATCGATATTAGTTAAGAGAATAGACAGAAATAATTACATTCAAAATTAGCCGATACCTCAATACGGGTCGCCTATCCTGACGGGTGTAAGACATGCATGGTGCCACGTTGTAAAATCCCCTTAATTTTGATAGTCCTCTGGAAGTGAATGCGTTGATCCTGATTTTGTGCCTCTCTTCCACCTACCAACCCCCAAAGAGACTCATCTTCCAGACTCATAGTTGCAACTTGCACGTTTACTTGAAATTCAGGCAGGTGTTTACTGCGTCTCTAAAGTTCACACCGGGTCCTCCTAGAAACAATACCAGCAATCTGGCTACTGGGTCATATCGGCTTAATCTTGAAACAAATTGTTCTGATCTCTTATTTTTGGTTTGGTTTGATTTGGAGCTTTACTTTCTACTGTTTAGCATACGAGGGCTAATGAGACCGGGACCTACTTCTTAAAGCCGATTCCGAACGGCTACGAATATCCATGCCATAGTGGGATTCGAACCCACGAACTCCGGTACCGACGATCTGCACCCTAATTAATCAGCCAGAGTTCGGCTAGATCTCTTATTTTTGAGCTTTTGACTAATGACAGGTGTTCCAAAATATTAATATGGAATATTTAATTGTACACTATCTAGCTAGGTATTACTTCTTTTAATCTTAAGCTTTGCACAATTTTAGATTAGCAATTGCCACAAAAATGCCAATAATAAGTTCAAATATATGAATTGGTAAAACCTCATTTATCAACAAAACCGAACATTACAGAGAAGATTTTACAATGCTTAAGGATACGGTTCAATATTTAAAGCACTACCGGGACCTACTGCTTAAAGCAGATTTCAAGTAGCTACGAACATCCATGTCTGCAGTGCCGACGATGGCCGATTGGTTAGGGTGCTGGCCTTCAATACCGGAGTTTGTTGGTTCGAATCCCACTGTGGCATGGATGTTCGTAGGCATTCGGAATCGGCTTTAAGCAGTAGATCCCGGTCTCATTAGCCCTCTTGTTGCAAAAAGTAGACCGTAGCACTCCAAACCAAACCAAAACAAACCATGTCTGCGGTAAAATTCGAACCCATGACTCTCTGTACCAAAGAATAGGGCCCTATACATTCGGCCCTCGTGCAGTACGAATGCGGTTCAACTATAGCTGATAATAAAGTATTTAATATGCTAAAACACCAGAATCGTGAAAGAAGTTATTTTTTATGACTGGAACTTATAGTTCGAAGGATTAAAAGTTTTAACTGTTTAACACTTTTCCGTCTTATATACTCCATGTAGTATGTTCTAAAATAAATGCCCGTTTATTCATCAAAATAGTTTAACATTTGCACATAAATATCCTGATCATTTATGAAAACTCCATCAAGGAATAATTTAGCTAATAGACAGTAAAAAATGAACCTTAAAATGAGTTGCTCTTCTGCTTTATTTTTGAGCATTTGAATAGGAGGAAGTTGTTCTAGAACATTTATATTTAAGCAAGCTTTGATTTATGAATTGTGACGAAAATTCAAAGTACATGTTCAAATGTATGATTTTATACAATTCACTTAATAACACGTTGACTGTCATGGAGTTCACAGGTGACCGGCAGTCGACTTGACTACAGAGACGTGTGAGTGACCGGTGACAGGCGACGTAGCAAATAAAAAAAATACATAATTATAGTAAATATGGATACTGATAAATTTTCAAAATAACATCGTTATTACAATGGTTTGAAGAAATTAATGCAATATAGAACATACAAAAATAATTTTATTAGTACATGAAAAATATACATTTTATCAGTGCCTATTGTGATGAGTCAGATTGAAACATTCAAGGCAAAGAAAAGGTGAATCAACCAATCGGAACAATATGTCTGCACTTTTTTAGTCAAATTATTTGCTCTAGTTTTAAGAATGCTAAAGAATGAGTGTAATCACTTAGAAATCGAAGCACGATTGTTTGAAAAAAAAAGGACAATCGTAACAATTGCCTACCGCGCCATGGGAGTCTCCGGTGACTCCCCCACCACCACCACCACGAAAACTGCTTCAAACATAGTTTTATAACTCATTTTATCTGTTTCAAATATTTCCGCATAATATGCATGAAAAAATGAGAAGTTTACGACGACGCCTTGAGCAAACCATCGAAAATGCGTCTGGCAGTCAACGTGTTAACAAAACTGAGTGTTACAGACAAAACTGCTTAATGCAAAAATGCTTAATAAGATGGTTCAATTTTAAAGTAATTAGTTACAGAAAACCAGAGAAATAAAATAACAGTATCGGAAATTAAGTCATTTTTCATGACTAGAATTTACGGTTCAAAGGATAAAAGTTTTAACTGTCTCGCCCATTATCATGTTATTGCTCTCATGTAGCATGGTGTAAAATAAATGCTCTTTTGTTAATATTAACAGTGTAACAGTTGCACATAGATAAAGTGATCCATTATGATTAAGGCTATCAAAGGATAGTTAAGGTAAAAGGTTAGCCTTGAAATGAATAGGTTTGGTTCTGGATTTTGGAGCATTTGACTAAGAGGAATATGTTTCAAAATATTAATAGAAAATATTTTATGGTACTTTACCTAGACAGGTATTATTAATTTATTATTAGTCTTTTTTTAAACAGTTTTAGTTTGGAAATTATTACAAAAACGTTAAGAAAATATTTAAGTTTGAGAATTCGCAAAACCGAACCTACAGAAAGAAATATCTTAAAATGGATTAAGAATGCGGTTCAGCTTTAGCTAGTCATAAAGTGTTTAATTTGTTAGAAAAAAAAGAAAAGATGTAAAGAAATTATTTTTCTTGACTGGACTTAATAATAGTTCAAAGGATTAAAAGTTTTAACTGTATGTTTTAACATTTCATCTTATCTCTATGATGATGCTTTTCTGAGACTTTAGTGTTATATTTCATCACTGCACTTAGATTTATTATTTCTTCTGTTTAATTAAACAGTTAGTTTGAATTCGATATAAACTCTGAAAGCTATCTAATTATGTTTGTAGAAATCCTTATTCTGAAAGAAAACTCGCTGAAAAATCCCTGTTTCTTATATTTAAATATACGGATATGGAGAGAAAAATAGATCACAGGTAAATCGATAGAGAAAAATATTAGGAGAAATTAATCTAGCAAGATATCTTTATCTCAGACATCGATGATTAGTAAGAATCATTTTAACAATGTCAGTTTCAGTATTATGGCTATATGGAAAAAAACTGTATTGTCTGCTTTGCTTCGATAAACCAAGATTTTTGAAGCATCACCCAGGGCAAATGGGTTACGACATTAGGGATGCCCTCCCCCTTTACAATATATTACCTGAAAACCTAGAGCATTACGTAATGTGGAACAAGGCTATGAAATGTACTGATCTCACTTAGATAATGATGGCTGGGAAACCATAAAAAAATAATGAATAAAAACTGTATCTGACCCCGTTGCCAAAACAGAAAGAAGAAAAAAATGAATATAAAAAACAGTATCTGTATAGAACAGTCCCGATAAAAAAAATCCTCAGACTCTAGTAAAGATTATTCCTGAAAATCTCTCGGCAAGTTAGATTACCACGGAGAATAAGCAACCCATCTTGTCCTGTTTTGTTTGTTTTGGCTACGTATATGTGTATTGTTTTTTTCGCGATTTTTGAAGTTCAAAGAACAAATTTCGACAGAGGGATGTTCGAAATATTACCTGAATACTCCACCTATAATTCGTAATGTGGCAAGCTTGCCATGTAATGTTATTCGCTGACCTCAAGATAATGATGGCTGGGAAACCAAAAATAATATAATATCTATAAATCCAAAAAAAATGTGAATATACTTTTATAGATATCCATTTCTTCAGTAAGATATTTGCCTGCCCCCTTATTCGGTACAGCCTAAGAAAAGCTCAGCCACCGACGGCGCCATTGTTGTTGTTTTTGTTGTTTTCTTTAATGTTTTTTAATTTTTTTTATAAGAAGGGAGGCGAATTTCGAAAGAGGGGAAGAATTTCGGGAATATTCCACGTAAAATACCGTTTATTTCGTGCAAGCTTGACAATTTTTGTTTTAGTATGGTTGAGTTTTTTTAGCGTATGTTGATTTTTTGTCGTTTTTTTTATGGTTGAATATGGTGGCGGGGGATGTTTGGTCAGGGTGGGGCCCAAATGGATGGATAGGAGGAGGACCAGCTCGATTATAAGTTTTAGTTTATGTTTCATATCACATAAGTGTTTAGTTCAATGTTTTTTTCTTTCATTTACTAAAGTAATCAATGACAATAGTTGAAATATTACAAGAATAAATTCAGATTGATTGTGAAGTATTTAAATAGTTGGTATAATTCAATCGTTTCCAAACTTATATGTTGATAATTTTCAAGTCCGAAAACAAAAATTATATTAACTAAATTAGAAACTTTTTAGAAAATGAAATGTCTGAATTGGATAGAGACAGTCTCATAAAATAAACAAATTAGAAAAAGCAAAAAAACAAAAACTTCAAAGATGTTTCGAAAGTGGGGAAGATCCAAAGGTTTCGGAAAAACAAGTTTATTACTTTTCAATTAATCTGTTTGTGTCCATTGACATTATTTTTTAAATTTTACGAATTGCCCTCTTTTGTTTACCCACTTAATTAGACATCAATGTCATCTGGATGTTTTTAAGTGAAGGTATCCTTCTGAACAGAGTTCATATAAAAACTTTATTACTAATGATTTCATTTCTTTTAATCAGAACATGATGGCCTTGAGGTGTTCAATTTCAAGACAGTCGATTGAATTTTATCTGTAGTAATCCTATATATAATTCATATAGTAATGATCTCTATCGTGGTCACCGTTTAAATCCTTTATTACCATATATTCATCATAGGTTTACCAATTAGTAAAGAATATTAATATCTCAAATAAGATCCCTCCATTTGAATTTGAACCAAATCGAATATTAAATTCAAGACATTTACATCTAAACTAAGACTATCGGAACGTGATATTTAGACTAAATACCATTTATTCTGGATTTTAGGATTATGATCCCGCTGTTTAGTTATAGAAAAAATTGAAGACTTTTACAATAAATGAACTGCATATTCCCCCAATATACTTTCTTATGTTAAAATTGTATCACTTAACTTCATACACTCACATCTCACACTCCCATGTCACAGTTTTTTGTGACTTCATACAAGTCACAAAAATTGAAGACTTTTACAATAAATGAACTGCATATTCCCCCAATATACTTTCTTATGTTAAAATTGTATCACTTAACTTCATACACTCAAACAATTAAACAAAACATGACTTTTCAATCACAAATAAACCACTTCACAGATTGTAAACAATACGGATAATGAATACAATACAAAATTATATTTACAAACTGTTAAATTTAGCAAATAAAATGTTTATGCTTCTGGTAAATCAATTTCGTTACAAATAATTTTAAAATCTTTTCTTTGTGGTGCAATATATGGGCTGTTTAGAGTTTGGAATATTTATTATAATTTCAATTTCATTATTAAATTCTAGAAACAAGGGAAATTTGGTTTATCATATTACATCATATTATGCGAGGAAGCAAAGTAAAGTGTTAATTACTATCTATAATTCAATAAGGTATGAACTTGACTTATATTTTTAATATTCAACACTTCTCTATATCGTTGCTGTTACATGTTTCATTATTTATTAACGTACTTAACACACAATTACAGTTAACAATAAAACGAACACAGTTGCAAATACTATTTATATAATACAGTGGACTCAGCTTAATGTAATCAGTTTGGTACCGTAATTTTGATAACAATAACTGATTGATAACAATGAACAATATGCAAAATTAGGGAAATTTTTTATTTAATTATAGCATAAATTTATAATATAAATGAAAAATAAATTATATTTGTATTATATATTATATTTAAAAATATATAATATAAATTGTATATATAATAAAAATATATATATTATATATTATATATATTATATATATATATATATATATATATATAATATATATATATATATATATATATACATATATATATATATATATATATATATATATATATATATATATATATATATATATTATATATATATATATATATATATATATATATATACATATATATATATATAATATATATATATATATATATATATATATTTATATATATATATATATATATATATATATATATACATATATATATATATATATATATATTATAACATATATTATATATAATATATATATATTTATATATATATATATATATATATACATATATAATATATATATATATATACATTATATTATATATATATATACATATATATATATATATATATATATATATACATATTATATATACATATATTTATATTATATATATATTTATATATAATATATACATATATATATATATTTATATATATATTATATTTATATATATATATAATATATTATATATAATATATATATATTATATATATATATATATATATATATATATATATATATATTATATATATATATATATATATATATATATATATATATATATATATATATTATATATATATTTATATATATAATATATATATATATATATTATATATATATATATATTATATATATATATATACATGTTAGGAAAATTCTCAGGGGTTTTCAAAACTTAAATCAAGGGCTAAAAATTCCCGCGTCATTTTGCATTCCCCTTTTTAATCCCTAACCTAAACTGACCACTGGGGCTACAGTTTAACTGCTCAGAAAAGGGGCCTGACCAATTATAATCCTACATGGCCTTAGCGGACAATTTAGGAAATTTCCAAATTAAAAGGATCGAAAATGACCGACAGAACAAATATCCCTGTGACTCGGTCTAGAGCTAGGGCCGAAGCGGTCGAACGACAGCGGGACGCTGTCGTCTGAGGAAGGAGTATAATGCCACATTTCAAACGACACTACCGAGCTCCATGGCGCAATGGTTAGAGTCGCGGGCTACGAACCGAAAGGTCTCCGGTTCGATCCTGCGTCAGGACAAATTTGTTTCCGTAATTTTATGTTCGATTTCTTAAATAGTCAAGAAGACTTCTAAATTATGCTAATTTTCTGTTGCATTAAAATATTTCTAGAAGGTTCTGTTACCTTATAAAAGCCTCTGTAAAAACTGCGAGCGGCAGTTGTTGTTTTGAGTACGAGCTAGGTAGCTTGGGCTTTAATAAATTGTTATTTCTTAAGCCTGACTCTTGATTGTGTTCCACCTGTACTTTCATCTACGTGACAATATATATACACACACACACACATATATATATACACACACTTACATACAGACATAAATATATATATATATATATATATATATATATGTGTATGTGTGTGCTAGAGAAAGAGTGTGCGTGTAGTTTCATACACAATACAGCATTTAAAAAGGTTCAAAATGTTATACAGATGAAGTGGATCAGCGATAACATATACAGTTAGTGGCAAAGGATTTGAATTGGTGCATATATGAGGTAAGTCTCTAAGCAGGGGAAGATGTTTTCGCATCACCGTCTATTACTGCAAGCCGGGAGAGTGGCAGTCAAACAGCTGAGCCCCCAGGAATTAATGCCCGGGGCTCTGATATGCAGAAGCTGAAATACCTCATATGCGATAATGAAAACTGTGAAAACGCGAGGGGAATGAATTCATCTAATGCATCTCTTTTCCACTATAACCTGCTTTTCATACGTTCAGCTGAAACCACTTTTAGCCTTTTGAGTTATTTATGAGCACAAATAGCGGCGGATGTGAGAAACAGAGGTAATATGCTTAGGTCTGGGGTAAATGAAATGTAAATTCCTGAACACTGTGAGTTTATTTCAGGAGGGAGCATTTATTTTTAAAGAAATTGCTTTTAAACGTGTAGCGGTTGGATAATTTGGAATTAAGAGAAGCATAAAGTGTCGACTTCGGAGGCATATGAAATTGATGGTTTAATAAGTGTAGGGGAACGTGTAACACCCCCTAATACACCATATCTGAAATTTAATAGCCTTCGCAGTTTTCTATTTCAGGATTACTACTTTGGTTTTAGATATATGTTATTTATAAATTTTGTTTTAATACGGATTAACATTTTTAATAAGATTAAAGTTAAGGCTCACAGGTTAATATTCAATAGTTAGTGTAGGACGTAAAACTGACTGAAACTAGTTACCAAACTTTAATAATTATTTTAATATTGTATATTGAAGTAATAAAATAATATAAGTATTGTAAATTAAAGAAATTGTACACCATTTCTAAAATTTAAAAGCCTTCGGAGTTTTCTATTTCAGGATTACTACTTTGGTTTTAGATATATGTTATTTATAAATTTTGTTTTAATAGAGAATAACTTTTTTAATAAGATTAAAGTTAAGGCTCACAGGTCAATATTCAATAGTTAGTGTAAGACGTAAAACTGACTGAAACTAGTTACCAAACTTTAATAATTATTTTAATATTGTATATTGAAGTAATTAAAATTGTATAATTGTTTGAAATTGAAGAAATTATTAAGTACTAAGTATTTTAAGTAAATTAATAATAAATAAATGATAGATAAAGCTGCACTGTAAAATAAAGAAATAATTAATTTAAATTTAATTTCTTTCAAATAACGTGTATTTTTTATGTTATTTTAAAAATATACTTCTTGAAAGAACAAAACTAAACATTTTTAATTTTAGATATTTATTAAATGGCTTGTAAAAAGCTATATTAAAAGGAAAATAGTTTTTTGGTCTATGATGAACTGGAAAAAAGTCTGTTATAACAAAGGTTTTAAGAAATGAAAGGTGCTACTTTCTATTAACTTTTGGGCATTAAACATTCAATAACACAAACAGAAGGCATACTCAATATTGTATTGGGTGATAGGTTTCTTTCTATGTTTTACATCTAAAAAGTAATCTGTGTAAAATATTAAACATCTAAATTTACAATTCCTCCGTCTATGCGAGAAAATAATCATAAACAAGCAGGTTGGATTTCCATGAAGAATTACTGAACCAGACTTATCGGAAAATATTCCTAACCCATTTCCAACCTTGAAAATCTCTCTTTATCCTTATTCCTTCAAATATGATATCCTCTCTACCTTGGGACTGCATGAAATATGAAATATTACGGAAGTTTTGAAGAAAGTTATGACCAGCTGTGATATTTCATAAATCCTCTTTCACAGAATTTTAGGGGTTTCCAATCGATAGTGCACCTGTCAGTAGCACTGTTTATTGTGAAATATGTGAGTTAGTTGACAAAGGGAATCCGTCTTCAGATAAAGTCAACGTCTGACTGCTGTAGATCAAAATATAAAAGTAACTCATATTCTGTAGATGGAACATACTGCAATGATTGTTATAAATCACAGAAAAATAGACGTGGAAGAAAGCGATGATGTGTCTCAGGTAAGAAAATTTTTTCTTCAAGAAATTTTTGTCAGCAAAAGAAGCTTTAAAAGTTTTTTAACACTAGCAAACTAATTTACACCTCAGGTTTCTTTTACCTCAAAGAGTTCCTAAGAAATAAAAATACATCCAGTACTGATGCTCATCCGAAACCTTCTATATATTTTCCTGATTCCGTCCAACTACATTAAACATTCATCTAAATGTCTATATAATTAGTCATCTTTTTTAAAAATACTTCTAATTTTCCTATCTCATGGGGGTTTTATGTTTGTTCCGTCCAACAGCCATGATGCTGGATCAGCAGCACCAATGAGGAATTTGCACATGGGGGGGATTCGAACAACTTAGTATTTTTCTGATAATTCCAGACTCGTAAATTCCAAAAATGTTCTCAAAAATTGTAAAAAAATAGGTCTATCATTTTAAAAATTAATTTTAAAGTTAAGCGAAAATCACATGACATCAAAACGCTCCGTGATTGGTTGTGATGTCATCGTTCACGTTATCCAATATTTTCTTATTGCTTCTAAGCGAGTACTATTTTCCGATTTTTTTTTTTGCAAGTTCTTGGAATTTTCAAGCTATCAAAATTTATTTTTATTTAAACCTGAAGGTTTATTTTATCGACCTCGATAGCTTAATTATCTGAAGTTGTTATAAATGTCTCTTCTACCTGGATTTACCAAGGACAGTCGAACAACCTCTCAAAATTGACATGTCAATATTTTCGTTCTTGAGAAAAAACCCGGATTTTATGGGAGCAGAAATACGTTCGAATTAAAACCCAAAGGTATGTAAAATCATTTATATATTTATCCAATTTTACTTAACATATATTAATACTTTATTCATGCTAATCACAGCTCTTCTGTTTGTAGACACAGACAAGTCAAATAAATATACATATATCATATACACACACATTTGTAGTAGTATCGCTTTTTATAAATAGAGATGGATATAATATTAAAATAAAAATTAGAGGAGGTATTTATTGTGAGGTCCCGGTCTCATTAGCCCTCGTATTGCAAAAAGGAGACCATAGCGATCCAAAACCAAACCAAACCAATTCTTAAATATTTTAAATTTGATGAAGAGAAATATAAAATTTTTAAAACGACTTTACTTAAATATTTATAAATTTTTAAAAAGCAATACAATTTTATTGCCTTTAATATTAATGTTAAATTAAAAAATGTATAAAGTTTCTGAAATTAAATTAAATTTTTAAAGTAATAGTAAGTATTTAAAAATATTATACTTTTTTCAAATTAGTCACCAATTTAATCTAAAAATATCACTGTGAATTGATACACATAAGAAAGTATGCATCTCTGAAGAAAATATTTATAATACCTTGAAAATACATAACCTTCTCCTCCCCCGAGTTATTTATTAGATAATTATATGCTTTAGATATTTATATGTGTTACGATATTTATATGCTTTATCAAACATTTCTTGTACTTGAACTCTGTTATAATACTCGAAAATTAGCAGTTTTAACAGTTAAATAGCACTGGCTAATCAACAGTCCTTTTAAAGGTATAGATGTATATTTATATACTTTAATTGTTTTAAATTAGTAATATTTAAACAAAAGCAAGCATTTATTTACCGAAAAATGGTCGTCACAAACCTATAGAGATGAATTATATGATAATTTGTGGTTTAATTTCTTTTCCCTTTTCATCGCATTTGTCCAGATTTTACGTGTATATTTATCTTTGGGAACGCTGAAAAATATCTTCTCATTGCAATTAGTTGTATTTTTACAGAGTGGCACAATACAATATTTATAATATGATTGTTAATGCAAGACATAATAAAAAAATTTCTATTATATGCTATAATTTACATAGAAATAAATTTAAAAGTCGCCTTTTAACATGTAAACAGCATAGGCGGTCGATGTTTCCTTGAACGATGACGTCACAAACTTGACGGAGGAAAAGTATCGTTTTTGAGAGACGTTAAAGAGTCCGTTATAGAACCCATTAGAAATCACTAATTAGACTCCCAAAGGAAAGAAAATTAGGTACTGTCCTGCTTACTTTTTTGTCTTCTATTGCTTAAAATTAAAATTAGAAAATTTGAAAATTCCTCATTGCTTAATAGTTTTGTAAAGTGTGTTTATTTTGTTACCGTTTAGCACTAGCGCCATCTGAAAATAAAAATAAATAAGAGTGTTCGCTTAGAACGCGGAGCGGGGGGGGGATTAAATCGGCTACGAACCAATATACTCTGTTTTTCCTTGATGTTTCCCTAAAGTGGATGATTTGGACGACGTTTGGAGTTAAAATATTCAAAGTCATTGTAGTAAGTTAATTCTTAATTTCTTTAATCATAAATCTTACTGGGTTTTCATTTTCCCAACTGTTATCAGGCCGAGCGGTTTGCGATGTTTCTACTTCAGATTGTAAGTCATAACCTAGTCATTTTGGTTATGACTTCGCATGGGTCTCGTATAAGGAACAGGTATGGAGGCGAAATAATCAGCCGTAGATGATTCAAACTTAACAACTGTTCATTTATTTAACAAAAAGGAAACGTTTTAAATAAAACAAATCAACTCAATGTAGACGCAACCTATTGTTCAGAGAGGAGATCACTCTAGACAACCTGCTCATCTCAAAGTTCAGCCGGGACTCCCCTCCCGTTTCAGCTTTTCCAAACAGGAAACCTCGGTTTTAGGTGAGATCGACACCCCCCCCCTCTTTGATCCTTGTCCTTGGGGTATCCGAAACGCCCTTTGGCGCCCATCCGAATCGGTTACACAAAGCACAATTTCTTTTCTCTGTCATTGCGTTGACAAAACCGGCACACTTGACACCTCTAATCGTCCGTGCGTCAAAAAGATCATTACTGGTACAATACTGCCGTTTTCAATTGTTCAAAAGAATAAAAGTTCTTCCAACCACATACAGAGATGGATATGACTCTTACACCAACGCTGATTCAATCCATATACATTTAATTCTATTTGATTGTGTTTATGGATTATGTATCCCCCTCGTTCATATTATTCTTATTGTACTGTGTTAAAATCTTAAATGTTTGTAATCATTAATTCTCTATTGATAGTAATACATTTGCTTTGTAATGTCAAATTCTAATCTACACTAAACTATTAGCAAATCCCTTCCCTTTGGTCATTTCTCAATCACAAAGTCTTTATTTTAGTTTATATATTTAATTATACATTCCACTAATTCTTAACATCTCACAATGTTAAATCTGAAGTTCCTTGTTGAACTTTTCCAATAGTCATAGATGCTGCAGTAAATTTGTAAAGTAATTTAAAGACTAACACTTACACATGGGGGAAATTACTGTTATTGAGCATATATTAATGTCTAAGGTTCCCTTAATACTGTAAAATAAATACCTAAGGGTTTCCATTTATGTGTTATTGTTGGGTATATTAAAAATACTACATTAGTCTTTTGTATCTTTGTATAATTCACTTTCTTGAGTTTTAAAGTAGAATAAATCAGTGATTTTTAACATAGGAATTTAAAATTTAAATCACAAAGTGAAATATTCGTAGGTAATAATTTTCAACCAATAAATAGAATTTTAGACTTTATCTTTTCATCTAGGAACATGATTGGCTTTGTCACAAAGATTGCAGGCACTGATCGTAGCAATGTGATTGTATCGTAGAGCATTGATTAATCATTTCCCTTCTGAATTTAATATTATGGCAAAACACCATAGAAAATGAGTTGTGTCTCAAATTTGGTAAATTATTGTTAGAGCTTGCATGTCTGTCTATTATTCATGTCATTCCACCTCCCCTACCTTTGATTTCCAGGTGCATTATCTACGTTCTTCCTCTCACAGCTAGCTCATCAGTTCCCTCAGCAGCTATCTGTGATACTGTAAGATAAGTAGAAACTCATTTAAAGGGATCCCGAAATTGCTCTTCAGATAAAGCCTTAAAACGAATATTCCTGTCGCCACTGCACGCTTCTGTATTCGCACATTGATATCGTATTGCTTATTCACGTGTCTTTTATACTCGCGAATGCTTGTTTCAGATCTATAATCTGGACATCAACAGTTCAGTTTATTAGATTATGAAGCAGGACTGACATGTTACATTTCTATTGGCCATTACAGTCATGACCCAAATCACGTGAAAGGGGGGTAGGGGGAAGGCAATGGTGATCTCGTCCCCACCCCCTTTTTCTCCCTCCTCCTATCTAATGTTGCCTGTGATTGCCCATTGTAAAATACAAGCTGTTACCTCCCTAGAAAGGGGGAAGTATTGATTTATTCGATTAACGAAGTACATGTTCATGAGGTCCTAACATTTTGGCTGCACGAGAAAGGAACATTGGCATAACTAGTTGCGTGTAGGGGAAGAAAGGGGGCAGTCAGAGTATTTGTGGTGTACAAGAATATAACAGCGAAGAACAACAGCCTCATCCTGCACCGGGAAATTAAATAAAAGGGGAAATTTAAAGTGCAAGTAATGTTTGAAGCATTGTAGACATTTTGAAACAAACACGGCAGATATTGATATATTCTAACTCTCTATCCTTTTCATATGAGCTAATACATGTTAAAATCATGACCAAATTTGGAAATAAGCATGTTACCAGACGTTAGGAAGATAATTCTATGGACATAAACAAGGCCATATTCAGAGGGGGATCATACTGGTGTGGACTCCCCGAAATTATATTATTTAGACGGAAATTTTCATCTGCTAATTACATATGCTTGTAAAAATTGTTGTGCTATAAAACAATTACTATACATAAGGATATTCTACATCGTATAATAAAAACTCGAAACCTAATTCAATCATTGCATTGTAAGAAAATTTTACATTTTCATCTTGAATAATTGACCCGCCCCAAAAATATTTTTGGGATATATGATCTGCAGACATGTTTTAATCCAGAAAAATATACATTTATGTATGTGTATGTATAAAGTTCAAAGGTTAGTCACTTTTTTGACAGCGTTAAAATTCAAAAATCAATTGTTTTCCCGTAAAAAATTTATAATTCATTAGCCTGCGTAATGTTATAATATGAGGAGTTTTTAAAATATAAAAGTAATAATCTTTTATTAGTAAACTGTGCAGTGTTGTTCTTGGTTATAAAATGTCATTTTCTTGGTTATAAAATGTTATTAGGAAAATTCATATATATTTCCACTCACTTCTCTCTACAATTTGAGTTACATTCTACTTAAAGGGCTTCAAATGTAAATATAAATCTTCCATCGCAGTATACTGGACGAATATAAAATTTAAAGGAATCTAAAGATATTAAAAAGATAATAATTTTCAAATTAATCTTCACTTTTTATTAACTTTTCTCAATGTTATGATGATACTCTTTAGTTTGCTAATAAAATTCCTTTTTTCAAAGATTTACAAAGGCTCAAGAAATGTATATTATCGACCATGTGCTTTGGATTGAGTTATGTAAGTTCCCAAACGAAATTGATATATATTTCAAAATTGATTTTAGATGCTATATTAAACCAGTAACATAACCAATCTAAAAAGTGAAACAAATTTTCTTTTTCATAAAAGCAAAACACTTTAAGATTTTAAATGAATAAAAAAGTCTTATATTTTGGGATTTATCCTTAGACATGCATCTATTTTCCTTGAAATTATTTGAAGAGGAACAAAGAGTATATAAAGCTGAAAATAATCAAGCTCGATCTCACCAATGTCAGTTAGAAATAATCAAAAATTTATTACCGTATATTTGTATAGCAAATAATAGCTGATTAGGTCTAATTGACAATAGTGCGAGCGGGGTTAAGTACATAAATAAATACAGGTAAAATACTTTTCGTAAAGTGCTTCTTTTGATTGGTCATTTATCGCCTTAGATCTCTTCCCCAAAATTTCCTAGTTGGTAATTATTTTTTTAGGTATTCGGCATCTTTTATTAAGTATATTTTGATTCTGACCTATGTCCAAAAAAAGTTGGCTTGTTAGATGTACCGTCTTAAAAAGCTGTACCTATTACCATTGTGTAACCTAAGGTTTCGGTCTACATTTTGACTTACTTCTTAAAATAGGATGACCATTATTTGGTGGCCATCAAAAGAAGGCAACCAGACCTCTTATAAGTGATTGAGAATAATGTTCAAAATTACCTATTATGATTGAGGTATGGCTGATTAGTGTATTTACAATTCAAACTCCAACATAATCATTTCCGATATCAGTTTACCATTGTAAAGAATATAGTGGTGTATCGAATTATATCCCTGTATCCATTAATAAAGTTGAATGAATACATATAATTGCTGATTTATATTGCAGATATTAATACATTACATAAACATATACTGCAGATCTTTAATTTGATTTTTATATAATCCTTTTTTGCGATAGAAATGTTTATATGCAATTCTCCCCCCTGCAATAGTATTTTTAATGTCTAATTGTACCTCATATAACCTGTTCAGCATAATTTCATATTTTTTTCATTTTTCTATCTAAATATCTATTGTCTTTTGACTTTTTAACTTTCATTAATTTATTTCAACTTTCTTTTTTAAAACCTTTTACCGTTTCTGATTTTATATGCCTTTTATTTTCAGGTGATTCAGTCTTTTGATCGTTTATGGCAATTTGTAATCCCTTAGAAAATTGTAATAGTGTTCCTCAATTCGATGAAAAATACGACTGTGATGAAAACTGTAGAATTATATTGAAATTCTGCTTACCAATATCACTTTGTTACACAAAGATGTAGAAGTCCATAAGTAGGTCCATAGGTCCGCCCATAGCTCTCAGTAATGTATACTATCAATATAGTATACAATACTGAGACAAAAATGCTTATAAAAATAAAAAATATACAAAAACAGAGAAAAGGTTTTAAGAAAATATTAGTTGCTCTTTCTATTTGGTGATCTTTAGTTAGCTTTATGACTAGAAATCGAGTTGATACTTTAACAAATTTTTAATATTATAAATCCAATAAGGAAGGTATGTTCACACTCAACTACGCTATAACGGAGTTGTCGGTACATCGGGGTGGCACTGTATTGGGGTTTCTCCGTAAGCCTCTCTCTCTCTCTCCCCCCCCTCTCTCTCTCTCTATATATATATATATATATATATATATATATATATATATATATATATATATATATATATATATATATACATACATATATATATATATATATATATATATATATATATATATATATATATATATATATATATATATATATATATATATATATGTGTGTGTGTGTGTGTGTGTGTGTGTGTGTGTGGTTGTAATATATTAGAAATTTTACCAAAACGCTTTTAATTTATTTTCTCAAATTTGATCTCAAAATCCCATATAGTTATGAGGAAAAGAACTCAATACAAGAGTGGAAATGCTTCCATTTTCCTGTGAATAAAATCTTAACTTGTATTTGTTTTCTTCTTTGCCCATGTCTCATCTCATGGATTTCTCATCGCATGATTCCATCAGATTCTAAGCCCAAACTTTGCAATTTTCAGTTACCACTTGGCCCATAAAAGATCGCAGGAGTGATGAGTTTATGAATTAGCTTGGAAAAATACGTCTTGTAGAGCTTGTATCATTTCTCTGGCGATTGGCTTTGTAGGTTGAGGTGCATTGAAATCATTCTGAATTTCCCAGCTTTAGAGTGATAAAATGAAATATTAAAAGAACTCCTTTGTCGACTACCTTCTTTCAGACATTGAAGTGAAACAATGCTTAATTACTATTGTATCTAGAATTTGCCTAGTCTACCTTAGAAAAACTAATTCTGGGGCTAGGTTTCCAGTTAACTTAGATGGAAGCCAACAACTTTGGGAGATCATCTGTACAGCACGCTGCCAGTATCCAAGACTGATTCACAACGTAACACACACACATGCATATACATGCATACATCTATTTTTATTTTAGTAAAAATTAAGATAACTTTATGCTCACTAAGGACACAAATTTGTCTTAAGTGCACAATGTTTGGCAACGCATCTATAATTTTTATTTAATTTGTAAACATTGGGAAATTTTGAAAACTGCTTACACGTTTAAAAAAATATTTTTCTTAAGAAGAATAAGAGATTCAAATATCCGTGTAATATTTTCTATTTCAATTTAATCTATCACAACAAAAAACTCAATTTACAGTTTGCTACATATGCAAGATAAAAGTTTAAATGCTTTGGATTTCGGAAATGGCATCATTAATTTTCTCTCTCTTTCGAATAAAACTACTTCAATAAATAAGCTTCTAAGATTATCCTCTTTGAAGAATTAAAAAATATGTATCCAAATTGATCTTAATTTACGAAGCAACATAGATTAAATTCATGTAAAAGCTATCAGATTATTTCCACTAAAATATCATGCAAGTAATTAAAGTTCTTCTTGCATTTAATAAAAGAGAAATTATGTTCTTCACACCAGTTAAAAAGTGTCAGTTCTAAGAAAGCTATCAATCTCTGAAAGTTTAAAAATTAATCTTGTGTTTAATACTCTGTTATCTAAATAAGCTTCTCCACTTTACAAGCACGCGCAATCAATTTTAGCCTATTCCGATAAGACATTTTTACGATATATTCTTTAAAGCTTTTATTACCAAAGAACGTAAACATCGTTCAGAATCAAAACCTTTAATTTTATCTGAGAAAAAAGGTGGAAGGAAAAAATTATCTCTTCATTCTAACACCCTTTTCTCCAAAACCCTTCCATAGTACGGCTCTTCGTGGACCCCAAAAGTCCATTAAACCCTATCAAAGACGCCTGAACTTTAATTACGATACTTAAGTCCAAAGAAATTCCGACGGCAACGGAAGTCATTAAGTTAAAGGATTTAAAGGAGGGCTTGCATTACCGTAATGTCATTAGAAAAGTAATTAATTTTCTATGCGCCAACAAAGAATTTGCCAGAGTGTTGCCACTCAGACCAACTTAAATTTTGCGAAGGAATTAGTGTTGATTTGGGTTTTATCGGATGCTGCCTTGACAGTTGGCACTATTCCTGAAGAGCTAGAGGGAGAGATTACAAAGGGAGATAGATCTTGCAGACGATTGTCGAGAAGCTTTGCCGATGCGCTTTAGCAAAAGGGGAGATTTTACCAAGGAAAATATCAGTGATGTCGTAATCTGATTACAAGTGAGGGATTTTGTGAGCTTTCGATACGCTGACACAACTTGCGTATAATGCTACTTTTTATCTGTTTAAAATACCAAGTTGGCAGTGTCCATTTTTCTTTCTCCTAAGCATCTGTTTCCGCCATCAAACGGGATTTGCATGCCTTTTAAATGTAAATAAACCCAAAGGAAATAAAATGCTTGGTAAAATTAAGAGTTATTTGAATAAAAAGATCGGGATCAGTGTCAGAATAAAAAGCTAGCATATCGTTTTAAAGAAATGTACAGAAAATGATAGCTGTTTAGAATTGCTTGACTGAAGTTTTGCTTTTGCAATAAATTTTACAAACAATGATTTTTTTCAGTGTTCATATCCTTCATCTTACAGTTTTTTATCTTTTATTTCTGACTAAACACGGGATTATAATTCCATCAAATAGCAAAATAATAACTAAACTGCGAAGAGTTACAGTCTAAAGTCATTTATAAGTTCGAGTCCTACTGTTGGCATGGTAGTTTGTAGTCGTTTGATGGAAGTCCTATGGCTATGTTCCGAGAGGGTTAATTATCCTGTAATTAAATGCTTAAAGACAACTCTGAGGTTAAACTTACAGATTTTAGTACCGACTGCTAGAGCCGTGGAAGCTCAGTAGGCAAGGTACGGCTCTCCTAACTGGTGGGTTGCAGGTTCGAGCCCGAGACGGCCTAAGATCCGCCGTGTTCGTTTAAGAAGACTTGGGTACTTAAAATATGTTCGTGCTCACAATGTCCTCCATGTTCTCAATGAATACCTCTTGGGGGTTGCAGGCAAAGCCTATGGGTCTTCTGCTTGGTCCCTACTTCAAAATTACGAGAACCCAATTCAGCAAAAAGTTGTACCTTCACCCTTGAGGTGCTCGTTATACATAAAGAGATATAAAAAGACTAAATAAAAAGAAAGGTATATCCCTTTGACTTACTACGAGTAGCGTATAGCGTAATCTTCCTTGGTTTGACCAATCGGCATCAGAAACAACAAAAACAATAACAGTACCGACTGATAATACTGTGTTAATTTACTATCACAATTATAGTAATAATTCGTAAAAGGTTAGCCATGTGAAGTGGGACCAAGGATAATTAGCAGTCGGATAACAAAAATGACTTACTGTTCCCCACCAACCAATAAGATACATCCAGTACATGATATAACATACGTTCATGTATCTTTACTCTGAAATACAGAGGGTACTTAAACTGGTAGTTCTTTATTAATCTCGGAAAAAGTTCTCCTTTCCACTAATATTTACATTTTAGATTTATTCCCAAGTAGCCATTTGTTAATTGCAGCAGTGTAAATACATTTAAAGTACGTTATGTTAATTGTTAATATTTGTTCAGTGAAATATTAGTTATACTTGGATAGTTTTTACTGGTAGAATTAAATCTTACATTTTGTTTGCTGTATGTTCTTCAGGATACATTTTGGTACCATTTTGTAAATATGTCCGGTACAGCATGTACTTATTTTAAAGTCATTCACTGGAAGGAAATTTTCATTGAATAGATATTTTCCCTTTTAATAATTATTTCAAATTTAGATAGCATTTTTTAGCTGTAAAACTGTTTAAAATAGCATTTAAATTTTCAGTTAGATTTTTGAAAGGAAAAGGAACAGAATTTTTGAAAAATGCAAAGCTTAAAATAAAGGTTTTACGCTAATAAAAATAAATTTCAATTTCACATCTCATTGCCTTAATGTGCAAACATATTAAGTTTATTATAATAGAAGGTGTAATTATAAAGATAAAGTTCCCACCTTGTTGGGATCATTACTAACTACAGATCTGAGATATCAAATTAAGAAAGCGAGAGAGACTGCTCCCACATAAAGAATACGCGCACACACACACACACACACACACACACACATATATATATATATATATATATATACACATCTTTATATATAAAATTCTTCTGCCCTTGTGTTTGTAACAGAACTCCCCCTAAACGGCTGGACTGATTTTGATGACATTTTATGTATGTAACTAAGTTGATTCGTGAATGGTTTAGATTCACAATTTGATCCTACAGACAATGTTTTTTTTTATTATAAATCCAGAATTGCGCGCTTATTGGGATTATTATAATGCCGCTTGAAACCCTTTACTGACAATGTATCTGTGGTGCAGTGGACAGCGCAACGATCTTCAGTACGAGAAGTCCCAGGATTGAATCCGCGTACAGACGTTGTGCGAATTTTAATTAAATTCAGTTATATTTGTGATGACCCTACGAGTGGTGACGTCAAGCATTTTTAAAATAAAATTTCCTTACTTTTCATCAAAAGGGTCTAATTTATAATTTATTTAAAAACGTTTTAGATTTACAACTTTAAAACAGGAAAATGTCTGTTGGGTCTTCTAGTGTATTTATATAATGATAATGGACATAACAAAGTCTAGTAGAACGTAATCAGCAGTAACCACAAATTTTCAACTATACATAAACAATGAGGTTATTATCAGAATCGCTATAGCTTTTTTGCCAGCGAAGACAATCCAAAATATGTTGCTCTCTCCAAGTGTGATAATAACCTTAAAATAAGAAATAAGAAAATAATTATAAAAAACCCTGTTATAACTAGAAAAATGAGACCAGTTGAATTAACAATTACAATTTAACTAATACAAATTTACAGAAAATTGTTTTATTAAAAAATTAGATTTTTGACGAGCTAATGACAACGAACTTGCAAATTAAAAATAGTGCCAACTTTATTGAAATACCATATGCCTATTACATTTGAATGAGCTTGTGAAACTTGGTTTGCTGTGCACCAAAATTTCAACAATACCAAATTGCGTGTATATTCTTTTAGTATTTGGATTTACTACACGTTTATTTCCTAGATTAAAAGTAATAAATGTTAAGTAATAAAATATTAATATGCGTTTATTTTTATTTATTTATTTATTGCGCTGTAGTTCAGGCTATTTTGAAAAGTTCCGTCGTGTATCTTACTTATTGCATAGAGCCCAAGTCATCATGCTTAATAATGTGAAGCATGCATGAAATAAAATTGCTTCAATTTGGGGGATTCAAAACAATTTTTAATTTCTGAGAGACTGTTAAGGTAATAAAGCTATATCGGCATCCCCACTGGTCTGAAAGTCAGGTTTACTCTACAAACTTACTTCTCCCACTGCTTGTGTCATTCTGTCCATAGGAACGCAATAGTCTTCAAAACTTAAATTCCAGATAGGGGATTAACGACAGTTTTTAACGAAAATTAGGTTCTTATCCCCAATGGCAGCCTAGTTTCTGAAAAAATCTCAATCTAAAAAATGCAAGAACCTTTTACACAGTTTTGCATGAATCCTGTTTCTCCATCTTTGCTATTTCACTCTACACAACCGTGATACGCCACTGAAACTTAGAGAGATATAGGGCAGAGTACAAATAACCTACTGTAACAATAAGTTATATTCGGTTCAGCTTTTTTACCTCTTCCCTTGAGTCATCGTCAAAGACATACCAGAACAGGACCGGTTTGAACTAGAAAGAAACTTCGGACTTCTCCCAAACAATAGAAGGGTACTTTGGTTTGGGGAATTCTGAACCCCCTGCGTTCTGGAGTTGACCCCCCTTTTTTTTCTCCACGAGGCAGTCTGATTTTTTTTTAGAGGACAAAGTTGTGACCAGAGGAAAGTAGAAGGTGAACGCTGCTGGCATCCGTGGCTTGAGTTATAAACCTTTTGAGAAAAATCATTACCATATTGTTTTTTAGGGCCGTGTCCGACTCGAGAGCAGTCTTCGATATCTACAAATAATAAGTTGATTACAGTTATATTCCTTAGGCATTTATTTAATGGTATGAATTAATTTAATCAAGACATATTTGTTCATGTGTTTATTAAGGAGTTTAGATTTCTTCTTTCTCAAACACTAGGTCAAAGTAACATTATTTTTACTCCTACACATAGTCACAGTTAATCAAATGTTCACAATCAGATTGGGGAACTGGTTTGATTTTCTTACAAAGTGCGAAAAATATCATGATAATTATAAACAAATATAGTGAAGGTCGATTTCATCAACCTCATCAAAGCAACAACTTTGTTTTGAATTTATATACATACTACAACTGTTATATTTATGAACAATATTTGTTTAAAAACATTATCTTTCCGACAAAGGTTTATTCTTAGATTAAATACCTATCTTAAATCCTATCTTAAATAGACGTTTAAATCCCGTAAGATATTTAAAAAAGTAAAAGTTTTATTTATAAACAGGAAATGTAAACGCAAGGGGGAAAAGCTACAAATAAAATACTAAAACGGCGGTTTAAACATCGGAAGGCTTAGCATTCCTCAAATCTCTCACACGTGAAAAGTGACAGTCGCAGTTATAACTCATAAACCAGCTGTCACAGAAAGAGCTCAGAGTTGCTGTATAGTAAGCTTTTTCGAAGCAGATTTTGAATGTCGAGAGAGAAAGGTAAACACTACGTTACGAGAGGAAAAAGGCGTGTCTAACACGATTCAAAACATATTCTGTTGTACGCTTCATGACACAATCTTTCAGCCACACAGACAGATGCTTAGAGAGTTTCATACCATTTTTGGGATGCAAAATCGAGTACTGAAAATAGAGTTACATCATGGCATTTCGGCGAGCTTGTCATGAATGTTATAAACACGGTATCCTTTGAAAACGTTTTACGTAGCAGAATAAATAGAGAAGGTTTTCGTAACTTTAGCATTCTTTTGGTTTTTTCTTCATTTCTTAGAGATAAATTTCATTTTAAAAATTCTTATAGTAGCTCACGTGTTCATATATTTTTAGGGGCAATAAATTGATTTAAGCATAATTTTTCAATAAAATTATTTAGTTTTCAGTTCATAAATTTTGATTCTAAAATAACATTACAAATAAAAATAACATTACAATTGTTAATAGTAAATTAACACATTTATTGCTAAGAAATATAAAAAATTAAGGGAATATACGTGTATTTAGACATATATATACATACATATTTATATACATACATATATATATACATATTTATATACATATATATATACATATATATATATATATATATATATATATATATATATATATATATATATATATATATATATATATATATATATATATATATATATATATATATATATATATATATATATATATATATATATATATATATATATATATATATATATATATATATATATATAATATATATATATATATATATATATATATATATATATTATATATATATATATTATATATATATATATATAAATATAGACGGACTTCTCGATGGGGGGTTGCAGTTATTGCCATAAAAATGATACCGTTTCAGCTAAAGACCTTTATTAAGATAACGTTGAAGGACGGGTTCCCACTTCATCATAGGGACAGGACAAACTGAAGGGTCAGCTAGCATGAAGTTCTATGTACAAGACACGTAACACCTCTAGGTCAACATTTGTGGGAAAATATCTAGAAAAATCTGTCTCCGCTAGCGTGTATCTTCTTTTTATTTGGAAATTTCCTAAATTGTCCGCTAGGGCCATGTAGGTTTATATTTGGCCAGGCCCCTTCTCTGAGGGCGTAACCTGTAGCCCCAGTGGTCAATTTAGGTTAGGGGTTAAAAAGGGGAATGGAAATGACGCGGGAATTTTTACCCTTGATTTAAGTTTTGAAAACCCTTGTGAATTTTCCTTCCATATATATATATATATATATATATATATATATATATATATATATATATATATATATATATATATATACCTTTAGATATACAAGAAAGAATTTGAGTTTAGTGATTGATGTTAAGAATGTTACACCATTCCTAAATGACTTCTGTAACGGTCTTTTTACCCTTAGACGCATATTTTGTTTATATTACACTGAACCGCCAAAAGGAAAGACGCTCTAGCTTGACACTTGGCATAATTTTGAAATTACTTCACATTACTTGCTATTTAAGAACTTGATTGTGACTTCAGAACTCAGTGCAGGCAACGCAAATGCGACCTCAGTTCGGGCAAGAGAAAGAACGGCATTTCAATTCCATGATACTGTTCGAAATCTGTTCGTCCAATGCGTAATATTTAATCTGCAATTTTCCTAATAGATAGAGATACTTTATCACGAAAATTCGACAGTTTTGCGCAATTTGTCGCTATTTCTCGGATACTATAAAGAATTTGTGAGATTCGAAGGAAAGTGAGGGACATGGAATTCATGACAGTTGATTAGACAATAAGAGTGATGCATTAGGTTATTATATTTATACAGAAAATTATGTCATTTGATTTATTTTGCTGTAATTGGACCAAAAAATTACTGTAATCCATTAACATTTCTTATATATGAGAAAATATTGAAAATAGTAGTTATTTCGTTTAATTTCTTTTTCACAAATAATCTAATTCTAACATTTTGATGATAATAAAGAACAAAATTAAAGAGATTTTTTGGTACATTTTCTCATATGTATTCCATAGGCAAGGGTGAAACCTTGTTTATTTTTTATTTTTTATATTTTTTTAAAAATTATATGTGTGTTGGTTAAATAAATATATGTGCTTGAGAAAAGCTTGAAATCAATTTAAAATTTCACTTACACCAGAAAATCAATATTTTCACCATTGAGACCTGAACGGTAGATAGTTTTTTAAAATTACTTTTCAGAGTGAAAAAAGGATGCGATATATCAAAAACATGCGTACATACTTGCAAAAAAATCATATCCTGAACTTTCTTAAAATTGTGTGATATGCAGAAGAAATACAATAAAATAACTCTCAAATGACCTTACGGAATATGAGAAAAGAGTTCATAGGAGTCAGTCTAAGATTTTTGCTTTAAATTGAGGAAATATGTATTGTCTGTATAAACAATCATTGTAATGTCTATATTATTGACTGGTTAAGATACAAATAAACAAATTTTAATCTCAGATGTTTTAATGTAAAAAATGTTATTTATAGTTTTAATTAAAATGCTATTCATCTGTTGCGAAAAGGCTTAATATTTATTGGATTATTTCTGCATGTATTTATTTTAAGCTTTCCGCCCGCAAATAATTTTGAATCCTTTTACCTCAATTCTAGAATTGTATTAGATTCAATGAGCCGTTGAACAAGTAATCAACTGTCGGAGAGCGTTATGACGTGAAAATTTCCCATTCCCGACATTTCCCCTTTGAAAGCGCCAAAAACCGCCCTCGAGCGATAGATTTGCAGCAAAATATGGCATTGAAATTCCCTTCCCGTTCGGAGAGAGGCTTTTCCCCCCTTTGACGAAGTGAGCCAGTTCAAGCACACAAGGTGAACACCGCATGTACCCCGAGCAGTGTGTGTACAGAGGGATACTGTGCTCGGAGACAGTGTCTGGTATCTCCCCTCCTGAACACGACTCCCGGATAAAAATCCCGAAGGATGGCAAAACACATTACCAAATACCATTCAAAGGACGCCCTGCACCTCATAAATATTAATGGGATTGGAGGCGGATGGCTGCCCGAGAAATCTTGGACTTTTTAACACCTGCTACCCCCCTCTTACGTCCAGAAAATTCAATAAGTATGCTAAATCCTCTCGCGTAAATGGACCCTCGCTTTACCCCCTCTATCCCCTGTTATTCAAATGAGGGGCTGTTTCTCTAGGCAGAAAGAACCCCCCTCCCCCTCTCGGTATTTTTTTTCAGCACCTTGTATCCCGGAATGAGGTAATTTGTGCGTGATTAAAGTCGAGAATAAGAGAAGCGGCGTTTTTATTGACAAATTTTCGGTAGCTGGGTGGAAATTATAGGGCGGGCATTGAATTTTTATGGACTGCAGGAGTTTCTGGAAATGCTGAGTTTATATGCTTAAACAAAAGCGGTGGCAGAAGCAATGAGAAGAAAACCGAGGGAGAAATTGCTAATAGAACTTGGGAAGGAAAATCCTTTGATGAGTTGGTAATGCGATCCTATACCGATTTCAGGGAGTAGAAGTCGACAATAAAGTAGAAGGGGGAATATCGTATACCATCTTACTGAATGAATTTCACGCGAGGAATTTTTTTTTTCCTCCCAAGGTAGAAAAACGCTTTCTATGAGCGTTTCTTTGGATTGAAGAAATTTGGTAATCATTTTTCGAGAAAATTCGACAATCAGTATGTATATAAAGAACACCGTTGTGAAGAATTTTGGTTCGATAACATTTTTACCTTGCAAAAATTCAAGGGAAAAAAATAACAGAAATATACTATCGAATTGAATCCAGTTAAATTTATAACAAAATAATTATTTATGTTAAGATACATGGACAAAATGGGTAATATCGTTAAAAGTGAGGAAAAAAATTAATTTTTCGATTATGATTAGAAGACCGTTGGTAAAAAATTAGGAAAACGGTTTTAAATAGGGTAGTACAAGTCAATGGTTTTAAAAAGAGTTTAAATCAACTTTGGTTTACTTTTTATTTCACCTAACAGCAACAAATTACACTTTCGAGTCACATTTTTAACCGTTAATATCAAGCGTCTTTATTCAATGGAATGATAAACAAACATTTTTGAAATTTCGTTTTTGAACAGTACCTAAATCTAACAGTAAGTTTTTAAAGTGTGAATGAGTAATTTTTATGTTTGTCTACTTCATTTACTTTATACAGTGTATACTAAGTCTTCTTGTTTTAAGTTATGCCTAAAATTTAAATTCACCCACGAAAATAACATGACATACATTTTGAATCCATTTATACGCAAATTGAATTATGGTAAAGTTTTCAAAACTACGATGAAGGTGCAATCCTAATGTCACATTCTTAATTCACAATTGCAACGAAAATGCAGCTTTGAATTGTTTCTCAAGTAAATTGAAAAGTACTCTTAACATAGTTTGAAATTACTACACTAGTGCTGAAATTTGAGAACTGATAGTGGCTGATAGTTAATTATTTCAAATGCCAGTTTATGGGAAAAAGGACTTGATATTATCAGTATTTTTGTAAAATTTAATTTTGATTTCAGTTCGAATCAGTATGCGTTTTATTCAGTCTCATTCCTACAATAAGCTAGCTGAAAATTTATGTTCCTTTGTATATTTATTTTGTTAAGAGGATAACGTAATCAGTATAATTAAATTCAGATAGATGATTTCATGTTTTTCTACTTCATTTCTATACAGTGTATATCTATTTGTTTTAAGTAGATTCGTAAAATTTAAATTCACCACATAAAATCATTTCAATTTTAAAATTTATATGCAAATTAGTTTTAGGATGTAATTCTGTAGTCAACTTGGAAGTTCAATCCTAATGTCACATTCTTAATTCACAGTTGCAATGAAAATGCAGCTTTCAATATGTTTCTCAAGTGAATTGAAAAGAACTTTTAACATATTTTGAAATTACTACACTAGTGCTGAAATTTGACAACTGATAGTGACAGTTAATTATTTCAAACGAGCTTTCAGTTTGTGGGAAAAAAAATTGATATTATCAGTATTTTTGTAAAATTTAATTTTGATTTCAGTTCGAATCAGTAGGCGTTTTATTCAGTCTCATCCCTACAATAAGCTAGCTGAAAATTTATGTTCCTTTGTATATTTATTTTGTTAAGAGGATAACGTAATCAGTATAATTAAATTCAGATAGATGATTTCATGATTTTTCTCGGAACTCTAATGCATTTCTAAAGGAGAATCTATTTTAATATTGAAGTAGATTCGTTTTGGTAAACATCCTCATTAAATCATTTCAATTTTTAAAATGTAGATAATTAGTATTAGGATGTAATTCTGTAGTCAATTGGACGTTCTAAATCCTAATGTAACATTCTTAATTCACAACTGCAATGAAAATGTAGCTTTGAATTGTTTCTCAAGTGAATTGAAAAGAACTCTTAACGTAATTTGAAATTACTACACTAGTACTGAAATTTGAGAACTGATAGTGGCAGTTAACTATTTCAAATAAGCTTTCAGTTTGTGGGAACAAAAAGTCGATATTATCAGTATTTTTGTAAAATTTAATTTTGATTTCAATTCGAATCAGTAGGAATTTTATTCATTTTAATTCCTACAACCAGCTATTACAATTTTTTAGCTGAAAATTTATGTTTCTTTGAATATGTATTTCTTTTGTTAAGTGGATAACGTAATCAGTATAAGTAAATTCAGATAGATGATTTCATGATTTTTCTCGGTATCCTGATGCCTTTCTAAAGGAGAATGTACTTTAAGATTGAAGTAGATTCGTTCTGGTAAACATCCCCAGAAAAATCCTTTCAATTTTTAATATGTCGATAATTAGTATTAGGATGTAATTCTGTAGTCAATTCAACGATCTAAATCCTAATGTAACATTTTTAATTCACAGTTGCAATGAAAATGCAGCTTTCAATATGTTTCTCAAGTGAATTGAAAAGAACTTTTAACATATTTTGAAATTACTACACTAGTGCTGAAATTTGACAACTGATAGTGACAGTTAATTATTTCAAATGAGAATCCAGTTTGCTGGGAAAAAGGAGTTGATATTATCAGTATTTTTGTAAAATTTAATTTTGATTTCAGTTCGAATCAGTAGGCGTTTTATTCAGTCTCATCCCTACAATAAGCTATTTTAATTTTTTAGCTGAAAATTTATGTTCCTTTGTATATTTCTTCTTTTGTTAAGAGGATAACGTAATCAGTATAATTAAATTCAGATAGAAGATTTCATGATTTTTCTCTGATTTCTAATGCATTTCTAGAGGAGAATCTACTTTAAGATTCAAGTAGATTCGTTCTGGTAAACATCCTCAGGAAAATCATTTCAATTTTTAAAATGTAGATAATTAGTATTAAGATATACTTTTGTAGTCAATTCTACGATATAAATCCAACCAGAATGCTATATTTAAATTGGGTTCATTCAATATAAGTAAGAAAGTGATACTATTCACATACATTGCTATTTTTTCCATTTCTATTTATTCTTGTTAAAAGTAATGACTTATAAAAGTGCTCGTTACTTTGGCGAATTTCATCATGAAAAAGTAATGAGTATTTCTTCATCTCATCCTAAAATTACTTCCATAATTTTGCCGGCAAAATCTCACAACGGTTTCATTGGGCAATGACAAAATCTGATTTCGACTGGTAATATTTTTCTCGTGCCATTATGTCCCTACATCAGAATGAGTCATTTCTAAGTGCTGTTTGAGGCTCTGCTGAAGACATTTCAACTCTTGTTTCACATAAGAAATGAATATTTATCAAAGTGTCCGGCTGAAGTAAAACACGCCAGACGTTTGAGCTCCGAGCACAACTGGCGAATTGTTCCAGAGCAATTCCAATCGGTTCACAAGGCACACGCTATCTGATTATGCTGCTCGCCAGAAAGGGGTCAAGGACGCGCAACTCAGCCGTTCGTCTGTCGTTCCACCATTGACTTCTCTTTCAGTTGTAACAGAGAAAACGTAATTGCGTGAATGTTAGTAGAGACGCATAATCGCTGGGAGCATGTTACATCATTTATTCCATTCATACACCGTTGTACCTCACTTTTACCACCGCGACGTTCGTTGCAGTTGGAAGATCAGGATGCTGTTTTATATATATATACATATATTGTCGAGTTCCAGCGACAAAATGGTTAATTTTATTCTATCGTTTTTTATAGCATGATTATTTTTTTTACGTCTGTAGTTAAATTTTCTATTTTTTCTTGTTTAAAAAATGTTGGGAACAGCCATTTAGTTGGTTTATTTAATATTAATATTGAGAGATTTTTGTAGGATTAGATTTTTTTTTTTTTTTATCCGGAATGATTTAAGTTAATGATTTAACCAACTGGCGGCCCGCTGGCGGTATCCGGCCCGCCAACACAAATTGTGTGGCCTGCCTTCTTATTCAACAGATTTCTTTTTTTCTGAATTTTATGGTATCAAGAAGCATCTGAGACTACCATTCTTGGTCAAGCCTAGGTCCCCGAAGTTTCCTCTTGATCGCAAATTGTTGTATATTCCTTCTGTTCCATCATTTTATAATTAATAATTCAACTATTAATTTTTTATTGTATAAGAGGTAAGAGGTTATTGTTCAACTTTTCCAAACTGCGGCACGCCAGGTGATCAGTGACCAGAATTTTTGCCCGTGGGCTCTTTGTAGTTGGACAGCCCTGAATTAAGTGATTGGATCATTTTTTTCCCGTAACTTAGGCAACAGGTTTATTGAAATATTGTCACGAAGATTCGAATGAACACACCGTTTAACTTAACAAGCGAATTTAGTGAAGCTAAGTAGCAACTCACAACTTTACAAGATCGAGAAGTTGCCTACAACTAGTGGGTATCAGCTTTTATACCCGAACAGAATGTTCGAGAAATAACTAATTTACATATTAAAGAAACGTCTAGAATGTTCGAGAACATAAGGCAACGATAAACGACATTTTTAAATTAAAAATCCATACTTTGGATCAACCGCCGTGGCGAGTATCGAACCCACAAACTTCGGGTCCGGATCTCGTGCTTTGACCATTCAGCCACTAAGCTCGTTGGCTAAGCAGTTTTATGCGGCAATATATTTAATTCATGTAAAAACGTATGCATACAAAAATAAAATTTCTCTTCCACATAGAAAAAATAACTTTTGTTAATAAGAATTATTTTTAATAAAGCTGTCGTATGTTTATTATGCTGTCTTAAACTACCTTATAAGCCATTATATAGTAGTTTCTGTAAAGTTGCTTTCTGAAAGTTGACTCTAAAATTGCAATATAGTTATTCAAACCCTCCATACTGAGGGAGTTTTTGTTTTCCTTTTAGCTCGACATTATCAGCGAATTTAGTTTGGAAGCCTTTGGCAGACATACCAATGGTAGACTGCATTTTCGTTTCTTTGGCTGTTATTTATTGAAAGATAATACAGTAGCCAATTTTAACTGATACATCCGGTATTTTGGTTTGAATTTTTGAAAACTATGTTATTTTCAAAGATTCTGTCAGTTATTTTCTTTTTATGTAGTTGGCGATTAATTTTACAAAAAGAATCAAAATAAAAGTAGGGATCAAATAGTCAAAGATTCACGAATATACTTCTAATTAAGTTTTAAAAGTGTTTGTTACCGACGGGCATTATTCTTCCATTGGTAAAACTGGTGAAACGAATTACAATTCAAGGAATTTTGAGCCATAACTTATAAAATGAAGTTTTATTCAATTTTACAATTTATATTAAAAACTAAGTTTGGTCCAATTTTTGATATAGAGTACTGATTGTTAAAATATCTGAAGTAGAGTGCTAAGGACATAATTTTCTTATACGCAATCTATTTTAGCTGATATTTACCTTTTCAAGTTTATACTGAATGACAGTGAACCAGTTGTTATCGGTTAGATTCAAACCCAAGAATGTCCTCATTGTAAAGCAGCGCTTTACCCTATTACCAATCGTTAAACGACTATGGAATTCAACAGAGATTTCAGTTTTGAGAAAAGAAGAGTTTGAAAAATAGAGGCAAAAGTACATCTTAAAATGCTAGCTACAAAATCTAATGATATATCTTTTCTAAACTTTTGACTTAAACGAAATTTTTCCCATGTTCGACGCGTGGGTTTGTAAGATATTCATTTTATTATAATTTCCAACATAAAAAGAAAAGCTATTCAGTTTGGCTGAAAGTTAGGACTGATCTTCCTCTTCCGAGTTCCTGTCATCAGAAGATCCAGACGGTGTGTCGAGGAAATAACCGGCGTTCCCCCTAACCTTACGAAACAAGGCGGCGGCAAATATCCAAACGGCAATTAAACAAATCTTTACTATCTTCATTTCAATTCTACCGTCTTTACCTCCCGGAGTTAAGAGACACATAAACACAACAGGAACGCGCGTTTTGACAAAAATAGACGGGCGGTTGGGGGAACGTCCCCATCGACCCGACCGGAATGAATGATTCAGAGACTGCACGTACCGAGAATCGCATCTGAGGGATTCGCAGTGGAACAACCGTAACGAGTCGAGCGGTGGAAAAGAAAGAATCCACAAAGTAAAACAATGTCGAAAAAAAGAAGCCTTGCCGCACGTGCAGAAGTGTATGCCCCACGACAAGAACTCAGACAGCTATAAATAACTCAATTTCTGTTTGCTCTGAGACGTCTTTCTGCCGATGTTTCTAACTAGGGGTGAGCCCAGCAGTCAGTTAATGGTTACTGAGGTCTCATTTTTTTTTTTGTTTTTCTCTTTTTATCATTTTAGGTTCGTCTTCTTGGGAGTGCTCCTTCATTTTTTTCACATAAGACTTCATTGATTTCAGCCTCATTTTTTTCTTTTTCTTTTTTGTTATTGTTGGAAAAGGAAGGAAAAAAATGGAGGCCTCCTCGGAGAGAACGGTTTATTTATTTTTGTAGATTTTGTCAGCTTTTTTTTTTCTTTTTCGTTCTTTTTTTTTTTTGTATTTTGTTGATGAACGTGTTCTTTGCTTTCTGTGTCACGGCCACGAATTCGTGGGTATTATGGAAAGACATTATGAGGGTTGGTTTTGTTTTCTTTCCGTTGTTCACTTGATTTAAAGCAATTTTGCTACGCGTTACCCGGTAAAAAGAATGAATGAGCTTGAATTTTACTTGATCAACGATTGCTTGTAATTTTAGTTATTAATCCACTAGTACAGTGGTCGGCAAACTTATTAGCCAAAGAGCCAAATATGAACATTACAACAGTTTTAAAAAGATTGGGAGACAAATTTGCTTGTTTAGTAAACTTTTATTACACTAAATAAGTAGTACACTAAATAAAACTAAATTTCATACTTAATAAATATTTATTAATGCGAACAATGGGCTTGCATTTCCATGGAAATTTTGAGTAAGTCAGGTTTGTATGTTGCTGTTTTTAATTTTAGTTCTCGTCAATAAGACGACTTCTTTTACTCTTGATAATGTTCATGATTGAAAAAGATTGTTCGCATACATATATAGAACCGAAAAGGGAAAGAACAGCAAACACGAGCTTTTTCAGCTGATCGTAAGAGTCAGGAATACTATTCCACTATTCCAAGCGTTGAAAATGATCATGTCTTCCTTCTCCAGATCATTCCAAGCAGACCACTTGTGAGCTAAGATCACGTTTTTACAACAATATACCCTTTTAATTACCTATCTATCTTTTAACTTAAACAAAAAATTATACATGCTCTTGATTTATAGAAGAATTTTAATTTATCAAAACAAGATGTAATTTTTTTCTTACAAATTTTTTTAAAAAATGAGAATATTATTGATCCTTCCGTCGATATTTGTGCCAGAGCCGCACTTAAGGAGCCAAAGAGCCACATGCAGGTCTGGAGAAGCACTTTGCCGACCACTGCATTAGTAGACTTTGAAATAGGTGAAATTTGAATGAAAATTTGATAATTTTCCCTAATTGCTTGGCAAATACAATAAGAATAAAAAACAAAAGGTATTTTCATCATCCATAGACATCTAATAAACATAATTATTACCCAAACATTCATTACCATTCATACTAATAATAGCTTCAAACATGTTTAGAAAATGGACACTAAATGACTTCTTGTACGCCTGATACATGATACATATTTTTTATTATTGTATGGTGTGTGATCAGAATACTCCTCCGCCCCCCCAAATAGATCTAAATCCTTCTTAAGGCTATGATTCTGAGGTAGAATATTTTTCACATATAAACTGAAGTATAAGTAAATTAATCATATTAGTATTATTTCTTAAAATCAAGTTATATTTCTAAAAATTCCATTTTTATGAAAATTTTTTAAACTTTAAAATATTCCTTTCAACTTAGTTTTTTTTTATAGATGCCTCCAAAATGTTAACATGCTCTTTCAATGTACGTTAATATAATTTTGGAGATAGGTTTTAAAATTTTCACTTTATTTAGCTGAAATGTAAAGCTCAAGCTATGTACATTTGAGAAAGTTTTAAATTTTCAAGAAAATTAACTCCCAGACATAAAATATTTTCTACTAACTATTTAGCTTGTTAAAAATATAATGCCTGAAAATGTTTGAAAGCTATTTTTCTTCATATTAAGGCACTAAAAAAACTGAAAATCAATGTGTAAGGAATATTTTTAAAAATTAACGAAGTATTTAAAAAATTTTAAACAAGATGTTTGATTTAATTTTTTTAAATGTGTTTAATTTAATTATGCTTAAATTTATATGCATACAAAATTTCATGTGTTAAATTAATTTGCATATGCGTTTTTTAACGCCCATAGTTCATCATGTTAAAATCAATATACTTATAAAATATAACGTATGAAATTATATAAAAATTTAGCGATAAAGTTTTAAGTTTATATATTTACCATTGTTTTAATTGAAAATTATA
The DNA here is from genome assembly GCA_032207245.1 of Pardosa pseudoannulata. Taxonomy (NCBI): domain Eukaryota; kingdom Metazoa; phylum Arthropoda; class Arachnida; order Araneae; family Lycosidae; genus Pardosa; species Pardosa pseudoannulata. Next base: position 70,717,261 of record CM063504.1, read on the forward strand.
CTGAAACAGATATGGTAAATGATAAAACCCTTTTGTAGTAAAAGCAAGACTTAAACTATGTAAAAAGATGGTGGGGTGGTGAACTTCATCCGTCCAGTCTTCTTCTGTCAACAGTCCTCCTTAAATAAATTGCGTATATGGACTCATATTAGGAGAGTACCGTTTTATAGGAGGATTAACATGTATGTTTTGAAGTGACACTCCTTGCCACAAATAAATCTCTTTTAAGGGCTAAATCCTGTGTGTTTTAATGTATACTTTTATAAAAATTATTTGCTTATCTGATTACTTTCAGGAGTTTAAATTATTTTGAATTATTCTAACAGTTTATCATTTAAATTTTCTTTCAAAAAAGAAAATCACGATTTTCATCTTGATAATCCACATAATGTAATATTGAATTGGAAAATAGAAATGAAAATAGAATTAATATTTATGAACTCACAGATATTCTAGGCTTATTTGTTATCAAAAAAAAACATTTCTTGCTTGTTATTAGATGTATGAATCGTAAGTCCTAAATATTTTTAAGGAAACAAGGATGCTCACTTTTCTTTCATATTTTTAATTTTAGCATTAAGTCAAATCGTGAGAAGTCAGAATATATATTATGTATTAATGTATTTATATTTTAGGGGAAATATTTGTTGCACATAAAAAATATGCAAATGTGTCTTTTATATGCGTAAAATTTTTCGCATCTAATGTATGTACTTAAACGATTAAAATATTTTATTTATATATATAATGAAGATTGCGCATGGAATTTTATGTAAATAGGGATATCGTGCAGTTTTAATTATTACTAAGAAACAAACTCGATATCTGGATAAAATTTATTCTGCAATTTTATTGATCATTTTGGACAAAATGTTGTACATTGCAGCAATTAATATCGATTTATTTTGTCCCAGGAAGCCGTACGTTGAAGTAATCAGAAGAATGAAAAATATACAATGGTCTGAAAATAAAGAAGCGTTAAGATAAATTTATAATTCTGAACATTGACTATGTAGAGAAGTCTTAAGAATAACAAACAAATGTAAGTTTCTATCTCAATTATTTTTAGTAATAATTACAGTTTTATCATAATTCCCTGTATTGACATACAAAACTGTGAAATGAAACCCGTTTAAATTTCTGTGTTATTTTTATTGTTTTATTATACCATAATAATGCGCATCTTACACTATAGTATTTTCAAATAAGGAAATGTCTGTGCCGTTTTGAAAGTGCTCAATGATGGCATTTAAAAATGTTGACTTGTTAAATAAACAGTCTATTAAAATACAGAAATTATAGGTAAAAGTCTATGTCGGACTTTTCTGCTATTAGGGGAGTAATTATATTTCTGCACGTCTAATTATATCTATCTAATTTTTTCCATTATAAATTATACTTTCAAAAATGAATAATAAAGTTAATCCTAAGATACATTTTTGCTTTATTTATCAGTTAAAATCGTCATTCTTTTTGTGAAATAGTGAAAGGGAACTTATTTATGACGCCGTAAGAATTTTTTTTCGATAAGGTTTAAATTTAATTCTAGTGTATCCTATCTTAAACATTATAGAAATGGAAGAAAACACGAAATCCGGCTATACAGCTATGCGTGGGTGGTCTTCAAACTTCCATTTATTTATTCTATGAAAATTACGCAGACTACATATTATTATGCAGTCTTTTTTTCTACTCCTTCCCCCGCTTTCTCGAAGGCTGGAATTAAAATAAGATCAGCCCCTAATGCAAGCAACGAAAAGGAAAAGGAAAGTTATGTCTCACATTCTAAGATTCCGAGAAAGAGTCAGTTACCTTTCATCCAGTTTTTGATGGAATCCGGTCTACATTCGGTCATATTCATCCAATTTTTTTTATTACAAGTACAAGCTAATAATTTAAATTACCCATGGCGCCAGAGTTGTACCACTCTTGAATTTGAAGGCGTACCAAATTCCAAATGAGACGCCGAGGAAAGGAAAATTTTATACGGTTGTATTTTAAATTGGGGGGTTGGTAAGCAAAGAAAGTGATATGAAGGACAAATTCTCGAGAAACAGGAACTGTGTTGTGAGTAAACACTTCTTTCTTCTTTGGAACATTCTGTCTGAGGTACAGAAGCAGGGAAAAGTTCAAGGCTACTTGATGAAAGCATTTTCTTCAGAAAAAGCCGTAATTTAAACTTCCAGCCACGCCTAATGTTATACTTTATAGGGGGCATTATTTGTACTTAACGCCAGCGTAGGAAATGCTTTAAAATGGAGAAAAAAACAGTAATGATTTACCGAAAGAGATTATTATTTGAAGAAATTGGCTTTTGGAAATCTGAAATTTTAAGGACAAATGCTCTGGATATTTATACTGTAAAAATTACAAGCTGCTCTGACCTAATTAGAGATAATAGCATATATATATATATATATATATATATATATATATATATATATATATATATATATATATATATATATATATATATATATATATATATATATAGACATATATATCTATGTATGTATGACATTCCTAAGACAATTCAACTAGCCGATTCTTGATAGCATGGTTATTCATGACTATTGCACAGAATAACAGCCAAACATCAAACATGGTGGAGATAGACTAGCGTCCACACCCTAACAAAGAAGCTACATTTGGCCAAGGTTTATACAGCAACCCTTTCTGGAGACGTTCTCCATTAATAATTAAGTATCAATCGTTTTTATATGGAGTTATGAGGGATTCATGCACCTGCATTAAAGAGTGCGCTGCGTTTTCTGACTTTAAACCCCTAAATTATTAATTTTATGTTTTCAAACCTGACACACACACATACACACAAAATATATATATATATATATATATATATATATATATATATATATATATATATATATATATATATATATATATATATATATATATATATATATATTATATATATATATATATATATATATATATATATATATATATACATCCGTGTAACATTCATCAGGATTACACATTTTGTTTTAAGCGTTTTATATTTAGTATGAATGTTTATTTTTTAGTCTTATTTACACCTAAGAATTAAGAGTTTTTTTTAGAATTTCAGCTAAATAATTGAGAAAACCATTAAAATTACATAGTAAATTCCTTTCGTATGGATTATAGGATTCTCAGCATACTGCATGCTGTACTGCGATTTACTATTTCATTTATAATCACATGGCATTAAAGAAATATACCTTAAATACAACGTATAAAGGTGTTAATATAATAAATATAAAAGAAGAAAAGGACAGTAATGCTTTTCTGAAATCTGAAAATATTGTTAAACTAGTGAGAGGGGATCTTCTTTTGTTTTCAAATTTTGGTAAGTTTGTAAGCTATAAAAGCTTTAGTCCAATTTTTCTCTTTCTAAAATGTATTTCATGTTACCTATGGATATAAATTTATTTTAACCATGATATGGGTCGCACATTTCACAATTCATAATAAACATGCATAAATGCTTATATGAAATACTAAAGAAATTTTATCTAATTTATAATATTGATATGATACTGTTATACTTCAGTATTACTTATTTTTTAATTGCGTCTAATGTCGACTAAAAGCTAAGCCTCATTCTACTAACATTTGGCTATTTTGTTGTGTCTTTGAAAATGAACTACTTAAATACATTTTGTCTACTTTTTCGAAGTTAAAGGGGGATGAATTATTTCCTGTCCCACTCATGATCTAAATAAAGTCATAAGGAATAACGACACGACAAATCTTTATATTCTTGACAAGTAATCTATCATTTCAGATTCAAAAACTGAACTTGAGACAAAACTTTTACAGTTCGATGTTTTTCATTCAAAAACACACCTATCGCTCCATGTATTTTGTCAAATGTAAAAATTTTTAGTCCCAGAACAGACATTCATACCAAATGTATTCTAAAATTATGATCTCAAGCTAGGATTTTTCTATTTGTTACACTTTTTAAGGATCTTAAAAGAATGGTTTTCCAATAGGAATTTATGAGAGATTCTATTTGCCCATCAGAAGACTAGTAGCTACCTTTGCACTTGTACTAATTTTTTTTGGTTTTATGGAGCTCTACGGTCTATTGTTTGCAACACGAGGGGTAATGAGACTGGGACCTACTGCGTAAAGCCAATTCCGAACGGCTACGAACATTCATGCCGTAGTGGGATTCGAACCCACGAACTCCGGTTTCGAAGACTAGCACCCTAACCCTTTGGCCATCGTTCTGTGCACTTGTACTAATGTACTTTGTACATAGAGACATCTGAGGATATAAATCCATAGCCGTAATTGCTTGGGAAGAGCTAGAAACTTTTGTATCTTCTTTGAGTATGACGATTAAGTTTGAGTTACATTTAAGTAAACCTGGAATACAACATGCAGCTTTATCAATAGATTTGATTGTGCATCCAAGTTTTGACAAAAGAACCATCAGTTGAATCGAAAAGCCTCACTTAGGATAGTTTCAGAACTTTAAAGTAAATTTCTAAGTCATAAGAATAGAGAAATATCGCAGGGCTCATTTGATTTTCAATGTTTTACTTTATCACACTCGTTTTCCCACACTCCGAGCTACATTTATAGCACATCCTTAATATAATAATCTTTAAAGGTATTTTGAAATTAAATTCCTGTCAATTTAGAGCAGGACTGGTTTTTGGTTGGAAAAAACTATTAGATAAGAAGCTACTGGTGAACAAAATTTACAAAATCATTTAAAAATTCTCTACTATGTGAAAGCCTTTGGTGGATGTCCATAGGCTTCTCAGCCGGATTTAAGCTTTACTTGCATCTCCTCCTTCATTTCTTTCTTTATTTTTATGGTACGCATAGCCACATATCTACTTATACTTAATACTTTTGTAAATTCTCCTTTGACGAAAAGAATTTTTTTTAAATTATGCATTCATTTATATATATATCTTTTGAATTTTAAAGATATACATTTTACAAAACGCAGCTCATTTAAATAGTTTACGTTTTTAAGGTCGAATATTTTTGCTAAGCAAGAAATACGGGTAATGCCTTTTCTAGACATCATTAGCGATGATTCGAAATTGGCCTGCATGAGCTATCTCGAACTCCAGTCATAATACATCATTAGATGGCGAAAAAGCATGTAAAACAAATTTTTTTCCCGAAGACAAAAAATTTCAAAGAACGTATGAATCTTTGAAGGTCAAGAATTTTTCAACTACTAAAGAGAATCTTTTATTTCAGAAAGGGAAATTTCAAGGACATTTGAAAATACGGCGTCTAGAGTTATGTTTAGTGTTCAGTTTTCCCCACATAACTACCTATGTTTGTATTGTAATTACTACTATTTCGTTCGAAAAGGTTTTTGGAGTAAATAAACATCTCCCAAACAACTTTTTTTTTTCAATTCGTGGTATTCATTACCTAGTACACTACATTTTTCCCTTTTTGAACAAAAAAATATATATTCAGCTGTTCTGCATGTTGATTTTGAAATAACAGCTTTTTCTTTTCACTGTGTAAAATTTCATTTTTAAACTATGCAGCTAGATTTCTGATATTTGATGGGAGTATAAAGCGTTTTTTTCTAATTATTGTTTATTAATAACAGAAAAAAGTATATATCGTAAAAATAAATGACTGGAATTTTTTTTATAATGATACCTTCTCATTCTTCGAAGCAGTAAAAGAAAACGCATTTGATATACATTTGGGCTATAATTCAGGTTCTCGAATTTATTTTAAAAAAGGGTGTTCCAAATTTTTTTCTTTTTCATGTTTAAGTGGAAATATTCTACTGTTTGGGGTAAAATTAAACAGTTTCTAAAGTAAAAAAAAATTAATAAAAAACTTCTTTACATTTCACTGAAAAAAAGAGTGCATTCTTAAACTTTGCTTAAATAAAGTACTTTTATTTCTCATTTTTCCACGGCAAGTAAAGAAATATAGCATTTAAAGAGAAATTTAGGGTTGCATTTAAAAAATAAAACCTATGATTATAGAGTAGCATTGAGCTAAATTATGAATCTACAGTAGAACCTCGATTTATCCGAGCTAATTGGGACAGCTAGTACATCAGATATCAAAAATCTCGGTTAATAGAAACCCTGTATAAAAACCTTCCGTGCTTGCGAATTTAACTAACTTTTAAAGTTAAATCAATAGAGCTTCTTTAAATGATAAAATTGAACATATATGAACTTATGTTTCATAGCTAAAAAGATATAAAAAGGAAATCAACTCTAGTAATAAAAAGTAAAATATAATTTTTTTAACTATACTTAGTTAAATATCGAAAGACGCATTTTCAAAAACAACACAAATCTCAAGAAAATATTGAATTTTTTAAATTTAATATACATTAATTTGTTAAATTTACATTCTTTTAAAAAATGCATTTTTTTTTGTGGGGAAGAAGTGCTTGTAACATGGACAACGAACTAAAATGTGTATCATTTTTCCAACCTCATTGTGGAAAGGAGAAAAAAAATTAGACTTCGCTATTGACTCGGTTAACAGAAACCTCGGTTAATCGAAGCTCGGTTAATCGAGGTTCTATTGTACTTGAAATCCGTATTATTAAGGGGTGGCCAAAATCTATCATACCTTCAAGCGTCTAATACTTCAGAACCGATCCTGGTAGATTATTGGTATTTACGTGGAAAAAAGAAATCCATAGGGATCCAACGAAAATTAGTTCATTAAATAGCATCTGTATAATGGTTGTTTACTCATGAGAGTAATTTAATTGAAATTTAAGACACTTATGCGTAATTTATTTATATAGATTATTTTTGTAATTTTCCATTTATTAAATAAAGTTTAATAGATTTAATATACGAATATTATTTTAATGTCGTATGTTTTGAGAGATTTGATCATTATGCTACATTCTTTTAAAAAATGCATTTTTTTTAATTAGACTTCATTATTTACTCGGTTAACAGAAACCTCGATTAATCGATATTTTACTGTACTTGGAATCCGTATTATTTAGAGGTGGCCAAAATCTATCATCCCTTCAAGCGTCTAATACTCCAGGACCGATCCTGGCCGATATTATTGGTATTTTCATATAAAAAGAAATCCATAGGAATCCAACGAAAATTAATTCATTAACTAGCAACTTTATAAAGGTTTTATTACTCATGAGAATATTTTAATTGAAATTTTAGACATTTATGCGTAATTTATTTATATTGATTATCGTTGTAATTTTTCATTTATTAAATAAAGTTTAATAGATGTAATACACGAATATAATTTTAATGTCGTATGTTTTGAAAGATTTGATAATTATGCTGCATTCTTTTAAATAATGCATTTTTTAAATTAGACTTCGTTATTGACTAGGTTAACAGAAACCTCGGTTAATCCAAGCTCGGTTAAACAAGGTTTTACTGTACTTGGAATGCGTATTATTCAGGGGTGGCCAAAATCTATCATTCCTTCAAGCGTCTAATACTCCAGAACCGATCCTGGTCGATATTATAGGTATTTACATGGAAAAAGAAATCCATAGGGATCCAACGAAAATTAATGCATTAACTAGCATCTTTATAATAGTTGTATTACTCATGAGAGTATTTTAATTGAAATTTAGGACACTTATGAGTAATATGTTTATATAAATTATCGTTGTAATTTTCCATTTATTAAATAAATTTTAATAGATTTAATATACAAATATAATTTTAATGTCATATCTTTTGATGATTTAATCATTATGCTACAGTATTTTTTGTTACATAGTATGTCATCAGACTGGGACTATATTATGAATCTACTTAGAATCCGTATTGTGAAGGGGTCGAAAAAATCTATCTTCCCTTAAAGCGTCTAAAACTCCAGAACCAATTTTATAACCAATATTATTGGTATTTACGTGGAAAAAGTAATCCATAGGGATCCAATGTAAATTAATTCATTAACTAGCATCTTTATAAAGTTTGTATTACTCATGATAATATTTTAATTGAAATTTAAGACATTTACACGTACTTTATTTATATTGATTATCGTTGTAATTTTTCATTTATTAAATAAAGTTTAATAGATTTAATATACGAATATTATTTTAATGTCGTATGTTTTGAGAGATTTGATCATTATGCTACATTCTTTTAAAAAATGCATTTTTTTTAATTAGACTTCATTATTTACTCGGTTAACAGAAACCTCGATTAATCGATATTTTACTGTACTTGGAATCCGTATTATTTAGAGGTGGCCAAAATCTATCATCCCTTCAAGCGTCTAATACTCCAGGACCGATCCTGGCCGATATTATTGGTATTTTCATATAAAAAGAAATCCATAGGAATCCAACGAAAATTAATTCATTAACTAGCAACTTTATAAAGGTTTTATTACTCATGAGAATATTTTAATTGAAATTTTAGACATTTATGCGTAATTTATTTATATTGATTATCGTTGTAATTTTTCATTTATTAAATAAAGTTTAATAGATGTAATACACGAATATAATTTTAATGTCGTATGTTTTGAAAGATTTGATAATTATGCTGCATTCTTTTAAATAATGCATTTTTTAAATTAGACTTCGTTATTGACTAGGTTAACAGAAACCTCGGTTAATCCAAGCTCGGTTAAACAAGGTTTTACTGTACTTGGAATGCGTATTATTCAGGGGTGGCCAAAATCTATCATTCCTTCAAGCGTCTAATACTCCAGAACCGATCCTGGTCGATATTATAGGTATTTACATGGAAAAAGAAATCCATAGGGATCCAACGAAAATTAATGCATTAACTAGCATCTTTATAATAGTTGTATTACTCATGAGAGTATTTTAATTGAAATTTAGGACACTTATGAGTAATATGTTTATATAAATTATCGTTGTAATTTTCCATTTATTAAATAAATTTTAATAGATTTAATATACAAATATAATTTTAATGTCATATCTTTTGATGATTTAATCATTATGCTACAGTATTTTTTGTTACATAGTATGTCATCAGACTGGGACTATATTATGAATCTACTTAGAATCCGTATTGTGAAGGGGTCGAAAAAATCTATCTTCCCTTAAAGCGTCTAAAACTCCAGAACCAATTTTATAACCAATATTATTGGTATTTACGTGGAAAAAGTAATCCATAGGGATCCAATGTAAATTAATTCATTAACTAGCATCTTTATAAAGTTTGTATTACTCATGAGAATATTTTAATTGAAATTTAAGACATTTACGCGTACTTTATTTATATTGATTATCGTTGTAATTTTTCATTTATTAAATAAAGTTTAATAGATTTAATATACGAATATAATTTTAATGTCATATATTTTGATGATTTGATCATTGCGCTACATTTTTTTTTTTGTTACATAGTATGTCATCAGACTGGGCCTATATCTGTTCAAAACCGCTGCTTAGGTTGACCAGCAATGAATGACCTCAAAGAGAGTAGATAAGTTGTTTGAAAAGTTAATTTTTAAGGCGTCCACCTTTAATTACGACGATTTTTTTTTACAACCTCCTTTCTGACACTTTTTGATCACCAAGCATTTACACAATTTTAATACTCTATATAATAATAGCCAAAGTTATCTGTCCACCTATCCTCGAATTTATGAAGCGGTTGGACCTGGAATGGATAGAGACATCCATATTGGAATTTTGATGAGTTAGGGTTAGCAAAGTAAGTTTTAAAATGAGTTTCAAAGTGAGTTCGAAAACATTCGAAATTAATTCCCCCCCTTTTCGAGCGTTTACTGTCCTTATTTCAAGCTCTATTGTTCCTGGTTAAGGGCAGGAGACTAAATTTATCAGTTCATCCCGTAATAAATTGGTAAAAATAACATTTTTTTTCTAGAATTATTACGTTATTCCTTTAACTATCTCATTTAATCATTTCTTATTTTAAATGATTTATATTTCATCTGCATTATTTTCGTACGTTTTATCTCTGAACTTAGATATTGCATAAATAATTTTCTTTTATATTAAATGATAGATTAAATACATGTGTGATAATTTTAAATGTAATCATCGATTATTTTCTGTTGCAATGGACATTTTATCACCGGTATTAACAACAAAGTATAGGAGTCTATTTCACGGACTAATAAATATCTAGCGTTTAAGTTATATATTTTTAAAAAGTAAGAACTTTGTTCGTTTGTGTGTTTGTTTTTTATACATAACCACACGGTTTGCGATCGATTCGCTAAATTTTGGACATCATTCATATATACCGCCAAATAATCATTGTCAATATTAAAATATGTGCTGTCCATCCTGTCACGTAATATGACAAGATAAATTAAAGTTGGCAACTAACATGCGGTCAGTAAAGATAAACAAATTATTGAGCCTGTACCAGATAATTTTCAGCCAAAAAACAAACCATATTTTTAACCTGCCTTATAGGGTACTTTACAATACTAGTAAATTAAATATTTTACTGATCCCGTCATATGACGGGCTAAATGCTAGTGCTTTAATAAAGACACTTTAGCATTGCCAAAAACTCCTGTAAATAATGTAACGAGTCTCTTACTCGTTGGATATTATGTGGCATCATTCTGTATGAGACATACGTTTATTAAGTCAACTGCAATAATGAATGAATACTTTTGCACGTATCCGCATACAGCCCGTCATATGACGGGCTATATGCTAGTGCTTTAATAAAGACAATATCAGCATTGTCAAAAACTCTTGTAAATAATAAATGTAACGAGTGTCTTACTCGTTGGATATCATCTGGCGTCATTCTGTATGAGAGATAAGTTTATCCTGTCAACTGCAATAATGAATGAATATTTTTGCACGTATCCGTATCCGAAAGCAAAAGTATGGCCCTAAGATCTACTTCTTATTTCTCCTACATGGGAATTTATCTTCGTCCATTAGTATCCGAACTACTTTATTATGCAATTCACCGACGGTTGTAAAATATGACGGCGAAATCAACATCCACTCTCAATCTCCTGCATGGCTATTAAGAGGGGAAACTTGATTTTCGCTTCTTCTGGGTGTTACTTCGGAATAAAAATTGCCTCTCTTTTCCTAATGAATCTAAGCGCTCTTATTTTCGCTGATCCTCTTTTTCTCTCTTTTTATTTATCGCACCCTGAAATCAGGGCCACGGTAACATGATCGTTTGGAAGATTAAACTTTTGTTTGGAGAGCTTCCCTGAAAAATCAATTTCTTCCGTTAGTTCGTAATTATTTGAGGCCGTTTTCCAGAAAAGAAGAAAAAAAATCAATCGCTGGGTAATCAGTGCAATCATCTCCAGAGGAGATAGAGCGAAAGGATACTCAAGATCAATAGCCCTGCGAAGCTGTTGAAGCGTTTTGAAGCGCTGTCAATAAAGAGATCACGTCTCTTATTACCATTGTTTCGGACGATATTTATATCTCTAGAGAGGTATCCCCCCCTTTTCAACGATTTTCCATCGATTTAGCCCCCCCGTCTTCCCTGGAACGCCCTACGGGAGATAATTCTTTTGTTCTAAATCTTCCCTCCAAACTTCGCTTCATTAGCGAATACTTTCACCTCTCAAATGGCATTCACAAAAGAAGTAATATCGATTTTTTTTTATTTAAATGCAATCTACACTTTTAGTGGGCCACTCAGTTCTTTTCGATTCCAGGGGTTCTTATAAAACAGGTGGGTAATAGAATTTCCTATAAAGAATATTTGCGTGTCTTTATGAAAAGAGAATTCTTTGGTTTTAAATGCAATTTAGAAGTGTCGTTACAGTTAACTAATATTCAGGCCTTAAAGGTCAGTTTGATACCATGTTGAGATAAAGATCCAATATATCGGTTCGAGTCTGACACTAACCAGAAACCGGAGACGTGCATGGTACAGTCCATAAATATACGAATCCAAGTCTTCCTAATGAATTGCTGGCAGGTGGAAGAGGGACATAGAACCAGGGGGGGGGAAATCTCTTCTTCATAGGATGTCAGAAATTTTATGTTTAACCCCTTATTATTAAATTTTATCTTTATCCTAAAGGCCGAAAGCTGTGCCCGTACGCCGTACGGGCACAGATTTTGGGCCTTTACTGATTTGGGCAATCTGATTTCTATTTCGCTTGCACTGTTTCGGCCGTATTTTTTCCAATTTTAGTAAGAAATTATTCGAAAAGAAGGTGGCAGTTGTCCAGTAAATGATAGTTTGCAGTTTATTGTATTTTCTACTCTGATTGGTTCAAACGCACGGGTGTTTTCGCATGTTTTGTATCAGAAGACGAATTGCTATCTTTCAGTGTATAGCTTTCTGGTTATATTTTACTAACCGCCTGATAATTGTATTGATATAAGAGTTGAATAATATATTTTTACTCTTAAATAATCGATAATTACGAGCGTATGCAGCTAATGTGATTCGAACTGTGACTCGGAATCAGAAACTGAATTATCTGTAAACGATAGTAGCGAAAGTTGACTAGATGACCTGGATAGTAGTGACTCTGATAGTAGTACAGATGAAATCAGTCAAACAAGACAATTTTTTTAAACGAATTGTGATAATCTTTCAGGTCCACTTCCTAGATTTGCTTTCACTGGAATTCCAAAAATTAACTTGGATATCGATGAGACTAAAGGTAAACTTTAGTTCTATGATGCTTTCATAGAAAGAAAAAAAGTTGTAATAAATGCTTAAAAATATTAGAAATGTTAATTTTAATAACATATCTTTACTTAAAAATGTAAAATAAACAAAAGATGCAATAAAAAATGGGACATTTTTTTGACCAAATTCTGGAAAAAAATGAAACTGTCAAAGGGTTAATAAAAATAACAGGTATGCATTTTTCATAAAAATAACAGCTCTTTGAAATCCATAGAAGCCCCTTCCGTACCTCCATAATTATGTGATCTATTGAAAGTTTTATATGAAGTTTTATGCAAGTCTTATATTGAAAGTTATATTTGTTCTTATCTGGAAAAAGGAATGGATACCACCATTCGCTAAATTCTGTTCACAGATAATGATAGTCTCCATAAATGAAAATTCATAGAAATGCAGGTTTACTAGATAAATGTTTAGTATTATAGTTGGAACTAAAGAAAAGTTACTCACTTGAGTTTATTTCATGAAAATATAATTTACTACAATACATGGGAATATGAAGATTATTACCTTATACACAACTTTAGTACTACATACAACTGTTATTTGCTTTGGATTAAGAGTTTGTCCATAAAGGGGAAATTATATTTTAGTGGCTTTGAAAATAAGAAATTTTTCTCCGATGATACTTACTAAATATTTGTACAAAAACCAGTCAATTTGTTAACACATTGCATTCATTAACAGATATAAGAGTTTTATTTTCTAGTTTACTGAATCTTCTGATAGAAGTGATCATTCGAGAAAAATCTCTTTGAAAAATATTTACATAATCATTCGCTGTTGGGTAAAATTTGTGATAGAAGTGATCATTCGAGAAAATTCTCTTTTGGAAAAAATTCACTTAATCACTCGTTGTTGGATAAAATTTGAGATATAAGTGATCATTCGAGGAAAAGCTCTTTTCTTGTACAGACGTTCATTTTTTGTCTTAATAAACTGTAAAGTTCTACTATGTTGGACTTAGCTGCTTTTTTTAATGCAGACAAGACCTAAAATTACTTAGGTTTCTTGGTTGCTCAATAATCCCGGGCAATTAAAAATACTAGAGTCTAATTATTGTTTAATTTCTCCAGTATAATTTAGCTCCTTTACACATACACAAATATATGTATATATATATATATATATATATATATATATGTATATATATATATATATATATATATATATATATATATATGTATATATATATATATATATATATATATATATATATGTATATATATGTATATATATGTATATATATATGTATATATATATATGTATATATATGTATATATATGTATATATATATATGTATATATATATGTATATATATATATATATATATATATATATATATATATATATATATATATATGTATATATATGTATGTATATATATATATATTTATATATATACATACACGTATACATATAGATACACACACACACACACACACATATATATATATATATATATATATATATATATATATATATATATATATATATATATATATATATATATATATATATATAACGATACCTTACATCCCGAAACGCAAACATTACATCATCCTTCGTTTCAGTAAGTAGAGATCACGCAAAAGTTTATCTATTTTTAAAGATTTTTTATTTTTTCAGCTAAAAAAATTTCAAAAGACTGTTTAAGAGACAACGGCATTGACAGTCAACAATGAAACAGTGTTACAAAGAGAAACAATGGGTTAAGTGCAACATGAGTTCGAAAAACAACAGATCCAACGAAGAAATTTCGCCAAAATTTAAGTTCGGCAATATATCGTCAGAGAGATATCACGGTCCCCTTAAGAGTTGGAATGAAGTGATTATGAATTAGTTTTGAGTTAACAGAGAGTGGTTGAGTTACATGTGCCCATAATGCATTTTTTTTTCTCATTTTTCACATTTTTTATGGGATAAATCATCAAGTAATGTAATATAGACGTAAGAAATTTAAAAAAATATGGTTTAATGAAAATTTAAAATGTTTGTTCTGTAAGTATTGATAAAGAATATGACAGATGAAATAAAGATCTTAATACCTTTAGATTTGTTTAATCTATTGTGTACTATAAAACAATTATTTTTATTAAAATGTAAACACTTAAATAAAGGGGATTTTTCTATCTATTACTAGGGATGACTGCTGAGTTAAAATAGTACAACTTTATAAATACACATAAGCATGAGAAGTGAGTATTTGTGTGTTTTTAATGGAGAGAATTTATGATTGCTTAGATAAATTAATTTTACTTTTCTTATGTGCAGTTAGATCGAAGTTTAAAGGACTAATATATACTAGCATATAGCTCGTCATATGAAGGGATCAGTAAATTTTTTTGTTTTCTAAAATTGTAAAGTACATAAACTATTACACGTAATTTAAACGTTTTTTTGCGAATTTTCATTGAGCATGACAAAACAGATGACGTCTTTATTCTCATTTATATACATTTTATTTATTAATATTTTACTTAGCAGTTTTCTTTTCAATTCAATTTACCTTCTATTAGTTATTACTAGAATATAGCCCGTCATATGAATTGATTAGTAAAAGTTTTAATTTTCTAGAACTGTAAAGTACCCTATGAGGCAGGTAAAAAAATGATTTGTGTTTTGGTTGAGAATTAGTTCGTTCACTCCCAATTATTTGCTTATCTTCATACTCCTCTAAAGTCTCCCGATAATGTGAATGTCGTTTAGTAATCTCTAATAATGAAAATAATGCAGAAAATTAAGTGAATCGATTACAAACCGTGTGGTTATGTATAAAATACTAACATACAAACAAACTTCTTAATTTTCAAAGATACATAACTAAAACACTAGATATTTATTAGCCATTGAAATAGACTTCTAGGCTTTTATGAAAAGAATTTGTTGTTAATACCGGTGATAAAATTTTCATTGCAACAAAAAATAATCGAAGATTAATTTTAAAGCTATCCCATATGTACGTAATCTATTATTTAAGCCAAATATAAAAGAAAATTATTTACGTAATATCTAAGTTCAGTGATAAAACGTATGAAAACAATGTACACGATATTTAAATAATTTAAAATAAGAAATGGATAAATGAGATGGTTAAAGGAATGACGTCATAATGCTATAAAATTGTTACTTTTGTCTATTTATTATGGGATAAATTGATAAATTTAATCACGTGCTGTTAACCGGGGAAAATAAGGCTTGGAATAATGGCATTAAACGCTTGAAAAGTTGGAAGGGGTGGATTTGGAACATTTTAAAGACGACAGTATTTTTTGCTGTGATATGAAGCATATTTACACCAATATATTTTAAAATCGTATTGATAGTTTAGGAGAAGATAAATTTTACTTGCTTTGAATTTTGCTAACCTTAACTCATCAAGAATCCAATATGAATGTCTCTATCCATTCCAGGTCCAACCGCTTCATAAATTCGAGGACAGACGGGCAGATAACTTAAACTATTTTTATATAAGGAATTACCTATAAAGAATGCAGAGCATTCCATGAAAATGATGAAAATATCCGAAAATATAAAGGAAATATGAAGAAATAGATACATAAACCACTTAGAAGAAAAGTTATACATTCTAGGAGAAAAGTTTCCATTCGAAGAGTCCTTTGTAGCTTCGTTTATTTTTATTCATCATTTCAAGGATGGATGACAATGTCATAAAAATCCATTCCGGAAACTAAATATTTTAACTCAGTCCGGTTCATCATCTCTTTGGACTCGAGAGGTTCACAATCTTTTTTGGACCGAGAGAGCGATACCTACTTAAAACTCCAAGAGCGGAAGCTCTAACACGACAGATGACAGGAAGCAAAAAGTAAACAAGAAGGCAAAAGAAATGGCACTTTTTGCGTCGGGCTCCCCTAGAGAACCTTTTGTCTTTCCATTTTTTTTTTATCTTCCTGGCGCGTCTGACACGGTCCGAGAGAGAAGTGAGAAGTTTCTAGCCGCAGATGGGAAATTTCAAAATATCGGGGTCAGTGCGGATGCCACTGCGGTACGAAGAACCCTAGAAATATAAATGCTTATTCGAGTGCCACAGATCCGTCGAAAAAAAAATCGAAAGAGAAGAAATCCTGCGACATTGTTCTTGATCGTTCTCTTTTTTAATGCCGCTCATAAATCTAGATGGAAAAGAACGCTGTCTCGTTGACAGTCGCCATTTGTTGTGCTTGATGACCGTGGATTGGGGCAAGGAGGAGTGAGAGAGGATCTAAACAGTGGCTTGCGTGGACGGATGGGTTTCTTTGAATAAAGTGTGAAAGAGGGGAAAGAGAGAATGTTTCTTGTTGCCCTATGTTTCAGAAGGTTTAAGAACTGTTTATTCCCGAAGAAGAAAAGTAAAGTTTTCAATGCATTATTTTTTTTATTTCAGTCTCTGAGAAAAAATGGATGTAGCTTTTCTTACAAAATAATATTATCTTTAATTTGTAAGCCTATATGCTTAAAATTGCAATTACCGTTATCTTCAACCCCTTTCCTGTTTTGCCCGTACGCCGTACGTGCACAGATTTCAGACCTTTACTGATTTACTGAAACAAATCGTGAGCAGACAGCGCTTTAGAACCTCCCACTTTTTCTTTTTTTTTAAAAAGGATGTTATGGGATTTCTATTATGTTGAATGGGTCGAAAGAGCATTTTCGAGCTTAAATACAATTAATGTAAATCAATCCTTTTTACGATATTAAAGGCAAATAGGCTCGCATAGCATTCGCAGAATAGCATGATTGTCAAAACAAAGCATTGCGTAATACAGAGAATAGGCATGCATGAGGTCAATGAGCGACGCAGTTCAATACTTCATACATTATTAACTCCTTCCCTGTTTTGCCCGTACGCCGTGCGGGCACAGCTGTCGGGCCTTTACTGATTTGCCCGTACGGCGTAAGGGTAATCTAAATTCTATTTCGCTTGCACTGTTTCGGCCGTATTTTTTCCAATTTTAGTAACAATTTATTCGTATAGACTTCCAGTAAATGAGAGTTTGCAGTTTATTGTATTTTCAACTCTGATTGGTTCAAAAGCGAGGGTTTTTCACATGTTTTGTGTCAGAAGACGAATTGTTATCTTTCAGTGTATAGCTTTCTGGTTATATTTTACTAAACGCCTGATAATTTTATTGATGTAAGAGTTGAATAATATATTTTTACTTTTAAATAATGGATAATTCAGAGCGTATGGAGCTAATTTCTTGTGATTCGAACTGTGACTCGGAATCAGAAACTGAATTATCTGTAAATGATAGTAGCGAAAGTTGACTAGATGACCTGGATAGTAGTGACTCTGATAGTAGTACAGATGGAATCAGTCAAGCAAGACAATTTTTTAAAATTAATTGTGATAATCCTTCAGATCCGCCTCCTAGATTTGCTTTCACTGGAATTCCAAAAATTAACTTAGATATCGATGAGACTAAAGGTAAACTTCAGTTCTATGATGCTTTCATAGAAAGAAAAAAAGTTCTAATAAATGCTTAAAAATATTAGAAATGTTAATTTTAATAACATATCTTTACTTAAAAATGTAAAATAAGCAAACAAATGCAATAAAAAATGCGACATTTTTTGACCGAATTCTGGAAAAAAATGAAGCTGTCAAAGGGTTAATATGTAAGCTTATATGCTTAAAATTGCAATTAGCGTTAGTGCTTAAAATAACAATTAATTGCTCATCGATATATCTCTAGAATAAAGTAGATGATTATATAAAATTCTAAAAAATGAACATTTTTTCCATTTCTTTTTAAGCCTCCAGCCGTTTATTTCATTCTCGTCATATATCGTTCCTGTAACTATAGACACACACACATACAAGCATACTATATATATATGTATATGTATAGGTAAAAAACCCAAAAAATGAAAATAAAAGTATTACATAAATTTTTGTTGTACATTGAGAACTTATTACAATAAGTAAAATATAACTTGATTTTCATAAAGCATATTGCCCTTGTTTTACTTGTATCTCTAAAAAAGCAGAAGTGTTATACAATTATATTAAAGAATATATATATTGAAAAGCAGGAAATAAAATTCCTATTTTACTTTTTGTAAGGAAAAGATAGATCTAGAATGAGCTACATTTCCCAGTCAGTGTTTAGTTAACACCTACAAAAATACTCAATTTGCACCAATTGTTTCCATTCTAAACACTTTAAAAATTTTTGCCAAAGGGCACGAACATATTAAATCTGTTTATCGGAGGAAAGGTATGGAAAGCAAAATTAAAGGAGTAAAGTTAAGTCAAACCAAACTGTAATTGTATTTCG